>BMAO01000887.1:0-329874 GCA_019973975.1 Trichonephila clavata
TTACGACGAGAAAAATTATTCGCACCCCTGCCTAGTCCTCTTTGATCATTTTGACTATTTCCGACCCAGTATCTCTCCAATTTCTATTATTCTTTCTTTCCTCAGGATTCCTACTCATATCCCAACTTCGTCTAGCAAAATTATTACTCTAACCCTTTTTTTCCCTGCAGCTATGACGTTCCTCATACCGGTCTACCAACTCTATCAATTGAGCTTTCGTTGTGGGGGTTTTCGAAACTTCTAAATAATCCATTATTTGGGGTTCTAGTCGCATTAACTATGTGATCGATCAATTTTATCTCATCATAATTCAAATCCAAAGTTTTATGTATTTTTAATAGCTGAAAAATAAAGTCCGACGGGGCTTGACCTCTCCGTTGTTTTGATGAAAAAAACTGAGCCTCTAACTCTGATTTATTCCGTATTACTGGAAAACTATCTGACAATTTTTTTAAGCGTTGCAAATGCAGTCGCTTCTTCATTTACACACTCGAACCCTATAACTTCAAACCAGTCTAAAGCTCTCCCAATTAAATGACCTTTTAAATACGCACATGATAGATTCGCCGGTATTTCATAGTAGGCTATATTGTCGTCTATATTGGAAATAAACTCAGACACATTTTCTTTACCCGAAAAAAATAATTCCGGCAAAACTCTAAATCCTGCACCTGCTCTTAATTCCGGTATTTCGTTTATGCGCCAGTGTCATAGTCTCTCACTACCCCTATGATTATTAACTCCCCTTTGCATATTATCTAAATTTGGGTATGTTGGATTCATGATTAACGACTACTTAATTAATAAATCAATATTATTTATTAATCTTTCTTACTAGAGAAATATACAAATATTAATCAAACTTTAAGAACAACAAATTACAGTGGAGTGCGATAAGAATTCAATTATGAACGGCGGAACACTAACTGAAACTACGGAGAATAACGTATACAATCAAACTACGCATTTATATTTAATTTATGTAAATAACTGAACTGATACCTTTTTAAGGCAGGGTTCTCAAATACTGGAAGGATCTAAGGAACGGCTTCAATCTTTGATATCTTCAGTTTCGTCTCGAACCGAATTAATGAACCTTTTTCAATAATCTTCCTCCGGCGAATAAACTTCCACTAGTTAAACTAATCTCTCAGAATCACCTTCTTAATCAACCTCGTAGTTATCCTCTATCTCTTCATTTCATTTCTCCCTTTTATATCTTTTTCGAACTCGCTAAACCCGAAACTATCTTGTTTGCATAAGTCACACCTTTGGCTCTCGGCGGGGATTGGTTAAAATAAATACAATCTTTAAGGATTTGAGAGAAGGTTAGTGAAACGCGTAAGCACCCGTCACAAAATGGTGGATCAAATTCTATTATATCATTTCAACTTCTGATGAACCTAAGATATAATTAAAAATTAGACGATGGATGTGAAATAAGATTATTGTTTCTTGTTATAGGATGGAGTTACAAAATTCCTTGTTAAACTGAAACTGAGCAATTACTTGAACTTTCTGTTCAATGCTTTGGGTATACAGAAACGGATTTCCCTTTATGACATCAGATTTTGGAATATATTACAATTACACAAAGCCTTTGCAATGTAATTTACAAATTTCACTCTGTGTGCTCATAATCAGTTTAAAAAAAGGGTTGAACCATGAAAAAAAAAATCGTCACTTATATTACTCATTGCATTCAGGTGTCGTGTTACTACGTTTCTTTTCAGTAGCTTTATTGTCCGTACAAATGTCTTATTCTATTCCTTACACGTTCTTGGTTTTTCTCTTACTCACTTCTTAGTATTAAATCAAATAAAGGCTCAGTTATTTGCACGTGCAGTTTATTGTTTCGTCAAAGATCGCATCTTTTGGTATCATTTTTCCGGATTATCGTTATTATATGTCTCTGTAACGGAACTATCCTAAATCACACACACACGAAATAAAAATAAAATGCATCAAATTTAACATTGAATTAAAAGACATTTCTAAAAGATTGTTCATTTTTGTTCTCTGTCTGAGTGTTTTTTCTCCAGAAAGAGTTTAACCCAGAATAATAATTTACTCTAATTCATGATATGAATGTATTTAGCATTTAACTAGGATAACTGAGGAGGTGGAACGCACATTTGTTATCTCTTTCGCTTGACTACTGTCTTTGTTTCAAAAAAAGGTGGGAGTAAAGCCCTTCGGGGGATTCTTTGAGCCTTTTGCTTTAAACCTTTTCGTCACCTGTTTTCGCCAATAAATTTTTACATGAGGTCGTGTGATGTATTCTTATTGCGAAAGTTCGAAATATAAATTCAGATTATCCACCCACATATTGTTTTTAATTTAGATATATTTTCATGCAGGAGATGCCGATGTTAAGACATACTTGTAATTTTCTCTTCTTTTTTGTGCTTGTCTCGTAAATTCGAAAAAGAAAAAATTAATTTACAATCAAAATAGACTAAATACTTTGTTATTAAATAACACAATTTTGTATTTCGATTAAAATGGAATTTTGTTTTTGTTATTTAATGGATTAGTTGTATAGCATGGCGTTGCACGAACTTTTTTGAGTGTATACCTTTCTATCTCTTTTCCCCCCAGAGAAATTTCCCCCTTCCTTCTCAACATAGTACTTCTAGCGTTTTCTCTATATTTATGTTATTAAAACTCATTTTTTAAAAAATTTCTTCTATTTTTTCCCCTTGTTAGACGGGTTCCTTTCCCGTCAATTCTATTTTTACACAAAGAGAAATGGTGGGGAATTTTACTGGCACTTCAAAAGACACAATTAGCAAAAAGGCTTTAACATTTAAAATTTGTTTTTGAGGACTCAATTTTTAAGTTAAAACTTTCAATTCTCTTACATTGGTAACAAACAGTGACGATTTTTTTAAAAAAAAATTGAAAGAAGCGTTAATTCTGCATAAATAAAGCCTTCCAAAAAGAGTATTATACGAAAAACACCAATTATGATCCATAATTTTTAAGTAAGTTTTTAATTTTCATTCAAAACACAAATAGCAACGTCTGACATACAGGAAGAGAAGTTTTGTGCGATTTTTTTTTTCTTCAGAAATAGTGGTTATTAAATGCTTAAGACCAATTTCGAGTAATTTAAAAAAATCTTAAAATTTTTTTTTTGTAAATCCGGTTTTTTTAATTACCAAATCTTACTTTCTAATTAAATTACATAAATTTATAGGCAGTTACTGCTCTTTGTTATTGAATGGAAAATAGTTAATTACCCAGATATATCAATTTTTATCAGTTTCAAAGGGGATCGATTGTTCTAACTACCAATTAATTGTGGATGTTACAGGTTACACCAGCTTTCATCAATAATGACCTTGCTTTTAAAAGTATATTATACCAATGAAATATTTCATTTTACAATTTTTTATTCTATTGAAGTAGTTCCAGATCATTTGTCATCTGATCGTACATAGTATTAATAAGTTCATAATATGCTTGTTAATTTTTTAAAACTTTATTTTGATTGTAAATTGCTTTATAAATCCTATTGGGGGGGGGGGGTTAAATGCGTAACAGTAAATATACTTTGAAAGAATTTCCATTTTAAAGGCATATTTTGAAGTTTATATTATTGTAAAATCTGTTTTACAAAACAACATAACCGTTTACAATAGAAAAACCGTTTACTGAAAAAAACTCGGCATCATATTTTCCCTAATAATTATTCAAGAGTTCTTTTTATAATAATTATTAACACCATTTGTAAAGATCATTCATTCGAAGAAAGATTTATTATCATCTAAATTATTTTATTTTCCACTTTGCTGGTTGTTCGAAAATTGCATTTGAAAGTTTTGCAAATAATGTTAGTAATATTTTCTCTAATCCACTTTCGAGTATAATTAGAATTTATAAATGCATATATAGTAAAACTTATAAAGATATATATATTTATTTATTTATTTATATATATATATTCACCTTTTTGTGACAGAATAATTTTTCTTAAAATATCTACTTTTTGTCCTTCCTCTCAGAATTCAATCAAAATTGTAACAAAATTATGTCATTCTATGAAAGAATATTTTTGTTAATAGTAATTTTTGTTTTTAATTTTGTTTGTTAAAAATTTAAAATTTAAAAAAATTTTGAAAGATATTTTCTCAGAAAAAAAATCTTGCAGTTCAGATATGTTTGCATCAAAAAAGAATGAAAAACACAGTGTTTCACAAGGGAACAAAGGGAATATCTGCTGGAAAAATGTTAGCAAAAAACACCTGGGGGGGATTATCAGTCGGATGAGACTGATGACTAATGCAGATCAATACAATATTTCACAGGCGGTCCTTTCCGCATGACTCAAAAACGACCAAATAACAGTAATAATAATAAACACGACAATGTATCATTCATCCCTTCACCCATCTTTTACACCTTACGAAACGAACTGGTGGTGAGGTGAATACCTTCTGACGGATTTTCCGCAAGGGCAGAGGTCCCCTACCACAAAAACCGCGGTTTGGCTGATCCTCAAGAAGTCATCCCCTTCGAATACGGGTGGAGAGGAGTAGAACAAACCGGAAAAAAAAGTCGGAGGAAACGAAAGAAAAAAAGAAGCGAATAAAAACAGGCGAAGGAAAACACAACACCGTGTTGTTGCGACGCGAAGAGGAAACCCCCTCCTCCCCTTGCTTCACCGTTGCTTCCAATTCACAACCAATCCACAAGCGAGTCTGTCTTCCCTCCAAACGCAGACGACCCACGTCGTTCGAACACAAGAATATTCGAATCCATCCCGCTCTCAGTTCGCATCCCCGCTCGAGCACGAGAGCGTGTTATCGTCTGCCGCGAGAACGTTCGAAAGAAGAGGCCGCCGGACCGTGTAGGTTATGGCGGCCGCCCCTTAGGGCGGCTCCCGAAGAATGATCAGCTCGCCAGGGCTGCACCGGAAAGCGAGAATTGTGACGCGGATATGGACGTGGACTGTCCTCCTGGCCATTCAGTTTCCGGCAACACAGGCCGCTTCCTTGGTGAGTTTTACCTTTTACAGAGTTTGACATAATTACGTTTTGTTAAAGAGACCTAGTGACCTGTTTCTTTGTTGTGCTTTTGGGTACATATGACCAATAATTGCTTGCTGATTGAAAACTAAAGTTTGTTGTTTCGGAAAATGATTGCTTTGGCTCCGAAACATCACGCATTGAAGAGCTCTGAAACACGTGGAATCTTTTCTGTCAAAGCAAAATTTTCCTAAAGATTTTTGCAGATTTTTTTAAAGTACTGAGCTAATCAGAAATATAAAAAAATATTTGTAAATATCCCCATAAAAATTATGTTACAGAATTTCACACAGTCTCAGATTAATTAAATGACAAATAAGGAATAATTAATTGTATTATTTGTATAGAAAATCGCTTAAATGCTCGTTCTTTCTAGTCATATGAATTATCATGGAATTTGTTGGAGACATAGTGAAATCATGAATATGCTTTTTAAATAAGAAATATGAACAAAACATACTTAAATTAAATTTAATATTAACGCAATGTCCTCAGAAAAAAGCGTTTTCTCTCCCAAATATAGCATGATTAAATGTACATAATTAATTTACTTGTCCCCCTTCCCCAAAAAAGAAAAACACACTCATCATCTGGGATTCCATTAAATCAAGACGGCTGTATTAAAGAATCAGCACATTATGATATATTAAAAGTAGAGTAAACGAGATCTACACAGGATCCATAACTGAAGAAAAACTAAAATATAGTAAAAAATGTCATCGTTATTCATATTAAGGTATTTTGAAAGATTATTTCTGAAGATTCATTTATATATTTGGGTATATTTATAAGTACGGAGTTCTTTAGTTTTACTTTATATATATATATATAGAGAGAGAGAGAGAGAGAGATTGTAACACAAAAGTGTAAGTGTCTTAATTTTCATTTTATGGTCAGAACTTAAATTTTACTATAATGTATATTGTTGGTTTATTGACGAATTATCCTTGATATAAACCTTTTTAAGATATAAAAAGATAAGAAAAAAGAATTACAATTTGCTTAACAATACATTGTGTGTCATGAACTAAAATGTGTGTGTGTGACTTAAATAATAATTTGACGCTTTTTTTCTCGATAAATTTAGCAATTCGGGGGGGGGGGGGGACCCGAAAAAGTATTATTTTTGCAGTAATTCAGAAGCTTAATATCGTAGAAGTATGAAACGTATGTGAATTTTTTTTTTGACGTCTATGATAAATTTATGCTTTAAAAACATCATTATTTTTCGAATTAATTTCTAATTATAGAAACTTTGTATGCCTTGTGTATTTAATGTTTAATAATTTATAAACGAGATCTCAGATGGTGATGATTTCATTTATTTTGAGGATTTATAATCAGGGATGTTTACTTTTTTTTTTTCATAGCAAATATGATATTTTATTTTCAATATTCTTGAAGCCTGAAATTGTAATTATTACCTGTAATTAATCCTTCTGAAAGAGATTATTTAAGCAAAATATATTTGAGAAAGAAGGAGATTTTTTAAAACTCTTTTCGTCAATCTTTAATATCATAGTTAAATAAAATTCTTTCAAAAGATTAAAAAAAATCCTTGCTCGTATTTCATTAAAGTGAATGAATTACAAAACATTGTACAATTAGGGAGAAAAAAAAATTCAAGTGCTAGGTTTTGGAAGGTCATTCTCAAATTGATCCACAAATAGTTTCTCACCCTAACTGCTCTTGAGAGGAAACACCATTTTATTACGAGTTGAAGAGCTGGAGCACAAGAAAAGGGCTCACCACAAAGAAAGAAGACTTCATTGAGCCATTACGTCTATTAAAAACCTCCCCTATCCCTCTTTCATCTATTTGCTGACACATTATCTCACTGTGGAATTAAAACGCGAGAGTCGGGAGGGGATGAGCACGTTTCATCCTTTTGAATGACCGAAATGGATCCAGGAAGGAAGAGAGCTCTTGTACATACCCCGCATTGACGAAGATCATGAGCGAGATGTTTAAAAAGAGACAGCATGTCGTTGTATCTTTTCTTACAAATCTTTTCGAGAATTTTGAGATAAGTCCATAGAATCAAATGTACAATTTTGTGAATCAATTTTTCTTCCAACTATGAATTAAATTTGTATTAAAATTTCCTTTAAGTTCATAGAGCATTTAAATGTCAAACATTTATTTATTGAAAAATAGAGGATTTGGTTTTTTTCCAAAATTCATTTTGATTAAAAACGTGATTAAATATTGTTGATAGCTTAAGTTTGTAATATGAATGACAAATTTGACAACACTGGACGCACATTTCTAAGCATTGAGCCTGGAAGAAATAGCCAAAGTATTTACTGGCGAGAACAACCATAAAATTAGCTAATATCACTGTTAATCGATTTCATCTTTGATCTATTTCAAAATTAAATGGATCACTACATTTTTCGGTGATTCCTCCGTGATATTTATGAATAAGTATTAATATAGGAGTATAAGAATTTGCATTACAAAAATAAAATTCCATACATTTAATGAAAGCAAATTTTCAAAAAGTTTTAAACGACGTCTGAGGGAGTTGAGCTGCATATTTCTTACGTAATATAAGGAAATGTATATTGTATATTCCCTATTATTGAAACTATATTTTGATTTAAATATGTTTAACATATTTCGATTAATGATACAACTTTAGATGTTCTATGTGATAAGGTTACCATTTAATTTTCTTATTTCAATTCTTTAATCCTATTCTGAAATGATCTTTTATAAGATTCTGCTTAAAGTGATCAAAATGTGCAATAAAAACTAAGGTCTCATGGAAATTTAAGAAATGCTAGCCTTTGCTTAGTTAGAGTTTTACATAAATTAAAAATTTTTTTCTAATAAATGAAAGTAATCTTAAGTTTTTTGGGTTTGCTATTGTAAAGATTTACAGTATCTGAGACTCTTCCATTTATGACTGAATTCTTTCAACTAAGAGGTCAAAAGGTCGGATTTGTGTTTCCAGCATTATTTTCATTCAATCGGGTTGTAAAAATTGTACATAAGACACCGAAGTTTACTGTATTTATTTATAATTATTGAACATAATATGAAAAACACATATGTACTCTATTGTACCACTGTAAGAGAAAGTAAGCTTGAAACTGTTTCTTGATCTTACTGGAGAGGTTTCTTTACTTTTTTGTAGCCGTAATTCACATAGGCCATACTTTAAGGAAAAGGTACAAAGATAAAAAAATAATCATAATACTTTTCGACTATTTAAGATCCTTTGTATATTTTAGAATATAGAACTCACAACTAAAAAGCCATTAAGCCTAAATGGAACGTTGTACTTTAAGAAAACAAAATCTTTAAAAAGAGTTTCTTGGGAGATGGTATGTTTTGATGTGACAGTTTGACAGCGGTTGACTTTTCGCTCAAGGCGTCGAACTTTATGAACTCCAGGAATTGTTCTAGCGGAATTTTTCACGAGTACTCCATCAGTTTCACTTAAAAATAAATGGGGAAGTTTTATGGATGCATTCCAAGATGGATGGAAAACAATGGAAAAAGGTGCGCTGCTTAGGCTTATGGTTGAGCGGGCGGATAGATGGGTGCCGGATACGATTCCGGGAAGTCTGTCACCTGGTTGACGCATCCGGCATGAAAAAAGAGCTAGAGGGAAGCGAAATGGAAGATGTGATTGCCCCTGATTGTGTAGAGAACCATAGCACTATATCGTGAAGGATGGTTGATTGTGTGTGACTCTTTTTTCCCCATCCGTGTTTAAAAAGCGAGAGTGGGGTTACGAATAGTGTGCCTCCTCGAACACGATCTCAAAGATATGGGAAGATTTGGTTGGGACTATAAGATCGAAACTGATATTAAGGAAAGTAAATTTTGTAAAGAAATGAATTTTTTGAACGGAGGAAAAAACCGTCTTTAAATATCAATTTATGTAAATTCCTCAAAATTTGATGTTATACACAGATTTATTGTGAGTGTATGCACTTATCAAAAGAGCGTAGGTACTGCCCAGTGGCGTGAAAGAGAATATTAGCCCCCTCACTGCAAAGTCAGGTTTTGGGCATCTAGCCTAAATACGAACTTGGCGTCAATCAGGTTTTGGGTCCTCTAGAATCCTGGGGTCCTCTCCCAACGTACACACTCCCGCAACCTCCAATGAGGGTATGCAACTGCTACTGCCGTATCAATGACAAGGTACCCCAGAATGTGCAAAATTTTAAGTTGTGCAAGTTTTATTAATTCAATCGTTTTTGTTTATTTTTCAAATAAGGGTCCCCAAGAAATTTTGATATAAGGCCCCCTCAGGACTAGCTACGCCAATGGTACTTATTATGAGGGATGAGTTATCTCATTCCTCATTGTAGACAAATTTTACTAACTAAAGTTGAGAGATGCACCCAAAATACTAAATATAGAAAACAATAGAGAAGCATACGAGATATGAGAAGACTTTAAATGAACAAATCACTTACGTCTAGGCAATACCTTCTAATTCTTAGAGATCTAATCTAATTTGATTCCTGATTGACAAATCGTCAACTTTAATATTACAATAATCAGCTGCGAAGTATCGACACCACGTTAATCAATCTCTGCTATCCGTAGCTGTCTAACCTCTCCCTCTAACTCGATAGTGTAATCTTCATATACAAGATTTAATTTACATACTCACATCTTCTTCTTCGAAGGAAGGCTTTCAATAAATTAAATTTTAAAGACCTATTTTTCTTTTAGATGGTTGTTAGTTAGAAAAATCCGAATAGACCCTGACACATAATCAACAATTTAAATTTCTTTTTTTATCAGTTTTAAGTAATGAAATAGAAAATAAGGAAAAGTTTTATTTGTTTTCATGTTTTATTTAAAAAGAAAAACTTTTAAAACCAATGATAGGAGAGGAATGAAAGATAGAAAATAAGGTTGGAGAAAAATGTGTGCCCTATCCGTAGAACGAATGATTTCGTGTTCATCGAGGAGTTAAACTTGCATATAAAGAGCTTTTTTTTCTTTTCTTTTTCTTTTATAACCTATGAAAATTGTATCACCTATTATCAGGGTATAAACATAAGTTGGCAGATTTAATAGCAGTTAAAAAACTAAACTCAGTTATGCGACTGCCCATGAGGGCCAAGGCGTACTGTGTCCATCTCAGTTTTCATGATTTTGGACACTGAGATGCATGAGCAGATGTTTAGGTCAGATGCGAAATCTCTAGTGTTTAGTTCCCAATTAGGTTTGGAACTCATTTATCAACCCACTGAAGGGATGAAAAACTGAGTCGACCTTACTCAGCCCGAGGTTTGAACCCCGGACCTGAGGCGTGAAAGCGCGAAACGCTTCCACTCAGCCACTAGGCAAACAGTGAATAAGATACAGCTAAATATTAAGCTATTTTTCCATAAGAACGAATTTAAAATTTGGAATACATGAACAAAAAGTCAAATCCTTTAATTTTGACAGAAAAATAATTTGATGTTAATAAATTACTTTCCCCCCTCTCATTGCTAAGAAAACAAATATGTTTTCCTTTTTTTCAAGTTTTCTTCCTCATGATATACCTTAAACTTACATTCGTATATAATTTAAATAATTATATAATTACAATTATTCTGAAGATACAAAAATGCTAATCTCCTGTAATTTTAAAAGGACTGTAATGATTTATTCAAACTGGTAATATAATGATGTATGCTTTCCTCTTGGCATATTAATAACATTTCCTCTAACATACTAACATTTGTCTAGAAAACCGGTATTGATGGTATGTGTTAGCTTATTATTTTATGAAGAAAAAAGGTATTCGTCTTTTGAGAGTAAAGGATTTTTGTTTTTATATAGATCCGGTGAAAAAAGACGCTAGTTTAGGTTTAGAAAATGTTGCGAAGATGAATTTGGTATATTTTTTCGGTATTTTTTAATGACCACAATATTTTATATGTTCTAAAGGTTCCCAAAGTATAACTAGCATCATTTTTTTGTATGAGGTAGTTTCAGAAAATTCGTAATAGGCCAGACACTCACTTAAAATGATTTAAGAGCTGAACAGCTTCTATATAACTAACCAATGAGCAAATTTCCAGCTTGTTGTGTACTTCAAAACATATCACAATCATCAAAAATTGTACTTATCTTTTCGACTGCATCCGAAAACACCATTACATACAAAAATTTAAAAAATGCAGCGTATTTCTATTCTTGGGATATATGCTTAGCATAGTAGTTGAACACATAGAAGCAACCCTTCGCTTCTATAAACTTGTTGCTTTTAATGTATTAAAATTTTTTTTTCTTTTACGACGTTTAATAATATTTAAGACCCTAATTTAATTAAGCTAAAAGAATAGAAGAGCGAACATAAAGCTAGTGTTAGTTAAAAATCAATCCTTGAATAAAATATGATTTAAGCGTAGTTAAGTGATGTAACATTAAGCATGATATCGTATTTTAATAAATAAAATAATAACTTATTGATTTTAAAGGAAAAATATGAAGCACATACTTTGGCGCTCAACACAATGGCGGAAAAATATTTACAATAAATCATCACATAAGATTTTAAAACCATGATTATTCTAAAATTTGAAGAAACTCTCTCTCACACACACAGATTATTAAATCGAACAATAAGAAAAAAACCTAATTTTTTTATGTATTAAATGTTGCCACTCAATCCTTTGAAAAAGTGACGATTAAACTGTTGCCAGATGAAAGATGTACATTAAAAAAAATTCAAATTTAAATGGTTCATAAACTAATTTTAATTATTTAATCATCACGGGCTCATTTATGTAGAATATTAAATCGAGCGACGAAAAAAACTTAATTTTTATGTGTAGAAAATGTTGCCACTCAATCCATTCAAAAAGTGACAATTAGACTATTGCCAGGTGGATGATGTGCATTAAAACAAATTCTAAACTGAATCGTTTCATAGAAATAATTTTTATCGTCACGTGTCCATTGATGGTTAATAAAAAAGTGAAAGCTATGAAATATAGGGTTTGAGAAATATTAAAGAAAAAAGAATAAAAACTAAAAATTATTATTCTTATTACGCTATTTATTCAAGTCACAGTATTTTTTCGAATATTTTTTTCTAGTCGTAAAATCAAAAGAATAGATTAACTAATAGATTAACTACGGAATAGAAAACAATTTAAAAATATTGCATAACCATAAAAGTTTAAATTTTGTTCTTGTTGTTAAGCTTACACAGATTACATAAAAAGCTCAAGTTGTAGTATGAAAAAGAAAATATACATCTGTATAAATATTCCTTTATTGATATATTTTTCTTTAATTAGAAAGCTAACAATCAAATTCAACGAAATTTTCAAAAAGTTAACTGTACTTCATGTGCATAAAAAATACTCGTCTGTCTTACTAATCCCTATTAATATTTTCAATAAACAAACAATTATTCATCTAATTTCTTCTATTTTTATGCCTGAGTAATGTGCAAAGCAAAAATTTCGATATTGTATATCAGCTTTATAAGGATCAGATATCCTTCAAAACTGAAATATAAAACTAATGAGCGGGCATTCAAAAGCATTGCTGAATAACAGCGAGTGGATTCAGTTTCATAACCTCCCACTGTCTCCTTAAGATAACGTTGGAGCTGACAACGACCAACCTACACAAAGTATTCGTCAACAGCTTCACCTCCTAGTAAATTACTTAATTCGCTCTATCTGAGATTCGAAGTGAAAGGAAATTATGCATAGTTGATTTTTCAACCTTTACCGTTGATTGTGCGATGATTTCAGTTTCTTAATGATGGAAATATATTTTGCAAGATTCTACTGTGTGGGATAGTTATGACTAAAGAATTTATTTGATGTCTCGTTTTCTAAAACAACGTATTGTATTGCAACATGCGAAGAGAAAAACATAACTATTTTTGATACATATTTAATTTACTTTAGGTATATGATTTGAAACAAAAGTAGAAGTAATCAAAAATATTTATTAAAAAAAGTTTGGAATCATACGACTTATGTTTCCATATATTGTGTTGCGAACAAATTAATATTGAAAGATTTATTTCCTTTTTAACACGCTTTTATAAGTTTCACTTGCATGTAACGGAATCTTAGAACTCGATTTTTACCTACTTAAAAAGATCGGATTCATTCGAAATTTAGCACACTTGTCAAGGACCGATGACAATACAATAATTTCATAATTTTGTTCCATTGTCCTTTTCAGGATCGTCAGGAATAAGGATAATCAGATTTGGCAACAAATTCATATACCACTTCCACATTTGGCGACTTATTGCATATATCATTTTTCAGTTTGGCGACTAGTTCCACATACCATTTTTCAGACATGGCGATTAATTTCATACATCATTTCCAGATTTGGCGACTAATTTCAGATTTATGGACTAAAAGAATAAAGTGTAACCTAAAGCGAGTGTTTTGAATTTAAAGCTATTGCCGTTAAAAGAAATAAAACAAAAAAAAAGTGTTCTGTATCTGAGATAGTGGAGGGTGTGTGTGTGTTATCAATTTCTAACCATAATACAAACATTTTTCTGAAAATGAAAATAAAAATAAAAAAGACTCGTACATGTGAAAAATAATAATTTGCGTTCTAACTGCCAAATATTTTTCTATTTTTATAAAGCAATACTTTTAGAAAGGATGATGCGAATTAACATGAAAGGAACACGTTTAAAAAGTGAAAAAACGATTGACACTTAATGTTACCATGTTTTTATTAACTCGCTTTCTTGAATGTCTGTCCGCGTGGAATTTTGTAATTGATTTTAAACTGTGTGACTTTCCGAGGAGATAGAGATTTGAAATTTGGACCATAGCTCGGAAGTGGATGACAATGCATGAAAATGTGAATAAAGAAAAAATACAAAAAGGAGGAATTTTATAATTTTTAGTCCGTAAAAAAAAAAAAAACATGGTACATTAAAAAATTTTTTAATTCGAACTTTTTCTTCTTTACGCACTTTTATTTGTTTGACCTGTTCAAAACAGACGGAATCTAATATATGTAACGATACGGGACTCATCCGAGGCCTCGTAAACGGAGAGAATAAATACATTTCAGACCCGTTAATTAATATCCATTGAAGAGCAAGACTAATTCCACAGCCACGTAATTCCAGCTTCAAATATCAAACTCAAGGATAAATTCAATAATGAATAAATGATACTTGTAGTTTAAAAAAACACGTATATAGTTCAAACTAAAAAATTAAAAATAAATTATATAGTTTGAAAAAAACTAAAAAACACGCTTTTATACTGAATCGAACTAAAAAGTAAAAAAAAAAAATTCTTAATAAAGAATAAAAGGATTATATATAACGAGAAAATGAATGTCATTGGGGTAAAAGCGTGGGGTGTGCTATAAATGTATCAATTGTTATAATTTATAACTTCTATTCCGAAAAGCTGAATTGGTGTAAAAATGTAGTACCACGCTTTTACCACAGACATTCATTTTCTCGTTATAATCCTTTTATTCTTTATTAAGAATTATTTTTTTACTTTTTAGTTCCATTCAGTATAAAAGCGTGTTTTTTAGTTTTTTTTTTCATTATTTTATAATGCAAACGATATTTCATGAAAATATTTTCATATGCATAATTATTTGTGTATGAAGCAGACGATATTTGTTAAAGATTATATCATTATATTTCTTTTGTAAATTTTCTTTACTAGAATGGCAATGATAAACACATCGTTTGTTTTGGAATATTGTATTTATTTTACCTCTCCGTTCGAGAATGATTTGAATCTAAGAAATTGTTAAATGATGCCGAATTACTCTAAAATTAATAACGGAACTTTACTTTTGTGAACAATCTCTTTCGTAGATTAATTTTTAAAAAAAATCATTAATTGAAGATTCATTTACTGGAGTGTGTTTACAAATTTTCTCTGCTGAAATCCAAGGAATTAGCGATGATTGTTTTTGAAGGCTTAGAGCGCAATTTGGTTTATTTTTGTTTTCAAATTTATGAACAGATGAAAAATTCGTAAGTACTACTGATTAGGAAAAAAGCATTTTTGATGAATAATTATTTTCTTATATTAAAAAAGATATATGATAGTGTTCAATTAATTTCTAATTTTATCAAGTTTTAAAGTGATTCATGTGATGTTTATTATAATAATAATAATTATTATTATCTTAGAAAACGATCTTAGAAGTGGGTTTTGATTTTAAAGTTTGAACCACACACACATCGCCATGACTGACATTAGTGGTTCTTATTTGAGTTCTTGGCTTCATGAAAGTATAAAGTACTCTTAAATGAAATATCGAACTTGTTCGTTTGTTTTAACAGTTCTGTGTGTTATCAATGCGACCTAAATTTATGCCATAACTATCTACGAAGTGTCAGAAATAATTCCCACTTGTTCATTTTTAACAGTAAATACGTGTATGATGTATATATAATTAAAACAAAATCATTGGTAGATAACCGATAATTTGGTATTGAATAAAAGTCTAAAAAGTTAATGATTTTCAAATCACCCATATCTTCACAGATCGAAAGCGCGTTTGATTTCATTTTTTTCTTTCTTTTTCATTGATAAAAATATTTAATTGAATGCTCTTTGTGAGCTTGCTGTCGAAACCTCACGATTACATTGTAAATAGTGAAAAACATTTATGATCATTATGTTGATCTTGTATTTATTTCTAAATATGTAATTTTATTTCTGTTTGAAAGAAAATGCCATTATATAAGTCATACAATTTAAATACGGTAAAATCCGGTGTATAACGCGTACCTATACTTTCAAGGTGTAATTTTTAATTTTTAGGTATATTCGACGCGTATAATGCACACCTCTTTATTTACGAATGAACTCGAATTGTATGAATATAATGCTCTTATATTTTGTAGTCTTTTATTTGAGGTATTATCCCAGACTTTTGAAAAAATAGTATATATTCTAGATTTTCACACACACACAACCTCTTAAGCTCATTAGGTATGCCATTTCTTTTCAATAAACAGCATTCCGATCTATGCAGAAGTTTATATATTTTCATAGTTTAGTTTAAGCAATTATTTTTATACTCGGCGTATTACGCGCACCCGTAAATTTCGATCTTATTTATTGAGTTCAAAGTGCGCGTCATACGCCGGATTTTACGGTAGTTCCATTCGTGTGTCAAATTAATATACGAACGTAGAAAGATAACCAAAATCAGATGAAATTAAATTAAATTTGAAATTGTTGTGATTAATAAGTTTGGCAAAAGAAAATACCTTTGATATTTACACAATAAACACATACGCAATTTAAATTTACGTATTACTATTAATCTGTAACCAAACATTTACGTTTTTATTTATAAATGGATTGATATTTTATTGGATCGGATGTATTTTCAGTAATTGAGTGAGAGTTATCTTAACGTCGCACTATAAGTGAGTGAATATTAACGTCGCACTGTTAAGCTACATGAGGGCTTTTGGCGACGGACCGCGTAATTTTGAACCAAGGTCAAGTGACGCGGATGACACCTGAGCTAGCACCCCCTCTCCTAACTACCACACCACACCAATGGGAGGACGTTTGAGCCATCGATATATTTAATGTGTATCGCTCCCCTACACGGTGGGTCTTCAGTGGTACTGGGCTGGAACTCATGACACGCCAAACACGATCCGATACCTTGACCACTTGGCTACCACGGTCACAACGTAGCACTATAAGGCAACATGAGTGCAACTGGCGACGGACCTCGTAATACTGAACCTCGATAAAGTGTCAAGTACGACATCTGTGAGCTGCACCTCCCTCTTCTAACTACCACACTAAACCAACGGGACGAAATTGAGCATCGACAGATTTAACGTGAAATCGGCCCTCTATAATCGGTAGGTCTTCAGTGGCACCAGGACTCGAACCCAAGGCACTCCAGCCACGAGTTCGTGACCATAACCACCAGGCTGTCTCTATCACCTAATTTATGTATGTTTGAAAAGAATCTCTTTGGAACCTATTATTTTCATACAATTTAAATGGTTTTATTTATATGTCAAATTAAAAAAATATACATATGACGTATAAAGATAACTATTGGATGAAATTAAATTAAATTTGATTTGATTGTGATTCTCTTGCTCTGCGCAGACTGGAGAGTGATAATAAGTTTGGCTAAAGAAAATACTGATTACTACACAATGAACACAAACTCAATTTATAATTTGTATATTATTGATTTATAAGCAAGTATTTACGTCTGTAGATGCAGATGGAATGTTATTCGATTGGATCGAATTAATATTCAGTAAAATGAATTCTTTGGAAATTAGAACAGTAAGGACAAATGTCTTCCTGGCAAAGTCTTAAAGTACACGATACAAAATTTTGCGTCATTTTAAGAAGATCCATTGAATTTGGAAAAGCCAAGTTTATAGGTCCATCTGTTTCAATTAGAAGATATTACAATCCTGATGTGTATTGTAATTCTTTGTAACCGATCTTTAATGAAGTTTTACGTATGTTAATGGGCGGAAGAGGTACTATTAGGAAGCAAATATCGAGTCAATGAGCTTGTAGTAGGGTAGGTCAGTGTTCTTGTTGGAAGGAAGGGTAGTAAACACTTCTTCCGTTTTCCTGAGCGGAAGAGAGATATTAGTAGTAGGCGTACAAGCCCTATCAACGCCCTCATAAAGATACAGTTTCCGCTTTTTCGTAATCCAGCTGCATAGGAAGCAAACCTACAGTGACAAGGGGGGAAACATACCATTTCGAATTCTGTTTTAATAGTAACTCGATCATTTCGGAATCGTTTTCGGCAACGTTCCAAATAGTGAGGGGTTGATGAAATCGATATATGTAATGATTACGTCGCGTGTGAGGAAAATGGGTGAAGAAAAGTATACACCAGGATTTGAATTAGGGATTAGGTAATGTTTGAGGCTCTTCGATTTATTTGAATTTTGTTAAAGGCTTGTAAGCTGCTTCGTTTGGACTAGAAAAATGATTGATCTGTGGGGTGTGAAGTTTGTAGTTTTTCGTTTTGTTCACACACACACAGAAAACCACATGGATAACTGTTTCCTTTTCATTTTTTCATTCGGAAGTTTTAAGGATTATTCTTTTTTTTTTAAAGATTATATGCAATTTTATTAGCGTTTTAAAAAAAAATCCCATTATCTTTTCCTTTGCTTTTAACATCTGTTACATAAAAAAAAATGTAATATTGTTTCATTTCATCATTAATAATTACAAGTTAATTTTTTAGTTTTTAATTATTCAGCCATATTTTGCAGTATTTTTAGTACATTCATGTAAAGCAAAATTTTACACATAGTTTGTATCAATCTTCGTAATGTAGCAAACACAAGGGGTGGTAGAAAATTTAAAAAATTTTCCCACCTATAAAATTAACATAAAATATTTCATATAATATAAAAAATTCAGTGAATCTTTCATAAAGATTCGGGTACTTCAAGATAGATTATTGGAACAACATTTTATATCCCTTGTCTTTTGATGCACAGTTTACTAGTTATATGCTCATACATCCCTATATGAAATAGGATATATATTTCACTGAATCTTTTCAATTTTAATAGATTTCATGCCTATAACATGTATTTCAGCCTAAAATTTCCTGTTTAGAGCAAGCAGTATGACACGAGGCACAACATTTGAGCCTCTTTAACAACTGAAGAAACTTTCTTATGGCCTATTTCAAGTTTTTATTAAATCCCTTTTTATAATAATCAACGGACTCTTTCCACCAAGAAGTCTATTTATCAAAAGGATGTCAAAATTAGTCATGTTCAAAAACGAAATGCCAGTCTTAAGAGGTTTTTACTTCTTTTCAACTGAGAAAGACGAAACTTGTCACGGAATTTGACCGTTAAACGAGAACTTATCAAGCCATCCTTCTAAATACATCATTCTTTTGAAACGCTTTGCCAATTAACTATCAAAAGTGCCAACATCTTTTTTCAAACGATTGCTGAAATTTGCATCTGTCATAGATCTCTATTCTTTAGGAGAATATAAAATGATCTGTTAACGTCAACCGCTTAAGGAAACTCGTGAAGTAAACATATGGAACAATTGGATACTTTATTTATTCATTTAAAGAAAAGCACAGACTGTTCTTGCACCAGAAGGAAAACATCCAATTTTTCTGCTGTCATGTGAGTCCATTGAAGTGTTCACAAGTTTTTCAGGAAAGAAATACAGGAATGTAATAAAAAATATTATTTAAAGCAAATGTTTCTAAGAATTCCAGTGGCAGTTAAAATTCGTAATCTCCGTTGTACATTACATTCAACCACCTTTCTACGTATTACTACGTATTATTTATAAGAACTGTTATTAACTCAATATATTTTTCTTAATTTTCAAGTGAATATTTTGTAATGATAAATTATAATTAGAAGAATATGGATAAAATCTAATTTATAAAATATATAAAAATGGGGAAAACGAAATTATATTAACTATTTCGAATTAATATCTTTTATCAGAATACAACTTTCACTCGTTATTAATGATTTAAATACTGTAACCAGCTGGAAAAAATGACCAAGTTATTCAATTTTGGGGGGGGGGGGTATCTCATAAAGCATTTTTGTAATAATTTTTAGAATTAATCTTTTGAGATATTTTACCATTTTGTCTTTTTGGTCTTAGCCAAACCCTCTTAAAAGCATCACAGAGAATGATGCAAGCTGTCTCGCAGATGCATGGTTTTCTTTTCGTTATCGAAAAAAACAATTGCGGGCTCTATTTTTAACCTGCGCTGCTGGTTCGTTTGCTTCGGTGGGTGTGTTTGACTTAAGAGAATTTGTCATAGTTCGAACATATAAAAGCGCATATTTATATGTAGCGTGACAAGAAATGTCTGATAGCGTAGATAATGGTACCTTATCTAATGGTTTTGCTGAGTTACCTCATCTAGATGGGTTTTTTTATAGTTGGCCCAAAAACTCATGTGTCGTCTTTATTGAAAAAGCTGTTCCTCTTCGCTTCATATGTCATTAAGGGATAGTCATAGTCAAAAACAGATTGAGAAATACTGTATTATAATTTAGGAATTTATTGACTAATGTCATAATGTAATAAAAGGAATATTTATATAATTAGACGCCTAATTCCAAATTTTTTTCACAATAAAAATTATTTAAGAAAATCTACTTATGTACGCATAATATATATTCTTAAAAAGAATTTTTTTAAATAAAGCATATGTGAATGATTATTTTAACAAACTATCGATTAGAATATACGAAGTTCTATCTAATTTGAATAAAATTTTGAAACAATATAATTATTTGTTAAATGGGAAGTTTTAGTAATTAATGTAATTTCATTCCAAAAATTACTATTAAAAATCTAATCTCAATTTAAATGTGTCGTTATACAACTTCTTTAAAAAATTATTTTTCGTCCTTAGTTTTTATACAGAAACAAAAACAATTTAATCTTTAATATGCATATTTTGTTTAACTTTTTCAGCAACTAATTTCGATTCAAAAGCTACAACGAAGGGGAAATTAAGAAACAAAATAATCAAATTTAAAAATAAGCAACACGTCTTCCGCATCCTAATCACGTAAGCATTGTGAGAAAATTGACATCTGCGTGGGATACCGTTTGGATTCAACGCCATAAAAAGAAGGTTAGGAACTGTCATTTTACATTTTCTGATAAGTCCGTGCTTCCTCTTCGAGAAAAAATCAATAAAAAACCGAAGAAAAAAATGTAATTGGAATGCAAATAAGGTTGAAAATCAGTAAGATAAAAATCAGTTTTTTTTCTTTTATTTTAATTTTTTCTTTCTTAGTGTTTTCTTTGTATATTTATCATAAAACATGTAACATTTAGTCTTGCTGTCATTTAAAGAAAACGAAACTGATGTATTTTTACTATCCGCATTGTTGTCTGATGTATGGCAATTCTCTGCAAATACATAAGGCCTAATCAGTAAATGCCATTGAAATCTCCAGACCGTAACATCTTATTTGTAAGTACTAAACCTAATCTTTATTAATGTAAAAAGCAGTATAGTACACATCAAAGCACTATACGTATGGACACTCCAGAAAATTGAATTCACTTTACGTTTACGGGTCCAGTCAATCAGCCATTTTGAAATCGTTAATGAAAAATAATTATCCCCCGGAAATATTCTGCTCTTCTTCTCAAATCCATAGATTTATATTTATTTAAATTTTAATTGATTTTTAATATTTATATAAATGTATTGATTTAAATTCGATTAAGAGCTAAAAGTAGTGAAGGTTTCCGTAAAATTACATATTCTTCCCGATTTTGAAACAGCTCCTAATAAATTGGTTAACGTATTCTATATATATAATATTCTTTATGATATGATTGTAACTCCTGCTTTTACCTAAAACGTATTTAATTTTAAAAATATGTTCTTCATTTGAAATGTGTTCAATTTATTTGAAAATAAGAAGGAGAAAAAAAAAACTAATTCAATATTTTGTGATTTAAAGTTGTAAAGGGGTTTGCAAACTTCGTTGCAGAACCTCTTCATCTGATTGCGTTTTTATGTTTGTTTTAATTTTTAACGTCAAAATAAAAAAAAAAATTTCTTCAAAAAGTGAAGTTAAAATGTAATTGCACAGAAATATTAACAATTTATTGTTCCATCGGATGCAATACTGCAAAAGCGAATACCATAGTTTGGATTAGAAGAGAAAAATAAGAATTCCGTAAGGTTAACACCACTTTCATAAACTCAGCATGACAAAAAGAAAGGTTGTATCAAATGTTGAAAAATAGAGTCCAAGCTAAAAGGGTTTTGTTTTCTTACTGAACAATTATTCAATATTAATAACATATTCTTACTTCATAACTGCACAGCCAACATCGCACATACGTGTTTGAACTAGTATAATGTAGAACATATTTCATGAATTAAATAAACTCTGTATTTCCTTCCTACACTTTAATGACAAATAAATCCTAGATTTTTCATATTAGAGTAAAAAAAACGTACTTTTATCGAATACTCTTTTCCATTTTAAGAGCACTTAAGTACGAGGGTAAATTTATTACGTCTTATATATTAAGGTTTCCGCCTTCAAGCTATTTAGAAATCATCAACGTAATGTCAATCCCATGGAAATTCTGATTTTCCTTTCAAACCTAGACTGATCTTGTTTATTTAAGTGCGATAAAGTGCAATTGAAGGAAGGAAAAAAAAAAACCAAGGTTTCTGTTGAGTTATATCGTTTTTCAGATTTTTGACATGTTTAAATCTTTTTTAAAAGTTTTAACCTTCAATTATGTCATTGAAATAGACAAAATGATTTCTGAATTTCGGAAGGAAATAGTAATTTCACCAAAAGCTTTAGAATTTATACTTTTTCGAAGGCATTTTATTATTTTCAAACTTTCAAATGATTACATTTGATCTATATTTAAGGGGGGGGGGAGGAATTCTATGAAATTAATATTACTGTGCGTTCACGAATTTAAAATGGATAAATATAACAGAAGTCTTAATATGAAAACATTTTTCTTTTTGAAAAAATTATTCCTGATTTGTCTTCTGATCTGAACTACTAAGCCAAACATAGGCTTAAGCAAAAAGACCAGGTGAGAAGATTTACAAAAAAAAGATACATTATCTTCTGAAAAGAAGATACTTTATTTTACATATATGAGTGAAAAAAGGATTCACACAGAAGTTACTTAATTACATAAATGATATTCTTTGTACTGTTGTTTTATAAATATTTAATGTTTATATAAAAACAAAAACCCACAGGATGCTGTTTTTAAGATAAGAAAAGGAGCCGTCTGCCCTCGAACATTTATCTAAAATAAACATTGCGAAGGCAAGTAAATTGGAGAAATTCGATCAACTTGCTTTTTCAAAAAGGAAGCATTGTTAAGTTCGAAATCTATCAAGTGAAAGATCTTAATATTTTACCCTATTAGATGAAGGTAAATTGTTCTATATAGAGAGAGATAAAAGATATTAAGAAACTAATTCAGGAAACGTGTATAAAACGAGATTTCTTTGCATAATTTAATAATGCGGAGAATTCCGTTTTCTGGAGATTCTTATTTCAAATTTGATTTCTATACAGGGTTTATTAATGCATCAGAATGATGTAACCACACATTTTATGTAAGTAAATAAGAACCGACAAAATTATTTTCGAAATTATGCTCTGTGTTAGAAAGAGTTTTGTTCCATTAAAATTGCAGCGCAAATTTAATTTAAAAGGTCATTGACTACGTTCAGAGCAGTAAGTTTACACGTTTTTTTTTTTTTTCAGGGAAAAAGTATAAATGTTTAAGTTTCTGATATTTAATGTCAGTTGAATTAGAACATACAGATAAAATTGTTTTAAGAATATTATTACAAGAAAAACTATTGAAATGGATTTTTTTGGTAAAAGAAAAAAAAAAAAAAAAAGGAAAAAATGACATATTTTATAAAATATTTTTCTTTTAAGGAAAATGTCTCTATAATAATAATATTTTGCCTATATATATAGTGAGGACTTCTCTACAAAGACAACTAAGATTTTTGAAATATGTTATTTAGAAAGGGAATTTTTATTGAAACTTTAATATATCAGAGAGGGAAAATTTTAACAGAGAATACCTATTATTTCAATTGATAGTAACTCTGAAAATAATATGAATTTTTCAATAATCCTAGTTCAGGCTCGGTAGAGAAGTATTATCTATATATATAATAAGCAAAACATTATTATTATAAGATCATTTTCCATGAAAGGAGAATGTTTTGAAAATATGTTATTCTTTCTTAATTTTTTTTTTTTTTTTTTTTTTTTTTTTGCCAAAAAAATTGCATTTAAGCAATTTATTCTTCTAATAATATTCTTGAAACAATTCTATATGTATGATCTAATAAAAAATTATTCATTTATAGGCTTTTTCAAAATCGCGTCTCAGTCTCTCACCTTAGTAGTTTCATAAAAAATCTTAAAATTTTCTTCGATTAATAAAGGTATTTGTACAACTAACATGAATATCCAATCAAAGCTATCCTCATTATTTCAATCGTACTAAGAATTCGACGCTGTGTCTACTTCAACATAATTTGACAAATAAGTAAAACACACGTTACATGCTAAACACTTATGTGTGCAAGTGATTTTTTTTTAGTAATCCTTTTGGAGGACAGCACGTTTAATCTTCATTAAGGCAGACAAATAGGCCTTGGATGATAATCCATGAAAGCCATATCATTGGATGGATGTCCCGTTAAAGTGTCATCGTACCACCGACAGCTCTCAATTAGCATAGGGTGGCGTGGGAACACAAGAAGTTACACTAAATGCTTCTTTAAACGATGGCGGCTCTTTTGATATTATATGCATAATCGTTCTTTCAACCTCCTTCTTTCTTCACGTACGGGAATAGAATTGATTAATTATTATTCGAGGGGAAATAAAAGACCAATTACTTACATGTTATAATTGGCTTAACTAATTGTTAAACATTTTTGAAAGAGAATGAAAAATAATTGTTTTCGTTTATTTATTTTTTTTCTACCTGACATGAGTAGCGATATAAAAAAAAATATTTTATCAAAGAAGATAAATAGATCAATTGTGTGTTTGAGTAATATTTTAGCGATTTATATTATGCCAGGTGAATTTAACTGTACTTTTTTTTATAGAAAAGATGTATTGTGTTAAATGAATTATGTCTATTTTATTCATGTGTGTGTGAAATTGTTATAAATAATTGATCTATTCTTATTGAAATTCATGTTTATTTTAGTGTGTTTGTCTCACTGGAATGAAAATTCATTGTGTGTATATATTCTATTTCATTAACATCTTTAATATAATACTGTTTTATTCATACAGACGTTAAATTCAAAATAGCCATTGCAATCACAGCCATCTGTCTAATGAACGCGCTATAAATGATATCTAACAGACAGCAATCTTCATGACTGAAAACTCTTTTAGGAGATAATGTATAATCGAAATGGAAATTATTCGTAGGATTTCTCACAAACACATTGCTCGACTCGTGACCGGAGTGTCGTGAGTTCGAGCCTAGAAACACTGAAAAACCCACTGTGTAGAGGAGCCAATGCACCCTAAATCTATAGAAGCTTCCCGTTGGAGAGGTGAGGATGTTCGAAGAGGAGGCGCTAGCTCGGGTGTCGTTACTTGACCATAGTTCAAAATTACGAGGTTCGTCCCCAACAGTCCTCGTGTTGCTTTATTGTGCGACGTTATAAAACTCCCTCATTCTCTCCAAAACATACCTTCCTAATATATATATATATATGTTGTCTGGTTATCTTGCAATTACAATTCTTTTCAGTTTTAATCATGTTAATTCATCTCTCTCTTGTAGAGAAATTTTGATTATATATATATATATATATATATATATATATATATATATATATATTGTAGGAACTTTATAATATTTCTTTAATTTTTTCCATTCTAATATTCAACAATTAAAAAAACAACAGTTGACTCATATTAAAGAATAAGTTTTCTTTTAAGGATGCGTCATGTGAATTATTTAAATTTCTTCAAAAGTCTGTGAATACAAGAGCTGATTTTATCCTACGATAATAAAAGAACGATATTTCATTATGTAAAAGTTCACCCTAATTTATTTTTTGAATTATAATATTCAATGTAGATATTTTTAATGTTTTCATATTTTTTTTCCATAATTACTTGATTGTTTGATCTGTTTCTTTTTTTAATTTCTTAAACTTTAATAATATTTATGATAAAAGTAACTTAAAGTTATAAATTGTTTTGTTTCATAAATGCATAGATCTAATTCTAAGCTAGTTCAGATCTAATTTCTGTGTTAAAACTTTATCAAGCTTTAATTTTTTCTTGGCTCTAAATTACTTAGAAGAATAAGCACAAAATTTTAATCCATTATTATTTTAGAGGAGCAAATAAACCCACTTTTATAATGCTGTCTAAAATTATTCCAATAGTTCCCATTTATTGTACCTTGTTCACGAAACATCAGTAATATAAGATAAATGAACTATTAATTTCTCTCATTCAAACTATACTAAATTCACATTTTTTGTTTTTCCTTTCAATAATTGCTTAAAGTTATCTTTGGAATAGAAAGAGAACGATTCACACCTTTATGTAGAGAAGATAAATAAACTTCTGGCTGATATAAAGATAGGTTCTAATTTAATCATAAAGCACACAACTGCCATGCTTCATTCGTAACAGAACAATGGTTGCAATAAGTAAGCCGAACCCATCAAAACAAAGGCGTTTTCCAAACTGCCAGTAATTAGACGCGAAACTTATCGGCCAAAGACACGGAAAGAAAGTAAAAAAAGTGAACAATCTCTGTTCTTTAATGAGAAACAAATAGCGATTCTGTTACTATCGATGCTAAGTCATATTTTATAGAGGGGTGTGTGGGCAAAAATTACGGTTTCTTGTTTCCTAACTCAGAACAGTCAGTCGCCTTTGAAATGGCGCCGACGGCTCACGCTTGTTGAGGAAGCAACCATTCTCAGGAGTGCCTCTTCTTCTGGCAATAAAAAAAGATTTTTTCTTTTAAAAAATGACGGCACGCGACGTTAAAGATAAAAAACCCCGAGGAACAAACTTTTGGTTATTCAAATGCGGTTTTAGAGAGTACTTTTCAATTACGAATCGCTCTCCAACCGTCGTTGTCTAGACTACCCTTTTTTTTTGAACATTAATTATTGACTTTCGAGATTAAAAGTGAGAGGTTCTCTGCAACAGATGACACACTCCATGATGAGGAGTGCACTTATTATAATTTGTTAGGCTAAAGTGCAGCATTATGGGGTGCCAAGAGGAAACGAACCTTATATATATTTCTCGTTTATTAGATTTGCCTCCATGGCGTCTAGACCCACTATCTATTCAATTACTTCTACTTCGTTCTCGAAAAATTTGGTTTGGTTATAAATCCTAACCTATCTCCCACATTTTTAGTTCTAGTGTATTTTTTTGGGCAGCGATGCGCCCTCCTTTTTCACATGATTATTCCAATGAACTTGTTGAAATCTACTTACGGCAGAGAATTTTTATGGTGACTGCGAGGACTAGATTTCTAAACCTACAAATAACTAAAAAGATAATGGGTCATGTTGTGAGTATGCAATTAGAATGGATGCAATCTCCTAAAATATTCATTCTTTAGACTCCTTTTCGTAACTCGTGGGAGGATTTTTTTTTATCATGCATTACTTAAACTCATTATTTGATAGAACATAACTTTGAAATTATTCCTTAATGTAAGTTATGAACAGCATTATGTAAAAAAATTATTGCAGCAGATTTTTCATTTTATTAATATTTTTAGGTTATCTAAATAATATATATTATGTTCTGATTGTTAACTTCCATTACGACTTATTTTCCAAGTTGTTTATTATCAAAAATTATATAATGCACTTAACGAAGAAATTGCAAAAGATTTTAATGAAATTAATATGATCTCACTGCTTTTAAACTACGAATTCGAAATCAAAATTCAAAATTTATTCAAATGCGATGTAAGGAAGAAAACAAAACAGAGCTTTAAATCTTTTATTCCAAGCTTACACACATGGATTCATTGTAAAACTGTATGAAATGAAACCGAATTTTCCAGGTAGTCATTTCCAAAATTTCATAAATATTACTTATAATAATAAGTTCTTTTATTTAGACTGCAGACGATATTTTTTGCCAATACATTTTCGAAGTACTTAAGTTTCTGAAAGGCAGACGATTCTTACAAATTATCTGAAATGAAAATATTATCTTAATACAGATACATATAGATAAATAATCTAAAATAATTACAAGAACAATTACACATAACTTTGCTTACGAGCGCGTGGCAATATTATACAAAAATAATGTATTAATGTTTTCTTTTAATTTAATCTATATTAAATTTTCCTCAGATTGGACATAAAAGTTAAGAAACGAAAAATTCCAAGAGTTTATATATATATTACTTTCAAATCGTAAAAGATAGATGCTTTGACATTTCCTCTTATCTGAACAAATGATCACTTATACAATAAACCTAATTCTTCATTATTCTTAAAATATTTTGATGATGCCTCTACTATAGGTCACCTGTAGGGCTTCGTTTCCTCTAATAAGACTTGTAACCTTGAGAAACCTGCTTTCACAAGACATTCGTGATATGTTCCAACTTTCGTTAAAAGATCATTATTAGGAATCATAAATTTCTTTTTGACGTTTTGCATTGTATATTAAAATGGCGCCAACAACAAGGAAACGTATTGTTAAGGCATGTGTTTTTACAAGGACGTCTGCCCCCTAAAGGAATTAACGAAATGCCTTTGGTCCAAACCTTTTACATCGAGAACATCGCGTTTTTATATAATTCTTTATACAAAAAAAATTCACAATTTTTATGTATTGACATTCTTTAATTTCATATATATATACATTAATCTTTAAAAAAATCCCTGTAGTAATTATGCAAATAAGTTTTCGCTAATCGAAAAATAATTGTTCTATAAATCGAAATACTGATATTTTTACAAATCACCGCTGTCATAACATATGTCTTTATATTTTGATTTTTTTTTTTTTATAATGAGGATCGGGATTTTCTTTTTTTGAATTTTTGATACTCATTTAAAAAAAAGATTTACCAATATTTTTCAAGAGAAATCAGTAAAGACAGTGGTAGGATCAAATATATATATATATATATATATATATATATATATATATATATATATATATATATATAAATGTAATAGACGTGGCCGTTGAAAGGTATTCGTTATATGATTACTATTAATTACGGTCGATGTTTGCTTTGGCAGGAATTGACGAGGCATTCCGGTGATTAATTAAAACGATTTATTATACATCTTGAACACATTTAAGTAAGACAAGGACGACACATAGATGTACGTAATCACAAAAAGACAAACACTAGATGCGGCAGACTACATGATGACAAAAAGCGAAGCGAAAGAGCGCGCGTAACCGTGTGTTCAGAGCTTTTATAGTGGCGGTGAAGGTCGTACGACTCTTTTATAACAGGAGTCGTGATTGGCTGCAAATGAGCGGGAGCAATTAGATTAAGATTACGCGGTCGTACAATTAGATTAAGATTATAACAGTCAGAGGCGAAAGAACTAGAAAATAATTTGACGGGGTACAGTTAAGGAGAATTAGAAGAAGTCATTACATATATATATATATAAGAACAGGATTTATATTCTGAAATCTTTGTAAGAATACCTTTTATATCCATGGTTTATTCAGTTTTTCATTTATATATATTTAATTATTTATAATTACTGCAATATACGATTTAGAAATCGTGGATCTATACAGGTTGAATTTTCTTCTCAAAATAGGGATGATTACTTTACATAATTTACTAATAAATAAATTTGATAGGCAACAGATATTCTATTAAAATTTGCAGCTGTAGGTTCTTTTGTAACTAAAAGCAACTTCCCATAGATTTAAATCTAAACATTTTCAAACATAACTTGAATTTGGAGATAAAAAATAATTTTTATTCATGAACTGTTCTCAATTGAAATGATTTAGGTCGACCATTTAATATTAAAATTGCTTTACTCAAAAGGAATTTGCCTTTGCCGGTGACAAATTTTTTCATATATATATATATATATTATATATATATATATAGAGAGAGAGAGAGAGAGAGAGAGAATTATTGATAGTTAAATTAATAATATATTTCTTAAAGTATTTTTTTGAACAATTTTTCTTCAAGTGCTTTCTGTTCTGATGTCTTGGCGGGCTCTGGTTAAAGAATTCAATTTTGGTGTTCATCGTTTACCTTACATTGTTTTTCAATTATCTATAAATATTCGTTTTTTCTTTTTCATTATATATAGATTTGTGTTATTATAATATTTGGATTTTGGATTTTTAGAAATTAAGTAAATTCGTCCCACACTGTTTTCTCTCCTGTTCCAGCTAAGTAATTTTGGCAAATTTAAGGGAAGATTGGTTACCCTTACAACTTTATTTAACCCTACATTCTTATTTCATCACAATAAGAGTTTGCTGATATATTAGTGTATAAAATTTAACTTAGACCTATACTGTATTGGTATATTTCTGTTTATTGTTGAGATTTATAGCAGCTTAGTATTTATTAATAATTGTTTATAATCCTTAATATAATCTTTTATATTACGCATTTATGGAAAAAGCCACATTTTCAGCATTAACTTTTAAAAATTCAACAAATCCTGCGAAATTTTGAAAGAGGCCTCTATAGCTATTGTATCAAAAATTCGTCCAAGATTTAATGCCTTATGTAAAAGAAGCCAAATGCATCCAACTCAACAATAAGAATATTCCCTTTAACAAATGGTAAAATTACATTCATATAAAATATTACATTTGATAATTTCTTTTATAAATAAATATAACTCTATTGAACTAGAAGAAAATTATTTAATTCCTATTCTTAATTTATGTAGTTCTACTTCCGAGGTTGAGAATATATTTGCTTGAGTAAAAAGATACACGAGTGAGAAAACGCAACCTCAAGAAGCCTTAATCAACGTAATTACTCGTACCTTTTTAATTTGTAAAAGTTTACCGACGAATCAATTTTTTTTCGACGTTACTATTTGATACATGAAGTTCACATTTATATCCAATTCAATCATTGCGTCGTGTATCAGCCACTTATTTTATTTGAATCTTTTAACATAGCCTCTGATTTTGATGCGCCATGATTTTTGTACTGCCTGCATTTCTCCAATTTAATCCAAGACATTTTTTGCCTTCGACGGGGTTTATCTGAAGGCTAATACGGCACGCGCAGCCGTATCGAAAAAGAGTTTGTTTGTGAAGGAGATATTCTAGGCGCCTATCGATCGTCATTGTCATGGCAACGGGGCAGACGCTCTGAGTGCACCGGGGTAAGAGCATAGCTACAAAACTACCTTCCTCCCGATTTTAATTAGAAGAAATTCATAAAAGGGCGCGCCATTGTGGTAGAAAGCAATTCAAACTACGAAAACCTTATTAGATGAGTATGAAATAATTAATTAGAATTCAAGTAGTACTTGTTGAGTCAGAATAGTAACTCTTTTGTGTGGTCATTATAAACAGCTGTATAGAGAGAGAGAGTAGTCATTGTGGTTTGTTTATTACTATGAATGAGTAAGGTGACTGAAACCACGTTTGGAACCGGGATTTTTTAAAAAAAGTTTGAAAAGGAATAATATTTATTTATTATTATTTTTTTATATTTGGTGTCAATTGAATTAGAATATAACTAAAAAATTGTTTTTAAAATATTTTAACAAAAAAAAAAAAAAAAATTAATTAAACGTAACTTTTTGCCAAAAAATTAAGGAAGAATGGCACGTTTTTCAAGCTTTCACTTTAAATAAAAATGCTTTTATAATAATAATATTTTGGCGAAATATAGCTAGGACCTCTATACAGAGCCTAAACTAGGAGTTTTGAAAAAATTTACATTTTCAGAGTTACGATCAATTGAAATAGTAACCGGTGTTTTTTTGTTAAAGTTTCTTTGCTCTGAAATCTATAAATACGAATAAATCCGCTTTTAAATATAATATACTTCAAAAATCTTAGTTCGGGCTATGTACAGAATTCTTAGCTATACGTAGGCAAAATGTTTTTTTTTATAGAAGCATTTTTCATAAGAGGATGTTTTGAAAATATGTAATTGTTTCTTCATTTTTTTGCCAGAAAAATTTCATTTAAATATTTTATTTATATTTTTGTGTGTACTATATTCTAATTTAACTGAATCAATCTTTCCATAAAAAGTATTTATATAAAGAATTAAAACATTTATTTTTATTTTAAATTATAAATTTCGTTTTATCGGCGTATTGTGAGTCCAAAAGCAAATTATAAGAGCATATTTTTTACTCGACATTAGTTCCTTCTTACTTAAAAAAGCCAATTGTTCATCTAGTTATTATTCTTCAAAATTATAATTTCCCGAATTCGCAACAATATTAGTGAAAATGTGTAGAAGAGGTAAAATAAGTTGTGATAAATATTTCATTAAAAATGAAGTGCTTAAACTTTCTTCATCAAATATAATAAAAAATTAATTTATTCAACTAATAGAAATTAAAAATTATCTTCTGAAGATGAAATCTAAAGTGTTATTATATTTTTGGATTTTATTAAACAATTGAAGCATAAATCTCTCTTATTTCAATAAAACAAAAGATTTGCAGTTTCTCTCGATTACTCCATCCTTTTTGTATAATGATAATGAGAAATGAGAAATTAAGCAAGAAAAAAAAGACTTTAAAAAATTAACTGCTGCAGTCTCCTTTACAAATCACTCTTTCTATCATAAATGACATCGTCTCGTCTAGACCTTTTCATTAATTTCGAGAACAACAAACAGGCGGTGAATGGAATTGAAACAACAGGGCTATAGAAAACCCCTCCTTCATTGTAAACTTTTATTAACTACAAAGACCCTTTAGTCGAAGATTATTATTCATTTGAAAATAAGTTGCTTGGTAAGTTTTAGTAAACTCTGAACGTGGTGTTTGATCTCTTTTAACGTGTCTAAAAATAACAGCGGAAACAAGCGCTTGAGAAACACTTTTAAGTAATTGAAGAAATGATACATACTTAAAACAGATGATCAAAAGATAATAAAGGCTTAAAAATGCATCAAAATTTACAATAAAAAGAACTTGTATTTCCGGCATCATTTTTTAAAGATGTACCTCCGCTACTAGCCACTACCCGTTCACTTCGCTGGGTTTTTTGTATTGTACGGCTTTTCTAGTTTTTAAGTTATTTTTTATTTATGTCTTATCATTAATATTCTTTTAAAGTATTGAGAAAAATATTCCCACAGATTTCGCTTCTCGATTTAAAAAAGACAGGACTTGAATTTCTAATAGTATTTTTATCTTTACGTCCCTGTAACCTTCGCCTACAGAGTCCATTTTCTCTATTCTACAAAAAAAAAAAAAAAAAAATATTTGCTAATTTTCAAGTCTGTCGGTCGAATAACTCAAATGCGGACATTTTTTAAAATTTATAACGCTCCCGTAATCCCAGATCCCCTCCCCTTTTGAGAGTCGATATCAGGGAAGCTCGTTTTTAGCGGATCTCTACACAAGAGAAGAAACATGTTTTCCCAAATCTCAAGTCTGTAAATCTAATAACTTAAAAAAAAAAAAAAAAAAACGGAAATTTTTTTTATCACCCCCTTTCGCAATTTCCATTGACAGTCGATTTTCGCAAAAACCATCCTCATTGGATCTCTACACAACAGAAGAAACATGTTTCCTGAAACGCATGTTTGTAAGTCTAGTATTTCAAAAATAAAAACTTTTCTTATCCATAATTATCAACCCCTTCCCCATTGGAGTAGATTTTGCACAAAACCCGTTCTTAGAAAGAACTTGTTACTCGTTAGAAAGAACTCGTGTGTCAAATTGCAAATATCTAGGTTTAATATAGTTTAATTTAAGAGATTATATTAATACAACGCTCCCACAAGATCCCTTGGGAGTTGATTTTAGCAAAACCCGTTCTTAACGCATCTCTAGTCTACGAAAGAAACATGCATGCCAAATTTAAAATCTGTAGGTCTAGTAGTTCCGGAGACATCGTGGTGTCGCTTTTCTCCTATATGTACATAATCTCTAAATGTATGTTTAATTAGAGTTTTGTCGGCATTTGCAGAATATAGTTAGAGCTCCAAAACTCTTTTCAATATAATAGCTATTATTTAGTAACATGTTTGATTGTAGGGATACACAAATGAGTTAACTTAAAAAAGTTATTCGTGTGTTGAGGTAATCGAGGTAGCTGAGTGGTCGGGTCATTAACTCGTGGACGACGTAGATGAGTTGTGTGGTTTCTTCTGATGTTACTTGGGATTTTCACCGTGTAGAAGGGCTGATGTACGTTCAAAGCTCTCACGTTGGTACGATGGGGAAGTTTGGAGAGTGGGATGCCATCCCACGTTTTTCTTTGTCATTTTAATCAAGAGTCAATATTACGAAGTTTTGATGCCAGAAGTTTTCATATAGCTTCGAAGTGCGATGTTAATAAAAATTAAATATAAAGCGTTTGTCATAATTTTAAAAAAGAATCTGTTCCATATTGACTGTTATGCAATCAGGTTTTTCAGAATATTGTTACTTGCATCAAAAGTCATTTTTCTAATTCGTACTTTGTAAGATGTATCTGAAATTTTTATTATGTGTTTTTGAGAAAACCATACACTAAATAATTGCTGAAATTTAGTGACGTGTTAACAATTAAGAAAATTCGATAAAAATACTTGAAGACACACACAAAAGAAAATCTGTTGATGACAGTTTCGCACCATGTTTTTAAATCACAATAAATATTAGTCATAAATAAACACCCATTATATATAATTGTTTAACCAAAATAGATCAAAATCACTCACAAATTCAGGAAAGCATTTAAGAAGCTATTAATGGAAAAAGAACCTTTTTGTAACACTGGTAAGAAAAAGAAAAAAATTAAACCCCGACAAAGGTCGAGATCGCCGATGTCTGAGACATAATGATTGTTTCCTTTGTAATTATGAGGACATCAGAGGGTGCGCTGCCTTTTATTTTTTCTCGTTATGGAGATTTATTGCTTCCTTTGAGTGGCTCCATACATCTCTCTGAACTTTCCGTCATCCGTTCTCTAATAAAACTGTCCCATGCCTTTTTATCAAAAATGAAGAGGGTGTAGAGTTTTTGCGTAATGTGGTTGTTGAATGATTGGGTTGTTATTGATATTTAGCAGAGCAGTTTATCCAGTTTTTAACAATATTTTTTCTTGCTTTAATTTGCTGAACTGCAGTACATATATTTTTAAGGTATTGTGAAAATATCTTCGAAAATATCTGTAAAGATGATTAGAATCTCTTACAAATTGTTGATGTTAACTTTATATGGTATGTGTGTAATGCAATATAGATGTTATAAAGAAATTCTGGTTTGAAGATTCATAGGTCTTACAAGGAAAATTATTATAATTTTAAACTATTGGTCTTTTGTTTTTGAATAAAACAGCTTAAACGTACAATATATTTCATAAAAATTTGTGGAGAGGAAATTTTCTTAGATAATTCAAGCAGCAAAATTGTTGGATGTAGCAGTCGATTATTAATCATATACCTAAGAGGAAAAAATGTCTTATATAACAGTTTCGAATAAAAAAAATAATTGTAATTAAAAAAGTGATGTTTCTTCGAGAAATATAGAATTTGAAAAATGTTTGTAGAATGTATATCAAGTTGTTCATTATGAATATTTCCAATTTTTCCTTGGTTCTCAGTGGCGTATACAAGGGTGAAGTTTGGAAATTCAACTCATAATTATGCCTTGACGCTTTTGTCTTTGTGTTTTTTAGAATATACCCCTTCCCCTAATAAAAGAAATCTGTACGCCACTGTTGGTACATAGGGGAATCTTAAGAACTTCAGAGGACAACGAAAACTATGGATTTCTGAATGAACTGGAAACGTTTCAGAGGTTTCAGCTAAGTTTTTATCAAACTTCTAAATGCCCTTCAAAAATTATATCGTGACTCATGTTAAATTTTGTGACATGCCGCTGTTGGAGGCGTGACTTATGACGAAATACATCAATAGAAGATTTTAAATTATCTCATGAACCAATCAAAACTATGAGAACGTTGCTCTTTGAGGTGGGGCCTGTGACTAATATTAATTCAAATGAAACAGAGCGACGAGAGATGCAATAGCAGAAACATTGCCACCGAATACTTCTGACCATTTTTCTTCGAACCCCTCCCACCACAACAGACGACAAAGATGACTCATTCCGAAAAACTTTAAAAAAAGAAATAAAGGATTAAAATGTACAAAAGTCGTGATATGTGCCAAGAGAAAGGGGAGGGGGAAGAGTTGAGGAGCGGAAGTTGTACCGCATGACGTCATTTCAAATTTTTCCAACACTTCCACCATTGTGGGTTGATCGGCCTGAGACCCTCATTGTTCTTGAGGTGCAATGCTTCTCTTTCTGGAGACAGGCTTTAACAAACGATAAAGGGGAGGGGGAAAGTTAATTCGAGATGTTTGAAAAAAGCTGTTCACGCTGCGACGAAATCGGAAACGATGCATAAAAGCGTGGGTACTACAAGGAGGGTTTTGTGATTCCCCTTTTTACTCAATCCTTGCATTTTTTCTTCTTCTTCTTTTCATTTTGTTCGATGACAAGAGGTGGAATAAAGGCTTTTGTTAACATCACGAGTGGAGGATTCGAATTTTCCCACGGCTTTCAGGAAAAAGAATTGCAAGAAACACCCCATTTGATATGTGATGACGAAAAAAAAAAGCACCCGATGAAGCAAATGAGTACGTTTGTGTGGATTGCTGCTGTAATTCATAGGTCTAGCCACTTGATGAAATGGGGTGATTTAGAGTTACTTGATTTCACGATAGGGGAAAAAATTTCTTCCAGTAAACTTGTTTTTCTTTCAGTTTTTAAAAGAAGCGTAAGATCTTATAGTAGAAAAAGATCAAATCTATGTGTAATGCGCGTTAGCCGCAGAGAAAGATGTCGCGTTTAAATGCCATCAAGGCCGAAGGTTGAACTTATTTAGAAAAAGGTTTTTCTGGCTATCCTTGATGTTTTTAAATTAAAACTATTTAGAATTATAGACTGCCTCTACCATTGTAAAAAGTCTTAAATTATTTTACAGTGAAACTGCTGAATTTGGTAGAATTTTTCAAACCCCACAATTTTCAGTCTGATCACAAGGAAAAAGTTTATCTAAAGCATATTCACATTCAATCAATTAGTTGTAGATTGTTCCTTTGCGTTTGTCCGCAAACTGTTGCCAAAAATCTGTGGAATAATTCTTGTAGACCAAAGCACAAAACAAAATTATGTTAAAGGAGAACTCTTTTAGAAGAATATATAGGCAGCGCTAATAAAACTACTATTTTTTTTTTTTTTTTTTGTTCTATACAAGAGATACAAATAATCGGAATAAAAAAAAATAATAACTTTGCAATATAAATATTTTAGCTTGCATTTCGTTTACATTGAAAAAGAAACAAGAAACGAGAAAATGACGGTGTAGTGATCCAGACTTCATAATAAAATATTGTGAAACCTTTGATTTCTTTTGTAGTCCTTGATAAAATTCCACTCTGGTTATTCGTTAAAAACAAGATTATTCCTCCTCCTCCTTAACTGAAATTTATTGAAAAGAAGGGAAAGACAGTGAATATAAATTCACAAGGAACATCACCTTTATAATTATTAAATCCTTAATAATGAATAAAGAATATCAAGTCGATTACCTGACAGACCATGAAAGATCGCGTTGTAAGCTTTACCTCATCAGCATATTTAAACCAAACGTTTCTTAAACTCCACATTTTTATCATAAAAGAACCATTGATTGAACTCGTTCAATTATAGATGCAAATCTGATGTTCACACAAGCATTGATTAAAAAGGGATGCTTTAAAAATGAATGATAACGCTTACAGAGTTTTCTGAAAGTAAAAAGAGTAAGAGATGTCATACATCATACAGCTTAATTGGTCTAAGAAATTTTTTTAAAGAAAAGTAATAGTTTTCTGAATCAACAACAAAAAAAATAAATAAATTAGTTTAAAAAAAATGCTAATATATGCGTAGGTCATTGATATTTATAATAAAACATGGAGGGAGCGAGAGAGAAAGTTAATTTTTTTAAACTTTCAACAAGTAATTTTGTACATGAGAAATGTATATATATTAAAATTTTAATTTCGTTCATTAATTCACATAATTCGGCTAAATGATCTTCGGCAGCCGAGGAGTCATTGTCACGAATTCGTGATTGGCGAGTTGCGAGCTCAGTGCTACTGAAGACCCGCCGTGTAGAGGGGCTGATGCATGTTCGAGGCTTAAAGTCCTCACGCTATCGTGGTACAGGAGTTTGACGAGTGGAGTTCCAGCTCAGGTGTCTCTTCGATTGAGGATTAAAATAATGAAATCTGTCATCAATAAATAGTCTTCATGTTGCTTTAGATTTTTATGCTAATATTAATTAAATCAAATAATCTTTTAAAAATACGATCAAGTATTAGGTTAAAAGATCACCTACAATGCATGAGTTAAGAATTCGCCCATTCTGTATTCGTGAACTTAATAATAATTTCGGGGAAATCCTGTTTTCTTCCTCGAAACTAGACCAGCATATTGATTTGAATGCAATAAGGTGTAACAGAAATAAAAAGAGAGAAAGAGAGAGAAAAAGAATGAAAGGTTTCTTAGGAGTTATAAAGTTTTCTCAGATTTCTGAAAATATTTTTATGTTCATTTTAATAATCCATTTGTTATTTTCAAATCATAAAAATGAATTTGGAATGTTTTCAAATATCGAAGAAGAAAAACACTTCATTATATTTTGCTCTTTCGGATGCACTTTATTGCATATCAATTTATTAAGCATATCGATACGCTGCTCTAAGTTTGAGAGATACGATAGAATTTCGACAGAATAAGGATTTTAACGAAATAAAAAAAAAAGCTGTTAATTATGCCTTTTGATGTAATTATGCATGTTTATGTTTTATCCATAAAGTTATAAAATATTTTCGCAAGTGTTAGTTCTAAAATTTTTAATTCCAAATTATATATATATATATATATATATATGTGACAGTTTTTCAATAATTTTTAGCGTGTAATTTTACCAATTACCGTTCGGCAGTTGTTTGAGTACCACACAGTACGATTTCTAAAAACGTATTTCCTTTAAAAAAACAATCATTTACAAGCTATTCTATTCCTATATTTCCTTATGCTTTTTTACCCTATTCTAATCATTATTTCACTACAGGAATAATATTAATTGCTTTTATTTTTGGCTAGATGTCGGAATCACAATCACAGAGAATGACTTGAAGAAAATGAAGCTTAACTTAGTTCTTTTATTATGTGTTTTTGGAAAATCTCCAGCTGAATATACATTATTACCTGGGAGACGTCCACCAATGTCTTTACAAAAAAAAAAAAAAAAAAAAAAAAAAAAAAAAATTATGTTAGGAAGTTATGTATTTATGTACTATGAAATAAAGTTTGCCAAATAGAAATCAAAACTTAGAAAAAAAACAATTATACACAAAAAGTAGATTATATATCAAGCAAGTTAATAAGAAAAAACTGTTTTATCAGTTCTGTGTGGTATGGTTCTTGAAATGTGTGCGTTTTTTTTAAACTACAAGTTCATATAAGTTTGAGAATATATAATTTATTTATCTTTATGTCTTGATAGTTAACAGCAATACAAATTTCAAAAGCTGAGTAAGAAAATATATAGCTTATTTTTTTCACTCCTCTGAATAAACATATGACAATTAATTGAGACTTATCACTTTCTCGGACATTATTCTAATCTTATATCTTTCTTAATTTACTAGATATGTCTTTTAATGTATTAAGCCACTCAGAAAAAAAGTCCTGTTGAAAAAGGATTAAGAGATTTCCCCATAGTCTAACAAAAGTCTTAAGAATAGGACAGGATAATTTGGTTCATGTCCAAATGATCCTTCAACATCCAAGTAGTTACTCTAGCGAGCGGAGGGGAGAAAAGAAATTACGTGCGAAAAGAATAAAGTTCTACCAAAACACACTTTTGAAAATCTTTTTTTCTAGTGAATTTAGTCCATTTTGAAGGGATTCTGTGTGGGAATGGATCATGAATTGGTGCCAGATATACTTCAAAAGAATCGGCACAAGAGACCTTTTTTACGTAAGTGATACGATCTATTTTAGAAGTGCCTGAAAAAAATAGTAATCTTAGTTTTTGAATGAACTGTTTTGACTGTGGAGGAAGCATTATCTTTCTTTGACTGAAACATCTTTTTTGTATGTCGAAGATACGAGTAACTCGGAAAAATTTCCTCGATTTCATTTGTGAATATTGAAATAATCTGCGTAAAACGCAATCGTATACTACTGCGTGATTTATTTAATTTTTGTAATATATTTTTTCGTATATCATGTATAAGAAATACATGACAATATCTTTGAAAAAAAGTTATAATGATTTTTTTGTCAGTTATTCGTTAATTTCACGCTATAGTTTATTATTTGAGTTAAAGCTGAGATTGGCTTTACATCATAAGTCTCAAAATTTCATATTAAATAAAGTGCTTGGGATGTTTCATCTGTAAGAGTATATTTAGGTATACACATAAATACTTTTAACTATTTAAATGATTTCTTTTTCTGCGCGACTCAAGGATTTATAAACAGAGGTTTAAAATTTATGATCGAAGGCATAATTTTAAGGGGACGAATTTAGTTACTTCTGAAGCTCAGTTTTAATTTTTTTAACTAAGATTCTCCAATTTAGAACTACAGAATTACAGTATCTAAAAATGGCAAGAAATTTCTGTGAAGTTATTTTGTATATACTACTTATATGAACTGGTATGTTTTTGTTTCATTTAAAATCTTTAGTGTTTTTACTTTCATTTATGTAAATAATTATATTTTTCTTCAAATATTCATCAAAGAAGAGCTAAGCACATTAAATCAGGTTTAACTTTGCTGTTAAAGCATAAAAAAAGCTCCTAAACAATACTTTTTAGTACTGAATTTCAAATTTGATCTGGGTTTGCGTCTTTTTATTATAGAATAATAAACTTTTCTGAATTTATTTGCTCCATTATTTTGAATTTTTATTAGTGAGCTATTATACTTAAATGTATTTGTATGAGGCTGTTATTTTATAATAATATATTACAATCAGTTTTCCGTGTCTTACAATTCCTTATTATATGAACACAGAAATATTATACGTAAATATGATACATATTATTCTATATATATATAAATATGTATAATATTTTTGTTAATATATAAATAATAAGACTTTTATTATTTAGTCACTTTCAGAGATTATTCAAGTGAAATTTCTACGATACATTTACGAAAACAAATTAAATAATGAATATTTTGATCTTAATGAATACTTTATGAAGTCCTGTCTCTCTGCCTTGGTCTGTCTACCTTGCAGCTACGGTAATACTGAGGCGTCTCGTTCAAAGTTTACTTTTCTAATTTTGTTACGAAAACATCTTTGTGCCTCACAAGTGACAAAGATTATCTGTACCATTTACTCACTGTTGCGACATACATAGGAGTTTTAAAAAAAAAATTTTTTTTTTAAACAAACAAAAAATACTGGTATCTCTAACAGATTTTTCCATCTAACTGAACAACAACAACAACAACAAAAAGCACTTGCAAACAGGAAGTAGCGTGTCTGAGTAAAATATGGCTACCGAAATGTCACCATGAATATTCTTAAAATAATTTGGAAAATTTTAAGAAATCTTGTTATTTGAAAACATAAGTTGAATATTTGTCCACATTTTCATTTTTTTCCAAAATGCTGTAAAATCAACAATGATTATTTCTTGCTGGAAATCCCTCGTTATTAATTTTATAATTTATTTATACAAAACTGTGAACAAATTTTGCTGTACCATAATCTTTTTCATTATACGCAATTCTCGACAGTTGTAAATAAAAAATATATGTCTTCGCGAACTCTTTTCTTTTCCTACTCATCTGTATTAAATACAATACTGTTTTATTTTGTACAGGAGCTAAACTTGATAATATTGTAAAAATTAGATAGTGTAGATTATAGGTTCCCAAACTTTTTAGCCTCATAGACCCCTTGGCAGGTTTTTCAGTTTGCGGTAGACCCCCTACTTACCTAATATTAAATTTGGGTAAATTTATCAACTTAAATGTGTTTTTGACAGCAAGTATAGAGCTATTTATTTTAAGACATTAAAATTTTTAACTGTAGTGAAGTTTAGAAGAGTTTAAAACTTAAGAAAACGCATGTTATTTAATTTAATTAGTTAGTTAATTAAATTAAAATTTAGTTAATTCATAAAATAACTGCTACATAAAATAACTAAGCAACAAACAAAAGCTTTTAGGGGGAGAGAGGAATCTGGGGATGCAATGATAAATTTCAACATTTGGCATCATTCTTATCAGAATTTAACACTAAATATATCTCCTCCGTTAATAGTGTCCAGCATTTTCTTCTTTTTTTGTTTTGTCTGGAAGATTAGCAAGAGCGCACTGAAACTCCTTCTCAATCGGAAAAATAATTAAAAACTTTCTCAAGATATTCCATAATATGGAATAAATAACAGGTAAATCTTTTAAAGCTAAAATTGTTGACATCGTTTCTACACTTTAAGGTCTTCGTTAATGTATATTCCTAGAGCTTAATTCTTATAATCTGACATTTTTTTTTTAAAAGCTACCATATGAATTAATTGCCTACTGTGGAACTATGATAGTCTAAACATTCTGAAACCTGGTTTCAAAATCTAAAAAAGGGTATTTAAATGTTTGTGACGTCCAAAATTATTCTCCTTTAGCTTAATTCTTGCAAGAAAGGCTAGGCTGTGCGAAATGTGGTCCTGTTTCAATAAAATTTATGCTGTTGCCTTGTAACTGCAAATAAACCTCATAAAATTTAGTAAATAAATCTGTTAAATAGTTAGGTCTGATTTCCACTTGTTTAAATTTCCTTTTAATATTAGTCACGATCTGGTTTGATGAGAGCCACTGCCATTTACACCTCATGGACCTCCAAATTATTTTTTTGCTGTTGTGGACCCCTTGCAGATCGTCATAGACCCATGGGGCTCTATATAGACCACTTTGGGAATCACTGGTGTAGATCCAAAATATTTATACTTAATTTTCATCAAACTTTTAAACTACTAAATATTATTTTCTTCAAAAAAACTTTTTTTTTAAAACTTTGTTTTCAAATAAATTTGTAAATTGGAAATTTTAGACTCTTCTAAAGTCTAAATCTAAAGGATATTTGTGTTCTAAATCTTAAAATCAATTATTATAAGTTTGTATTTATGTTTTTGAAGTTAGCGTTTCACAAAACTAGTAATTATTTTCGAAAGGAAAGGTTATTATTTTAATAAATAAAGATTCATGCAATTAATTTTTTTACAAAGTTATGTTATTGTTTAAGAGATATTCACAAGGTTTTTTTTCTTCTGTTTCAATAAATTTTATTATAATTAATTTTGTAAGTTTTGGAAAGTTTTATGGGGTTTTGTGTTCTTTTCAATAATCAAAACAACTGCTTGTATTTTACTTCATTGATCATACAAAAGTTTGTAACAATATTCAATTCATAAAATATATAATTATTTGTGATGAGTGTAAATAGAAAGCCACGACAGTATTTTTTTTTTATTCTGATTTATTCCTTTAATTATATGAATTGTTTCATAAAGGATAAAACCTTATCTAGAAAGGTCTCTCTCTTTGGAATTCAATGTATTCATAGCCATTGAATAAACGGGAAAAAAGATTTTTTCCTGTTAAAATTTATTTTTAATCTGTATTTAAATAAAATGCATCGCTTTTATTAAGAACTTTTTTTTACCGAAAAAAATTGTTGTTTCATTTATCGTAAATGAACTCTTCAAAAAAAAAATTCTTATTCATTTGATGTTTTTAAATAACACATCTTACAACAGATTAAGTTGTTTTAGTAGCATATTCAAAGTCCTGCTACTTTCAAAAGGAAATTAGCAAAATGCTACTGAGTTAAATGGGGTTATGACTAAAAGAATATAGATGGAATGATGACAAAAAGTGCAATTTTCCAAAGAAATTGTTTTTTGAGTTCTTTGAAATTTTTCAATAATATCCTTCTGATATGACTTATCAGGAGAAAACATTAAAAAAAATTAGGGGGGGGGGAATACAGAAACACGTGTAACATTAACATTAACATTTCTCGAGACCGGATGTGGTGCCAAATTACGCGAGTGTGAATTTTCCGATATCTTCTCAAAAGTGCGTTAATTGGCTTCCAAGGGAGGTCGAATGCATCAGAATCTGCTAATGAGACGTCAATGTATTATTCACAATGATTTTCAAAAAATGGATGAAACCTGCAGGATGCAAATTACCTTCAACGCAATACAGTTCATAAATGATTCATCGAATTCCGAAACGTTGTGTTTCACGCGAAATAATGAGAGACCGAATTTTATTCGCGTTCTAATAACAAAGAAGCTCTCGTTAAAAGAAACTTAAAATTGTCTCAGGATTTAAATTATCAATACTGGTGTTTAAGATGAACTTTCCTCTCTCTCTCTCAGCATTATATATATATAAATTGTTGATATCTAAGTCCTAGCATTAAGAATTTGATTGTATTAAACAATATATTTGTCTTCTCTTGATAAAAAAAGAAAGGGCGGAACTTATCTAATTTGTATTTTCTAAAATTCTCTAAAATTGAAGTATCGAATGATGTTTGCGCTTTCGTAACCCTATAACCAAGTGGATTCCCGCAAAACCAATCTTCGGTGGATCTCTACTCTGGAAAATGAACATGCAAGCCAAATTTCAAGTCTAAATCTATCAGGGGGGGAAAACGAAATTTTTACTATTCCCCCCCCCTCCATAATCCCTTTGAGAGTCGTTTTCCAAAATAACCCTTCTTAGCGGATTTCAATTCAACAAAAGAAAAATGCAAACCAAATCCCATTATTATAGTCTTTGTAGTTCGCAAAAAGGATTTTTTTTTTGTCAATACTCCCCAGTAACCTATTGCTCCCCCAAGAGTTGATTTCCTTCAAATTCCTACTCTACGAAAGGAATCTGCTTACCAAATTTCAAGACTGTACGCCTAATAGCTTAAAAATGGGGATAATTATCTTTAACGCCCCTTGGGGATCTGTTTTTACAAAACCCATTTTGTAGGGGAACTGTACCCTATGAAAGGAATCTGCTTACCAAATTTGAAGACTGTGTGTCTAATAAATTAAAAATGGAAAAAAAAAATTATCTATAACGCCCCTTGAGTCCCGCAACGCCATCTGAAGGTCGATTTTCACAAAACATGGATCTTGAATCCATGAAAGGCTTTTGATTATCATATTTCAAGACTATACGACCAGTAGTTTAAAAATGAAAATAATTATCTATAACGCCCCTTAAGCCCCGCAACGCCACTTGGGTTTTGATTTTCACGAAACCCATTTTGTAGCTTATATCTACCTTATAAGAGGAATCCGCTTACCAAATTTCAAGACTGTGCGTCTCATAGTTTAAAAATCGGAATAATTATTTATTTTTCCCTTAACCGCAACAACATTTAACCCCCGCAACACCCCTTGGGGGTCAATTTTCCCAAAACCCATTTTGTAACGGATATTTACTCCATGAAAGAAACATGCCTACCAATTTTCAAGTTGGTAGGTCAAGTAGTTTAAAAACGAAAATATTTATTTATCACGCTCCTTAATCCCCCGCAACGCCGCTTGGGTTGCTATTTTCCCCAAACCCATCTTGTAGCTGATATCTACTCTATGAAAGGAATGTATTTATCAAATATAAAGACTTTGCGTCTCATAGCTTAAAAATGGAAATAAATATCTATAACGGACCCTAAGCCCCCACAACGCCACTTGGGGGTCAATTTTCACCGAACTCATTTTGTAAGGGATCTCTACTCTATGAAAAGAATCTGTTTACCTAATTTCAAGATTGTACGTCGAGTAGTTGAAAAATAGAAACAATTATTTTTAACGCCACTCAACCCCCCGTAACGCCCCTTGCGATTCGAATTTCGCAAAATCCGTCCTTAGCCGATCTCTACTCCATGAAAGGAACATGTCTACCAAATTTCAAATCTGTAGGTTGAATAATTTCGGAGATATCGTGATTAATCAGTCAGTCGCTTTTCTCCTTTATATATAAAGATAACTTGAAAAAAATAACAAAAATAAGCTTCTACTGAAATGAAAAGAACGATTTACTAAAGATTAAATAAGAGATGTAACATATGTATATTATAACTATTTTTGTATTATCACTTATTGTACTGTCATTCAAAACAAAGTTATATTTTAATTCTTAAAAATTTACATTATTTACTACGTATAACTATATATATATTCTATTGAAAAAATATTTTCATTTGAGATATATTTTGTAAAAGTCGTCTGTGATTTTCGAAAATCGAATTAAGATAATTTATTTATAAAATATCGTCTGCTAATAAAAATTTAATTGTATATATTACTATTTGTTATGGAATTTTGAAATATATCTGGCAACGAAATTTTATTTGTATTTATTAATAGTTTTAAAATTGGTTCTGACTTAGGCTTCGAATAGAAGGTTAATATTCAGTTGATGTTTTATCCTATTATCCGCTACATTATTAAGGTTATCGAAAAGCTGATACGAAAGGTAGATATTTTCAAGTTTCAAAATGCCCTTCTTTATAAAAAGAAGGGCATTTTGTATTTCAACTGGTTTCGATATTTTACCTTATAATTTTCGAATTCGTATTGTGAATATATTCAGATTAGGTTTCCTTTTTTGTTATTATTATTAAAAACTATCACAATTATTAATTCTATGTCCAGACTCGATTTATCACTGTCAATGTTCGTAGCTTTAAAAAATAATTGTAATACTTTTTAACAGCGATCTAAATTCAAAAATTTTATTCTGCAGTTTTATCTGTCTTTGTCCTTCTCGACTTCATTGTAAAAATGCTTATAAAGTAAAGAAAATGCGGTTCTCCGCAAATGCTACCTATGTGCTACCACATCGGAAAAGTGTAGGTATTTGAAGTAGAATTCGATAAAATAAACTAAAATAACATAAAATGATGTAACTAATACAAAGGGTAAGCCTCACATAGCTGTTTTCCTTGAAAGTATCAAAGCAAAAAAGTTTTCGCAGAATTTAATCAAATATTTTGACAAAAATTTAGTTAGTGTGATAATATAGATAAATAAAAATCTTTAATGTATAGAGAGTTATAATCATTCTATACAAAGTTATAGAGTCATTCTTACCTCATAACCCAGAGAGAGAGAGAGAGAGAGGTGTGGTAACCATCGTACAGGTGTTTTTTCTTATTTTTAGCACTAGCTTTCCATCCCCTTGAACTGTCGATGGCAGTCCAGGATGTTTTGGTGGCTGGAAACTTGTTTCAATCCTATCTTCGGGAAGCACATAGAAAGATAACAAGAGATAAACACCTCACACTTTCTTTTCGGTCTCGAAACGTCGTTATTTTGGAAATAATATTTATTCCTCACTTCGTTACATGTGTTTAGAAAAAAATAGAAGTGTTCTATTTTGGTACCAATGCTTACTATCCATGGTTTGTTTGGAAATTATAGGATTTAAAAACATAAGAGAGAGAAAGAGAGAGAGATAGTCAAATTGAACACTCTTACACCAGCATAAATTTTACATTATTCCATTAATGCTCTGACGAATATTGTAGTCTTATTGAATTTTTCAATCAACATTATTATTTTTCCGTTGTTGTCCACAGAATATTAATGTACCTCTAAATAAAGGATCCAAGTGCTCATATTTCTGTGGTGTGGATTTTGAAAACACACCATCAGCTCAAGTATCATTCTTATCATGTAACCATAGTTGAAAATTCCAAGTTCCTTTATCAATAGTCATCCTGTTTTTTTCTAGTGTGTACTATATTAATAAACCAATCAGTTATATTTTACTGAATTTGATTTTAATTGTTGTGGTGACATGAAATTTTCGACTCGTTATAGTTGAACCAAAATTTCTCTTATAAGAATTTATCGTAAAAAAAACCCTTTTAATGTAGTATGTTTTTGTCAATTAAATTACTGAAAGATTTTTTTACTTGCTATAGAGATCTCGTAAAGTAGGATTGCAACTTCTTCAGTCGAATTCAGATCATTAATTGTATTGACTGCTTTGCCACACTTTTTTCTAGTTTATCATTTTATATTTTTTTTTCTTCTTGCAGAGCAATAGTCGTGATTTAGTGAAACACTGGGATGCTGTGCAGACCTACTTGAATCAGTACGGTTATCTAAGGCCTTCTCCTGATGGGGCGGACAATTTGCGAACGGAGGACAAGCTCCGAGAGGCTATTAGCCGGATGCAGAGATACGGTGGGGTGCCGGTCACAGGGATCGTGGACACCCCCACTCTTGGCTTGCTCGGCAAACGCCGATGCGGCATGCCAGACTTGTCTCAAAGTGAAAGGGTCCGGCGATACGCCGTGCAAGGGCAACAGTGGCCCAAAAAGGATCTCACATGGAGGTAATGCTTTCAAAACTTATTACATGGAATACAAATATCGAAAATTTAAGTGATAATAGTGTAAAATATGATTATTATCTTTTTTCTGATTTTGAATTCTGTTTATCGATATAATTATAATTAATTTATAGCTATATACACCTTAGCTATACTTGATTATACTTACTAGTTTGATATTTAAAATTGTAATTGCCTAATATTATATTAACGAATAAAATTCATATCCCAAATACTTTTTAGAAAACAGGTGAACACATAAAAAACAGTTCTGATTGACTACAGTTCTCTGACAGTTCTCTTTAGACTATTCTGTAGAGCAGTAGTCTCCAACCTGTGGTCCGCGAACCATGAATTGGGACATTGTATACATTTTTATGATGTTTCAGTTTCAAAAATGACGAATAGCAAAATGTGTTATGTATGGATTATACTTTTTAAAAAGTTGAGTTTAGCGACTTTATAGCTATTTTTTTATGTGTATCCAGTGATATTTGAAAAGGAGAGTTGGCAGCCATTTCCTATTGCTGCATAACACTTCGGTTTGTTGGTAGTGTTTTGCGTTACCGGTTTATTCTTGTTTTTCGCAAAGTACCTATTCAGTAATATGGAAATGTAAATAGAGACCTAAATAAGGGCCTGTATAGCTATGGTGGTTCACCATAAAGAGGTCAGTCACATTAGTGGTCCGTCAAATACAAAATTATACTTTTAGCGGACCATGAACTTCTAAAGATTGGCGATCGTTGTTGTAGAGAGCAGTCTATTCGAATGCACTATTCATTTCTTTCTGAAATAGCCGATTTTTTCCAGTATAAAATATATGTTATACACTTCACCCTTTTAGTAATGTTAATCTTTTGAATTACGATTTATTTTAAATTATTTTCATAAGAGTAAATATCCATTGCTTCTACTCCGTGCACAGTAAGAACTAATCCTAATTTTATTTATTCTAAAATAAAGAGATTTTTGCAATTTTATTATTTATGCTGAACTGGTTTGATTATCATGACGAGAGTAGAACCAATTATTATATTTCTTGACTTTAAAGTTACAATCACGAATCAGTCACACTTCTCATTTGAGGCGAAGGGATTAAATGGGTTTTTCTTTTTTACGATCCAAGATAAAAATCGCGTGTTTGTAAGACAATTTTCTAGATTTTTAATAAGCATTTACTAAATTTTAGTTTCTTTCAACACCCCAAGTTTATACGAAAAGTGGAGCAGTTTTCTGCCTGAAAACATGCTCTGATTTTGATTTAGTCCTTATGACGATAGCAGTCTTAAAAAATTCGACCAAGTGAGAATTCAGTAAAAAGAGGGCATTAACAGTTCTCTGTTTTAACACCTTTTTACGTTTTCCGTGTATGCTGTTGTTGTGCTCACTGTCCTTTATCTCCGCAGCACTTATTTAAAAGAAAGTTATTAAAAGGCTTTTCATAATAAAGTTATTTAAATTATTTGATTTTAATTCCTCACTAAGCTCTTTTTCAAATTTTGTGATTTATCAAAATTTAATTGAATTTAAGAAAAAATTAAATTGAGGTTTAAGAAAAATAAGGTAAATAAATTTTGATGAAATGATGTTAAGTAGAACCATAAAAAGAAAGTATAGTGATGAAAAGGGGTTATCTAAATTATATCTATGTTAGAAATTCATAAATACATTCGTGTATTTATAAACTAAAAAAAAATGTTTCTAAATTTATATTTTAAAATTCAATTTTTTCATTGTGTTTTTATTTTTAAAATTATCTGTTTATATATAGATTGTTGCATAACTGGACAGTGCGTGTTTGCAAAATTACAAGCTTCAGTTTAATAGTTAGAGAAATATAAATATATAAGCGCATCTCTACTGGTTTCAAAGTCGAATTACATGAAATGTTGTGCATATGTTACACACAAGATGGAAAACAAATAACTGTAAAATATTGGAATCAAGGAAGACTGAGAATTAAACTTATTTTCTGTTACAAAATTTTATACCATCCGAACTCTTTTAAATAAACCCGTTATTCTTATGTCACATCTCATGCAAAATATGTGTATTATTCTTTTTTCCTATTTAGTTTTAAAGTCACAAATAAGAATTTGTTATTTAAAAAGGTTTTATTGTAAGTTCTCCCCCTTGCCTAAAATTTTACAATTATTCTTATTTAAGTGATGCATTTTTAAAATCATAATTTAATGAATTTGTAAGAAATTCGATATTTTTTTGTGAATTAAAAACGTATTGACAATTTTAAATATATCATCATCACTTATGATAATACATGCATGTTAAACATACACCAACAACGATCGGAAACTTTTTCTTTTAGTTATAATCACAAAAGTATCAACAATATTATTACTCCCTCTAGAAACAATCTTAAAATTAGAGGGAGATAATTTAGACCCCAGGGACAAACTAAGATTGCTCTAAAACCGCAAAAATGTTTATAAAAAAACCTGCCCGGAGTCGTCTCCTTCTGTAAGAGAGCTGTATTTTTAGAAATTCTAACAGGAATTTGAAAAGCCTGCTCTTTCTGTGTCAAAGATATCGGAAATATTTGCATCAAGTGTTTCACATACCTGTAGACTTTTTTACCTCTTCAAAGATTGTGTTCAAGCTATTATCCTTGCATTGTTTGTTTGTTTTTTCTGGAAATTTTTCTAATCAAAATTAGTTAACTTCAGTCCCTAAAAATTTCAAATGAAAAACAGAACTGCCTTGAAAATATTGTTTATGTAGCGAAAATAAAAATTTTTAACTGGCAAACTCTCTTTCTCTCTTCTGCATAATTTAGCTTAGAATAAAATAGATTCAGTAATAGAGTTTTCAAAATTTTTCGGATATTTTAAGGGAGAGAATATGCTGTAGATTTTTTTTATCATTCAAAAAATTTCCCATAAATTGTGAAATTAGTAAGAAAAAATAAGAAAAAAACTTAAATTCAAAAATGACATGCATTTTTTTAAAAGGTTAAATCAAAAATTCATATTTATAGTAAAAGGCATCTCGTAAAAAATCAAAAGTACCTAAATTCTTACGAACATTTTATGTAAGGTCTTATCGTAAAAAAAAGGAATGCAAACAATATACCAAGAACATAAAATGATACTTATATATTAACGAGAAGAAATTCTTGAAAAGTATATCAGCGAAGAAAGAATTGAAATGAACTGAATTCCACAAGAAACTTATACTTGTAACTGTAACTGTAACTGAATTGCGGCGAAAGCTTAGGAGAAATGCCAGTAAAATAAAATAAATAATTCATCTGACTCACAAAGAAGTTCAGTAATTGGTAATTATTTCAGTCCACTGATTGTATTTATTGAAAAAGCATACTTCAACAAAGATACGGTCTCGTAATACCTTCACGATGAATGATTGGATAATAAAATAAACAATAATAGTGTTTAGTTTGAAAACAAGCGGAATGTATAAAAAGAGTTTGAAGTATTTTTTAACCGTTGATTATATGTGTGTTTAAAAATCCCTTCTTTTTTAACAGACTTATTGTACAAAATTGTAGATCTTGAATTTATTTGGAATTCTTGATCTGGATTCTTCTAACTTGACTTCGAATAACTGAAATAAAAAAATTATATTGTTTAATTTTCAAAAATAAATATAATGTTTGTAAAAAAAATTATCTTAAAAAAATTCTTAACCTGTATAGTGTTTTGAAGACCATGCTGTTGCTTCTGGTTATTTTCTATTTTGAGAATAAAGAAACCATATTCTTATTTTTAGTATTTACAGCAGAACAGACAACAATGCAAAGAATCAAAATAATAATAATAATTTTCTTCTCAGGAAGAATCAAGGAATGGGAACAAAAAAAATGATGGTCGTGTTCATTTTATTATGCTCAAATGTCCTGTAGTTTCTTGAGAGCTAATTTATGATTTTCACGACTTTGTCATTAAAGAACTCTCAAATGCCTTGGTATATTATTTACTTTATATCTCAATATGTATAGACATCTTATTTGCATTGCTGTTCTTTTTCGTTCTTTCTGTAAATACATTTTCCCTTCATAAATTAAAAAAAGAAATGGATTTAAAAAAAAAAACTTTTCTGTGAAGAATAAAAAGCAAATAAAAAGAATACTTGGCGAGATGTAACCTGCTTTTTTTTCGAATTCAGAATACCGTAATCATCCAGTTTGATTTTTCATGATCTTGGATATTAAGAAATGCTATTTTTGCGTAATAAATGCGAGTGCTATATTCTCAATGAGAAAAAGAAAAAGATTGACAAAAAGGATATTGTGAGCATTATCATGTTTTAGGTCAGGTGTACGATTGATCGTGCTTTACGATTTCTTTTTTCAAGGTAATTACAGTGTTTTCCAAATTCAAATATAATGAAATTCACTCGAATTAAAATAGTATAAGTAACATAAATAAAAAAAAAATCGTTATTTTCAAATTAGGTCTCGGCTTAGGATATATTTTTATGACGTAAATATCTAAAATTTAATAATGAGTTTTTCGTTATATTTGTGTTATTTGGAAACTAGTTTCAGATTATTTAGCTGCTTGTGCAGGATCATGCAAGGAAAAAAGGAATAATTTTATTTTAATGAAGCTCTCTCTCATTTGTAATCGTAGAGCATTTTTACGTCCATAACGAGAATCTGAGATTTTGTTCTGTTTGAGAGAAGGAAGGTGTTCTTTTTCTTTAAAAAAATATTTCAAATAGAATTCAAATGTTTATACTTTTTAAAATTTGAAATAAACGATGAAAGTAAATAAAAGCAAAGTACAGAAGGAAAAAAATTATAAAAATATATGAACTATACTTTCTTTTCATCTCACAGACAACAAGTAGATAAAACGGTTTCTTTTAAAAAACGTTTTGCTATATGGCTATTTTTTTCTCATTGTAGTTTAAATAAAGTATATTACACTCCTTGAAGTTGGCTTACAAGATTGCAGAATATTTGATTAAAACTGACGAATAAGATAAATTTCTTCGTTAGTTGAGCCCTCCCCCCCCCCTCAAATCCAATTAAGTTATATAAAAATTCTAAATTTTTCATCTAGAATGTACTAGGATGTTAAATTAAATGTTTATATTTTTATGCTTGAAATTCTGAAAAGAAAAAGAAATTCTGACGCCTACTCTTCCACGTTAGACTATAAAATAAGTGAAAGTGTTACTCTCCTAAGCTATTTTTTATTACTTAATATTTCCTCCGGTAACGTAAATGTTATAAAAATTACTCACGCCTCGTAGAGTAATCGTCAACACATACCCAGAAATATTTATTGCATTTGTTGTTAAGGGTGGGGCGAGGCGTTCGCGTCAGTGCAATGCAACTGCAGAAAAATTTAAAAGTTTATGTAAGCATTCATTCAAGACTAGATTTAAATTAAAAATTCAAGGCGAAGTGGAGCAATCTGTAAGCAGAAAAATGACACTTGACTACTAGTTTTAAAAAAGGAAAGCATTTATATATTAATAGAAATATAGTGACTGCATTTCACATTTTTCAAGAGGTTGCTTATCTACTTCTAAGTTATGGTTTTGCCTTTGTCTTCTCTTTGATAGGAAAATAAAACAGCCAGGTTTAGTCATAGCTTTAACTTATAAGGCAGCAGCTTGTGTTTCAAATACATTCTTTGAGAAATCTGGATAATTTTAAAAATAAAATATTTTGTAAATAAATCATTCAATATGTTTGTGATTTGATGCACAACTTTAAGGACGAAACAAAAATAAATAATGGAATCCGGAAAGTTTAATTTACACATTCACTTTTTTTTTTCTTTTTTTTCCCCTTTTCTTTAATTCTAATATACCTAATTGTTTTTCTTGTACCTCTCTAAATTCGTAAATACCTTTCCAAATACCATAAATATATGAAAGTATTATACACGAGTCCATCGAATGGCTTAATCAAAATGATTTTTTTTTTTTAATTTGCGGTAATTTGACTATTAAGTTGAAACGTAGAAGTTTCAAGCATTCTGAAATTTTTATGTGATACAATATTTGTATTCATCTCATTCTGATGGAAAACGAATAATCGAAAGCGGTTTTAGGTCTGAAATGTCATTCTCTGTGTGAAATGCACCAATAAACCATACATTCTCTTGTATACTAAATTTTTTTAAATTCTTAGTATTGAGGAATTTTAGTTCGAGATATTTATATCGACATTCAATTTTTGTTTTATTGATTTCAAATAACATAATTTGCTTTTAAATCAACAAAAAATCTTATAAGGTTGTTAATTTTTTTAATTTTAAGTATTTAAAGAAAATTTGGGAATTTTGAGTCAATTCTCAGGATTCAACATCCTGATCATTTACATCATAAAGAAATTATAAGAAATGGAAATACTTTAATTCTGTATTTACGAATGAAGATTTCTAAAAAATGTCATTAATTTTAGTTTCCAAAAATGCTGGAAATTGTTCTCTCGTGAGTTTTAATTATATTTTCTTTAAATACCCATATCATACCAAAAAGCTTGTAATAGTGATACTTATAACCTAACAAATTACAACATGAATGAAGAAAATGTGCCACCAAAGATCATGAACGATTCAGCCCGATTTCTATTTTCTGTTAAAATGTTTTATCAATACTCATATTTTTGTCTGCAATACTTCTCTTAAAAGGGATAACTCTCTGTTTCTTTAACAATATTTTACCTTACCATCAACCCTAAAAGCCGGACATCCGTATGAGGGGGAAAAGTCTTGAGTGATTTGACGATTATGGACATTTTGATGCGTGAACGATGATTGGGAATGAAGAAATAATGGTTTAATGCAACGAACTTTAAGGAAAACCGGAGTTCCTTCAATGCTCTTTCAAATATAATTGTAGGCTGTCTGTTGATCTCGTGATCTCTGTCGTATGTGCACACGATTCAGTTTTAACTACAGAAATACCAAAATAAATCTATACAAATAAATAAAATTGAAGTGTCTGTTTGTAATTTCGAATTAGCAGCTTTTTACTAAATGCATTTAAAGGTATATACGGTACTTATATCAAAAAATCAATTTTTAAAATTTCTGTCTGTCGGTCGGTCTGTCTGTCTGTTTGTTCCGGCTAATCTCTGGGATTTCTGGTCCGATTTTAAAAATTCTTTCACCAATGGAAAGCTACATTATCAGCGAATAACATAGGATATATTTTATCTCCATATTCCCACGGGAACGGGAGCTATTTGGGTAAAACGTTGACGTTGCTTACTTCCCGCCAAGTTGGCGCAAAATTATGCATTTGGTCAATAATGGAAATTTTAAAAAAATTTTCTCACATTTGTAACAAATAACTGAAACATGGTGTAATTTAGCATCTTTACAAAAAGCAATTTTTGAAATGGTTTTTTTTAAACGTCTAACGTTTATTACGTTACGTTTGCTAAATGTCAAACTCAAACTTTGAGAAATATCGCCAAGTTGGCTAAGAAGCTCTCTATTCCGACAATCCCAGATATTTTAATGCAAATTTTCTCCCACTTTTTAAAGAGGGAAACGAAATAAAGTTTTAGCAAATTGCGCGCGTGTGATATTGAAAATTCTGTGGTAATATTAATTGACAGTTTCATAAAAAGTTTTGATTACTTTAGTAGTTTTGATTAGTTTGATTAGTTTTGAAAGTATTTATTACTTTGAATTTTGGGAATAAGTACAAAGACTACATGGCGGAGGATATTTTGCGGCGAAAAACAACCGAATATGCCTTCCAATGAACACATCTACAACGAAACGCAATAAAGGTTTTCAGAATGGTTGGGACGAAGCTACATGATTTTGGAATGATTAGTCCTAGACGTGTCGACGGAAATAGCTTTGATAATGAAATTGCTTGAGAATTAAACTACGATTTTATAGCATTGCATCAAGTAACCTCAATTAACTCCAGAACAAAGTGTTACGTAAAATAGATTCCGGCATTGGTGCACTCTTTTTCTCGACGCCCCTGGAGGAACCGGAAAAACGTTTTTGCTAAACTTATTATTAATGACCATCAGAAAAACTCAGAAGATAGCAATTGCTATGACTTCTTCTGGTATAGTCGCGATTTTACTGACCAACGGTCGTACTGCACATTCCGTTTTAAAATTATCGCTTAATCTTGCATTTGAAATTTCAGAAAAAATAGCTCTCAAGGCAGGATGCTTCCACAATGTAAGCTTTTAGTGTGGGATGAAAGTACGATGTCCCACAAAAAAGCTATAGAAGCGTTTAATCGGACTCTTCAGGATTTACGAGATAGTACAGATATTATAGGAGGAATGGTAGCTGGTGAATTCAAGCTTATGGGAAAAAGTTGAACAATTCATTCTGAAAACGAATATGAGAGTGCATCTTCATAATGACGTAGATTCGGAGTATTATGTAGAGACGTAATTGAAAATTGGCTATGGATGTTTGGACGCAAAAATGCTGGAGGTTATATTTTACTTCCAGAGAATTTTGTAATGTTGAAGAAAATGATGTAAATCTTATTGCTCAAATTTACCCGGGATTGCAGCAAAATTTAAATTGGGATCAGTGGTTGCGCTCAAGATTAATATTGGCGCCTAACAATGACATTGTCCATAAAATCAACATTAAAAATTTAAACGACGAACGGGGGAGAAGGGAAATGAAGAAATATTTATCAATGAAATACAATCATGGATAAAGAACAAAGTACTTCATATCCCACGGAGTACAAAGTACTTCATATCACTTGAACTTTCGGGTGTACCCTCACATAAACTTCAATTAAAACTAAATGCGCAAGTTATGCAAAATCTTGATACTCCTCGACTATGTAAAGGAACGAGGCTTTGGATCACAAAACTGATGCAGAATATACTTGGTGCCAAAATTTGAACACATGTCATGAAAAAGGATAGTGTTATCATACCTCGAATTCTAAGTATCCCCACTGACCTACTGTTCCAATTCAAACAAGTTCAATTTCCAGTTTTACTGTTGCTATTAACAAAGCTAACATTTCAGATAGCAAGGGTGCATTTGGAAAAGTAATGTTTTTCCCATGGCCAACTATATGTAACCTGATCGGTGTGTCCAATGCCCAAATCTTCACTTATTTGCAACTGACGGAAGAACATATAATATGGTATACAGTAGCATCTTAGAATAATATTCTGTTTTGAGTTCTTTTAAAGAGGAATTATATATTAGACGTAGATACTTTCGATTTTTAAAAATATTAATTGTTTAAGTTATTGAATTTTTGTTGTTAATTATTATAATAAATTACGTTTTTAGTTTTTTTAAACTAAGCTCAATTTTAGAATTTTTAAGTTTTATTGGTTCCAGTCAAGCAATAAAAAAATTACTATACTATATTATTTACTTTCTAATGATAATGATTACAACTTTGACAATTATTTAGACATCAACGCGAGCGGAGCTGCGTGTAAAAGCTAGTAAATAAATAAAAATAAGAGGAATTTAAAAGGGATATATATTTCTTTATTTTAAATCAACGAAATACGAATAATTAAATAAAAAATAATTATGAGACAGGTTACATTTCACACAATTTCAGTTAAAAGACTTGGAATGAAAAGTATATTATATAAATTTACCAAGCTAGATATATTTTAGTGAGTAAGTGAACATTGACGTTGCACTATTCAGCCACACAAGGGCTTGTGGCGACGGACCTTGGAATTTTGAACCTTAGTCAAGTGAAGACAACGAAGCACCTGAGCTGTTACCCTCTCGTCTAGTTTCCACACATCAACGAGAGGACTTTTGAGCCTCAACATATTTAATGGACTTCAGCGTCCTCTGCACAGCGGATTTTCAATGGCACAGGCTCAAACGCATGACACACCAGCCACGAGTCCGTTACTTTGACTACTAGGCTACCGCGACCTCTGTTTATTTTGCCCTTTCGTTATAAATTCGTTGATTACTTGTAAGAACAGAATTCTACAATTGGATATCACAGTACATAGCGTTATTTTAATTCAAATTACATTATTTTAGTATTTATTAAAAATTTATCTGCGAAGCCATATTTTGAAATTTTTTTTTTTATTTTAATTGTAATGTTTCCATATATGGCTTGATTTTCAGAAACTGTAAGCTCCGACGGCAAGTATTCTTTTTTTATTGCTTAAAAGTAGTCGCCTCAATACATTTAATTTTAATGTAATCATGTATTTGCGAGGAAAATTGATTTTACGGTTCTTTCTTTTATTTAGTTTAATTGATTATAATTGGTTTTCAAAATCATTGGTTTTGCTAAAAGAAATACTCTCTTTTGCTTCAATATTAATTATGAATATTTTACAAAGTAAAGGTATCATTTGTCATCTGATGGAGAGATAAAACTGGAAATAAATGACCGATAATAGCGTTACTGAAAATTTGGACTCCGGTTTGCTTGTTTGTCGAAATGATATTGTGTCCGAAAATTAAGTTCTTAATCCAAAAGAAATAATTTTTTTAAATACTAGTTAATGGAGAAGAATAACTTGAAAACTGAAACCTTGGCAACATCTGAAGACCAAATTTGACTTCAAAGGTCTTCCGATGTTGCCAAGGTTTCAAATCTGGCGACAAACTTGGCAATTCTAGAACAATACACAAGGGTCTAAAATTATTATTTGACGATAAAGTTTAAGATGCTTGCATTAACTTTTCACGGAAGGTTCCAGCCTAAACGCGGAAGATACTGGAAAGTAATATTTGAGAAAACAGATTTACTCCTACATTTTTGCGAAAAACTCCGAAAGGACCTGCTTGTTAATGGCCTACATTTGAAATGTGACCAACCACGCAATTGAAAATATAAATATATAATTATAATTAATAGCATATTTTAGTTTTAAAAGAATACAAAAGGCAGTTAATTTTAAACAACGTATATAAATCCAACAATAAAACTTTTTCTTTTGAATGATATTTCCTACTTCAGTTGCTTAGACACGCACCTACTGAGATGAAGCTGAGATCTCTCTCTTATATTTATTTTCTCTTTGTACTGTTTCACTCCAGCGCACTCTTATTATGAAGGGAAGTTACCATTTCTAGAACTCTCTTAATATAACAACCTCTGCATGAGAATGACTGTCAGCTGTATTTATTACTATTTTTGAAAGATAGCACAGACAAAGAGGGGACATGATGTCACAGCGTAGTTTTCAAATGGTTTATTAATAGTAAAATGGAGGCTGCTTCCTCATTAAATTCCTTCTCGAATGCTGATTGTAAAGTTGTGTTTATGTTTCTCGTTTTTTAAATTAGATTACGCAAGATTTTGCAAGTCTTTGTTCAAATGTTTTTATATTAAATAATTGTACTTAGCAGCTCGTTAAAAAAGTAATATGGCAGTATAAACTTTATTTTTGTCTAAGGTACTAATTTTTGAAGAAAAAAAAATGAAAGAAATAATTTTTTCAAGGTCCCTCATTATTTCTACCCCATGCACCCTGATAATTAATAAACTACACTTGTAAAAAGTGTTTAAAATGTGAATAATAAACAAAGAAAATTCTGGTTTCTTCTTCCTTATTTTTATTAATGAAAATTGCATAGAATTTTTTTTAAAGTTTTTCTACTTTATTCTCTCTTTAACTCAGGGGAGAGCAAATAGCGGCCCGCCAAGACAGTCAGAAAACCAAATAGACAGAAAATGTTCCCTATATTTCGGCCAACATATTTTTGTGAGCAAAGGTCTCTTGCATAAATATCACCAAAAATAAATATAGATGAAAACTGGCTGACATTAACTTGCAGGCGATAAGAATTTCAACGAGCAATCTCGGTTCTGATTTTAAAAAATTTTCAGCAAGTGTGATAGAGTGCATTTGACTCATTAAACTTGTTCTAAAATTAAATGGATTTGCAGCTTTTGATATGAAACTTGCACAATAAATCAAATGAATAAAATTTCCACTATTTTATTTAACTTATATTGATTGATTTTTGTATGGTACAATGCATATCTTTTCTAAGATACATAGTTAACTAATAATTGCAATCATTTAAAAAAGTTGCGGCCCTCCGGCATCTTCCGCTTCCATAATGGGGCTCTCGAACCAAAACATTTGCCCACTTTTGCTTTAATTCATAATTAACCTCTTGAGTACCAGACTGCTTTTTCTATCGCACATGCAGTGGCTGCAGTAGCCAAACGGTCAAGGTATCGGATCGTGGCAAGCGTGTCACAAGTTCGAGCCCAGTACCACTGAAGACCCGCCGTGTAGGGGAGAGATGCACGTTAAATTTGTCGAAAGCTCAAATGTCCTCCCTTTGATATGGTGTGGTAGTTATGAGAGGGGGGAGGGGCAGCTCAGATGTCGTCTGTCACTTGGCTATGGTTCAAAATTACGCAGTCCGTCGCCAAAAGCCCTCGTGAAGCTGAACAGTGCGACGTTAATATTCACTCACTCACTAACGCTCATGCAAATCCCAGATTTCTGAGGAACTTACCTTGATGTTGCAACGCACATTTCATTTTTTCTTTTGACGCTGACTAAGGCGCATGTTTGTTCGTGTTTCATTTGCCTTTCTAAAATTTTTACAACTATTTTTGTTGTTCATTTTTCTCGCCAATATGGCATTGTAGTTGGATTTCAACGAAAATGATACTGAATCGGAACATTTGCCGGAAACCGGTGAATACGACACTTGCTCTAATACAGACTTATCTATTTGTGATAAAGAAGACGAAGAAATTGAACAAAAAGAACAATACGCTAATGCAAAGCACGTGGAAAAGCTTCTTTTTTTTTTTTTATCCCAAAGAGTATTTCGAGCCATTTTACTAAGATTTGTAGTTTTAATTATAATTTTCCTGTTTTTTAAAAACATTTTTGTGGCCAAGACATTTTGTAACTTAACTTTTGATATTTTACACAATCCCAATGAAAAAAAATTACCTTATGATGTTTCCTGTGCTGGTTGCACTGGCTGTATACCTAAATAAGCCGTTTCCACATGATTTTACAATGAGATTTTGCACAAAACATAGCATGTATGCACTATGGTTACATAGTATGCAATGGGTTAAATATCTTTCATTATACTCACACCTTGTTTCGTAATAATATACCAGAAAAGACTTGATGCGCTGCAGGTTTATTTTTCTATTTCAAAGTGAAATTTATTTGTAAACTAAGCACAGCTATCCCGTACTGAAAAACAAAACAAAAAACAGATGCTCTACTCCGCATTGAATTTTGTTACAATGTTGATTTTTGAAGCAAGCGCTTTTGAGATCAAACGGACTCGGCAAGTAGCGATCGTTAAATTTAGGGTCTGCGAAAGACGAACTGTGCTTGCATTTAACTCTTCCCAATACCAACATTTATTCATAACTCATAACAATGTTTATAAAGCTCATAAACAATATTCTAAAGAGCCGCGAAGGTTAAAACTGATAATGACCTTGACTGAGGAAAATGCTGTCAAGGACGAATTTGTGAAAATAAACCAGCGTCAATGAAGGAAACCAGGGTTAGACTTATTACACACATATACACACAAGGGGGGATTCAACACTGTTGGTGGAAAAATAAATTCTAAACAATTAAAATCTGAAACTCTGTACATTAATCATTAAATTTTTACAGAAACGAATTAACACTGTTTTTTATGCTCTTCCTAAGATCAGATCTGACCCAATTTTTGGTACCGAAATCAAAAACTGTATTAATCAGACCGTAAAGTTAATTAATGCCAAGATGATTTCGAATTAATTAAAAATAACTTTTACACCACGACAATAATTCTGAATAAAAGTTCTTTCAAAATTTGCAGCGATATTTGACCTGAGTCTCTTGGAGAAAATATTTTCGCTACGGCAATAATAAGGAAACACAATTCTTACAAAAATTGCAGTGACATCTGTACTCGCAAAAATAAATAAAAGGTTTAGTTGGATTCTTTTCAATCCGATCCGTGACAGATGTTGGGCAACGATTGTTATAATTAGCAGCAATGCAAACATTGCACATCTCATTAACTTCCATTTAAATAAAAGGCAGAAAGAAAGATTTTAAAAATAATGACAGACATGCGGAGTTAGGGCGTTATCCCCAGCCGCTTTTTGTTCCTGTGTGTGCCGGAAGGGGCTAATTTTAGATCTTCCGAATGAATTCATTTAAATAAACACGCTTTTTCTGCCGTATGGCTCGCGCGAGACAACTAAAAGTTTGGTCCTAATTGATGAAGACATCACGAGTGATATTGCATGACTAATTCGTGAGGGGTTTTAATTAAGCTGAATTTTACGATCGGGCTGGATATACATTATCCACAATGGCTTCCGGTTGACCTCCCATTCTAAGGAACAATGAGTCATAGGCGACAGAGAGCGAGGGAAATTGTTGGTTTTGAGATTGTTTATGGGAAACGACAGCGAGAAATTATATAGCTGAAGCTCAAAAAACAAATTGGAACAACAGACTTAATCATAGAAGTTATCAAAATGAAACATAGGCTGTCCTATTATAAGTTCCTTTAAATTTTTTTAAAACTTAAAGCACTAAATGAAAGAAATAGAGCATGTAATATTTAAAACTATGAAAAACACATGTAAAAATATGCGGAAAAAAATCCTTTTTACGAAATTTTTGAAATCATGTTGCAGTTTTTAAAGAGAGAGATATATACTGTGCTTTGATCAGAAAAAAATATTTTTGAATCTTCTTTTTAGGATAGTGTACATCAGAGGTTGGTAACCTCTGGCACGCGGTACAATTCTCAGTGGCACTCTGAACAAATTTGTCAATTTTTGAGAAGATAGAAATTGATTATTTTGGAATGAAATTTTTGTGACTATCATCTTCACACACACACGCATGCACACAGAGAGAGGGGAGGGGAGAGAGAGAGAATAATGGAAAACAACAGTTACGGAATCACGAAAAAATCCGAAAGATAACTCAAACGATAAATCGACAGCTATTTAAAATTATTGGATTGCTGGAGAGATTTAATCGTTTGAAAAAAATTGTGTATTCTCAGTTTTCCGCTTTTGGTTTTACATATCTATGTGGACTCTTCTCTTCTCTCATAGGAAAAACATTTTGAGTCCGCAAAGGAGCTGTTCACCGTAAAATCCGCCGTATAACGCGCACTTTGAACACAAAATATAAAATCGCAATTTACGGGTGCGCATTATACTCCAGATATAAAAATGACAGGTTTAAAAATATAAAAACATGGGATGAAAAGTACAGAAAAAATCAAACTTCCTCTAATACCGAAATATTGTTTATTTAAAAGAAATAGTATTCCTTATGAATTTTAAAAAAAGGGTGGTAGTTCTAAAAGTATACTATTTTTTTTTTTATCTATAGCTTTAAATAACCCCTCGCATAAAGGACTGCAAAAACATTATAGCATTACGCACTTACATTTTAGGTTTCTTCATAAAAAAATGGATGTGTGCGTGCGTTATACGGTGAACAAACTTAAAAATTAAAAATTGCAGCTTGAGGTTTGGTGCGCGCAGTACGGTGGATTTTGCGGAATCTGTTGGATGTTCAGAATCGTGTCAAACTGAAAGTCACAAATTATACCCCTGATATTAGGATATGAAGTAGAGCGGTGCAGGGGAGCTTCACGTTAAAGTATTTATTTTTTATTTAGTTATATCGAAGTAATGCTTATTTTTAATTTTATGTTGTTTATTTTTTATAAAAATGCTTACTACATAATCTATGTAAATACAAATATACTTGTTTCCCGTATGTATTGAAGGAATAGTTATACATTATATTGTTTATTTTTATGTTAATAAATATCTTTAAATGATGCAAAATTAATATTTAATTCGACTCTAAATCTATAATCTTAATCACTACTTCCTAACTCTGCATGCATTATCGGAGGAATCGAATTGTTTCAGATATTTCCTATAGTGTCGCATCCTGAATCATATTGGAAGATTGGTTTGGCACGCCACAGATGCAAGATTGCGGACCCTTGCCCCCCAAGATTGCGAACCTCTCAACAATTGTAGAATAATCTAAATTATAACATACATTGGATGATTCTATGTACAAATTTTCTCGCCATGACAATTACGTTTAATACATCATTACATTTTCTTTTTTGAGGGTAAAGGGAAGCATATGTTTTAACATGCTTCACGTTAAAAAAATAACATAAACTACATTCTTTACAATCCGAGAAAAAAATTGTCTACATTCAAAATATTGAAAATACAACTATATAATAATAAATAAAATGCAAGAACATTTGGGTATTTCACACCTATTCATTTTTAACAGATTTCTCGACACATTTTTAAATAATGTACTAAAAGTTAATTCATTCGCCAAAGAGTTAATTTCATTTTAATTTACTCTCTCGCTCTCTCTAGAGTTTCATATAATTTACACTACCCTTAAAGGCACACAGCGGCGATGTGTTAATTTTCAGCGTGAATCAACCACTATGAAAACAGTGACAATGAAACAGATTGACGGTATTGTTTTTGTTCTGTTGCGGGAGTCTTTGACAAGCATTTGTTTTATCAGTAATGCATCTGTTTCATCTTTCATATTTGTTTTCCATTAACAGACAAACGAAGAGATGAAAGTATGCAGAAGCGCTTCCTTAGTTACTTAGTTGCCATTTGTGTTGAGTGATAGTGTGTTTCAAGTCAAAGGAGCCTTTTCCTTTCTTTTTCCATCGTCGTTGCATCATTTATTTTCTTTCTTTCTTTTTTTGCCTTTTTTTCAGAGGTGTGAAACAAACAGTCTCTCTGAGAATCCGTTCTTCCTTTTTGACATCATTATTTTTTCTCTCAAAGAGACACAGACTGGGATTCCGCATTGCATAATTTACATCTATTGTTTTGTATCGTTTTCGGACAAAATTAAGAAACAATAGCTGATGTTAATTTGTGTTATATTTTGCTTTAATTCACAATGTGAATACAGCATGGCAGTTGTATTTTAGTAGTTTTGTGACGTAACCTCCCAAATCTTCTTAACTTCGAAGATTCATCCTCATTTGTAAGATTTCTTCCCGAACCCGAAGAGTAAGTAGATGTATAAGCCATTTAACTAATCACAGAAACAGATCAGTGCCAAGATACTTATTTATCAATTAGCTTTAGTGTATGAAAGGATGATCGAATAATATGCTCTACTAAAAATAAATAATCTTTACTTTTTACAATATTAGTAGAACGGGATGCAAACTTCTGCTGCAATCATCCTAAATGAATAATAGGATGGCTCAGTGAGATACATTGTAATGTCCTAGCGTTGTCAATTGATGACTCTTGGATGATTTCTTTAATGGTTTATTGGATCATGATCACACAAGATAAAATTATATACACTTTGTACATATTTTAAGCAAAAATCATAAATATCCCGAGTTTGTTGACAGTTGTAGAGAAATAAAGCAAAATATTGACCAGTGTGGCATCCACAACACATCTGCCTCCGGCAGATACAAAAACTTTCACGCTAAGCTCCTTGGTGGAGCTCACAGATCTCTCTTCGAGAGACAAACACTGAGTTATCTCTTCACAAAGCTCGCTGGTGGAGCTTACCGTATTCTCCCGTTTTCAAACAATCACCGAAATTCAAATATTCACAATCAGCTCTCTGGCGGAGCTAATAAAAACGACCTCTCTCGTCGAGAGGTAAACACCGAATATCACCGTGTGGCACTCCCGCAGACGCAGTACTTGGATCAGTCAGTAGTGACACCTAGAGTTTTAGAATGGGTATAGAGTTCGTTACAACATCTTTGTCTCTCGATTCAGACTCCAAGCACTAAGTACAGTAATATATAGACTTTCGCTATCCCGACTTACACGAACCCGGAATTTTCCGAACCGCGATTTTCAAATCTCGTTGATTCGTCTTTTATCTGAGGGAAAAAATGATAAAATTGGGAAAATTGGTAATGTGATTGAAGAAGTCTTCGATCTTGTCAGGTGAATAACTTTTGAAGTGGGTAATGATGATGTTCCAGAACTGCTGGATTCCCACAATCAGAAGCTAACAATTCACGAGCTCAAAGAAATGCATGAACAAGAGCAAGACATTGAAGAACTTAAGAATCTTTAGACCCATTTAGTCAGAAGATCGAATGGAGGTTGGAAATTTAACAGAAAACATTAATTTAATTGAAAAAAGGGTTACAAATTTCAGAAAATATAAACTCCAACGAAGAGCGTATTTTTTCAATAAAACTAGGAATACAAAATTATTAGCATGCTACGAGGAAATTTTGCGGGAGAAGGAAAAAAAAAAAGTTTGAATCGGCAGACTACTTTGCTAGATTTTATGAAACCTCTCTCTTCTACATTCAAATAACTTCGGTTTGCAATTTTGTATTTCTGTTATCTAAGATTTTATTAAACAAATTTTTCCCTAAAATATCTTCTTTCATCTGCAGTTTCAACTAAAAATAATTAATACGTATTTATACACAAAATTATACCCCTACTTACGCGGGTACCAGTTAGTCCCATCTATCACGTAAGTTCGGGGTATTATTGTATATCATAATTCCTAAAAATAGCTCTACTTCAAATTACTTTATTTAATACAATATAAAAACAATTTACAATATCCCATGTCTGTTCTAAGAAGGTGACAGTTAAAAACTTTCAATGGGCTAAATTCACGACGGTCACTTGAATAAATTCAATCACGTGAATTCAAAACTGACATTAGACTTATACTTTTTGCTCCACTTTTAAAATTTAGATACAAAATATCAAATTTAATAATTTGGTAGAGATTTTCAAGTATTAAAATTCCTCAAAAAGTTTCTTAAAATCAAAAATTAAACAAAAAAAAACCCGATAATATCCAGGGTGTAACTGAATTAAAGTGAAACGTGTGTTGTTTCACGGAGAAGTAATTTATATCGATATAATCTTTAATTCATGGAATTTCCTTTGATCAAATTTTTATGAATGCAACAGAGAATTGTCTGTTTATGGACAAAATGTGGTCATGAAAAGAAAAGGACAGAACTAATGATTGGTTTCTTTTGAAAATCGTATTGGGTGGCGAATCAGCATTTTATATTTCAGAAATTAATACACTTCACTGCGGATTTAGGGGTTATAAAACTCTCATTGCATAAAGGAAAGTGCGGGAAGAAACTTTAAAGGAACTTTAAAGTTGGTGCGCTCTAACTTATATCAAAATGGTGGTCCCTTTCTTTTTGCCAGAGCTGTCATTAAATTCGGATGTTCCCTTCGTTAATTTGAAATTGTTTGCTTTCAGTCTATTAGAAGAAATGAACCCCCCCCCCCAACTAGATGGGGTCCCTTGTCATTGCGGTGCACATCTCCTTGATGAAAATTTCCAGATCGTTGGGTAGATGGAGATAGGCCATTTTTATGTTCGCCGCGTTCTCCGGACCCCACACCACTCGGACTTCTTTTCTGGAACTCGCAGCATTGAATAATTAAAAAATAGAACCACTGCTGAAACACTTCACAAATGCTCAATAACATCTGGAGGGAAATCGAGAAAAGACTGAAATCCTTCAAGCAATTAATTCTGCTCATGTTGAAATGTTGTTATACAAAATTAAGGTGTGAAAATAAAATTCAATCGGTCTTTTCCCCTTTCTTTTATTCTGTATTATTTGAAACACATTTTTATCCAGTGAATAAACTATGAGTACCTTGTGTATGAATAAATATATGTATATATCTTACGAGGCACTACTAGCTGCGATTAAATTTTCCACATTAAACATTTCCAATACTGTCTCCATAGGCCAGGGAGGGCGAACCAGCTACACAATATTTTGATCATGCCAGTGATTAAAAGGGTTTGCAATTTGTTTCAAAATAACAAAGTTCACGATGAAGTATTACGAACAAACGCGAGTGATCGGTCGCGGGGTGTTGGGGAGTATACTCGTTTGTTGTTGTCTTGCCTTAGTTATGTCGTGTACTACAATTGCTTATCATGCAAAGTTTGTCTACGCATAGTATAGTCAATTTCACTGACACTACTGTATTTTAAAATTTATTCGTGTTATATTTACGATTTTCATCTGTTATTTAAACGGTGTGTGTTTTATGTTCTGGAATAGTGTCATGCAGAACATCGACTGTAAAACGGCATTTTGAAACAAATCACAAATCCTTTCGTCAAAAAAGAGAGCCTCAGTAAAAATAATTAATTGTTTGGAAACCGTTTGGCAGATGACTCCAATTCAACATGCATTCTACTAAAAGTAACATCTTACAATCCTAATATAAGTTGCCATCCAATCTGCAACAACAGAAGTCACGCTATAATGTTACTTTATAATTTGAATTACACGTATAACTAAAACATTTAGAACTATACACTACAAATGGTATCTTTTCGAAGTAAATAAAGAGTTTGGTTTTGTTAGTATTTCGTTTTTTATTATTTTCCCAATAATCAGAAGTCAAAATTGTTTGACACGACACGTCTATACCTCATTAAACACTTCTTTATGAAAATGGCACGTGGCTCCATAAAGGTTCGCCACTCCTGCCATAGGTGAACGCACATTCATTCTAAAAAAATATTTGACTACACCGGGAGGTAGAGCTAAGAAAATATTTAACTCCTATGAACTCTTGTTTTGATATATCAATAAATTATTTCATTATTCAGTTAAAAAATACAAGAGGAAAAATTCTCAAACTATAAGATCTCCATGGTGTGATCTTAAATAAGAGCAAAAATAGGAAGAAGTAATTAAAATATAGTTTCACACATCTTACTGAAGTGTAATTCAATTTTCTAAAAATATTATTTGTAGATGAATTAAATCATCCACACACACGAAATCAGAATTTCATTCATCTAAAATGCCTTGCGTGTCCATAAATTACTTTATTTAAAGTAAAAAATGAATGCAAGGTTTGAAAAAATTGTGAAACTGATATTTTTATTTTGAAATTGCTTGATGTTGAGTACAAGTGAAATAATGACAAGAACTCCCCCCCCCCCCGTTTTGATTAACTAATTTTTAATTTTCTACTTTCAACTTTTAATTTTCATTTTTTACAGTTTTGGAAAATCGAATTTGCTGACAAATTCTTAAGTTTGTGGTTTTTGAAATCTTTTATTAGCTTTAAGAGTTCACTTTCTTATTTCCTGTGTGCTCACCGCAAAAATTTTCAAATATTAATCATCATGCTTTTATAGTTTGAATTTTTCTTATTTCTTACTTCCGATGTTTGGAATGGATCTTTTAATAGTTTTCTCAATACTTACTGCAGAATAAAATGAAATGTTTGATCATCTATTTTTTTGGACGCAAGTTTCTTTATTAGGTCAGTAGCCTTTGCAAACTTTCTTCTTAATGAAAAAAAGAAATGTTTGGCATACTTAAAAAATATTTCTTTCATTGGTAGATTAGGGATTCTTTGAGGAACATATGCAGCTCTTTGCAAAAGTCAAAATGAAATGTGTATTTTGTCGTTGCCGCAATGAAAACTTTATTTTTTTATATTATCAATAAAATATAAATTAGTATAAAAAAGAGTATTCGAAATTTGTCTTTAAGTAAAAAACATTTCTTAAAGTTGCCTATCTACTTCCAAATATTTTGATTCTTATCAGTTTAAAAAAGAACGTGGGGGTATAATTTGTATGGAATATATGTGGGACGGCGTCTAGGGGAAGGTTCGATTTTAATGTTAAAATAAGCACGCAGAGTTAAAATAACGTAATTTATTAATAACACAACTAAAACATTTACTATCTACAAGGGGTGTTAAATAATTCGAGATAGCACCATACTAATTCCGAAAACACGTCCTCTTTCTCAAACAACGGAGAGACCGATTTCCTCTGACCTGCCTTCGTTTAAGCTTTGGTGCAACTCCCGGTTTCTTTTCTGCCACCTCATAGATACATGATCTCACCGTTAAAACTCACGTGGTTTCTATTAGTGGTGCCATCTCTCTTACAATAAAAATCAAAGAAGTAAAAGAAAACTTGCACTCCTTTCCTACATATATATGTTAGTAAATTTCTTTGAAATAAAGTATGATTTTGGTTCAAACTGTAATTTTATTCTTAAGATTTCTAGCTAAATCGAATCCTCACATAAACAAACTATTACAGAATAATTGTCAAAAATTACATTGCCAGGTTACATATCGCAGAATATCATTTAAAATAAAACGTGATACCTATTACAATAATAAATATTGTAGAAGCATACGTCATCAATCTATATTGGTACTAAGATCTACGAAAGAATTAATACACGGATTTTTCAAAATATGTAGTTTTTTCATGTTACTTTTCTAATGCGGCGTGTCAGAAATAATATAATTCGAACAATAGTGATCAAATGCAGTTAGCTCAAACGAACGCACTTCCAGCAATGCCACGGCTGTTTTTTTCACATATAATTCCAACAAAACTTCAGACATCATTATCCTTCAATGATTATTATCCCCCTAAAATATATCTTGTTTGTACTTTTAATATATACCAAACTTGTAACTAAGAGTCTACTGTCTATTTATAAGAAGAAAAAAAAATTTTTGGACAAATAATGCCCTTATAATGAAAGTTTTCAAAGAAAGAAATAAAGAAACCAGAGAAAATCTATAACTTTTTTTCTACCAATAAGAGTTATATCCTAATATATTCCAATAATATTTCAGTAAAAATACTCTATAGTATCTTTTCTAATCCAATACAAATTTTCTATTTCCTACGAGACAAAAAAAAAAAAAGCAGCCGATGAAAACTAATAAAAAATCAAATTTCAAAAGCATTAAAAAAAAAATGTTTTGCAAAAAGCTCACGGAAAATTATCTCAACTCAAAATACGTAAACAAAGGATTGCTTTGGTTAAAATGTAATAATTTTAAATTAATGCCCTCCCCTTCCCCATTTTTTCTAAAATTGGAAATTAAAAAATTCTTCTTGATTTTCAAAACAATAGTTCTTAAAAAATAATATTTTGTTCTAAAAATTCGAGCAACAAAGAAAAAAAAATTTAATCCATCAAATAAAAAAAAAATCAGAGTGTCACTAATATTAAGAATGGTATCTCTGTCTGCAATTTAAAAAATAACTTTCAATTAAAATAATACATGCAGCTAATGATTTTGTGAAGAATTAACATCTCATATAATGTACAGTTGGGTGGATCGTGATTTCATGGCGAAAAAAAAAAATATTTTCAATCGAAACCTACCTATGTGGAAAAGATGCTGTAGTGTGGAGATCAGGAGAAAAATAACTAAAATATAATTTAAAAATTTTATGTTGCCACAAATGGATTGAATTTTCGAAAAAAATGGAAATTGACTTTCAAGAGGAGGGCACGACTAAGGAAATTCATTTGGGGACGAGACTTTGTGTAATAGTAGTACTCCTTTTGGGTGTTCAACCCTCAATGTAATAGCACCGATTGGGCAGTCAATTTGGAGAAAATAGCCTTCGAAATTCATGCTTAGATTTTATAAAATTAAGTTTTAATTACCTCCAGAGGCTCAGTGGCATAGGTGTAACGTACCTGGATAGGGCGGATTGGCGGATAGAATTCGAGTAGCGCGATCACGCAACTTAATGGTCTTTTTTCTCAATTCCTTTATTTTTACAATTAAATTTATTTTAAAATGAGAGGTTTATTATATATTAAATAATATTTTATATCATTATTTTGTATTTTAAATAGTAAAATTGTTACTGTAATTATATAAATATTTATATTACATTTCTAAGTATATTTTTATATTATTAATAAATAATAATAATTATGAAAACATGTTATAACAAATATTAAGTGATATTTTGTATAAAAATTAGTTACAAATAGTTTTATAATATGAATTACAATATATTATAAAAAAAATGTTACATTTTATATTATAATAATATATAACATACATTATAATTATTTATTATATTAATTATTTTATAATTAATATAATAACAATCTTAAATTTTATATTAGTAATTTAGTTATTTTATAATTCTGAAATATTTAATAAGTCTTTTTTAAACAAATTTATTAAATTGATAAATAATTAAATGAATCGGAGAAAAAAAACCCGATCATGCGACTCGAAACTTGACCGACCCCTTGGAATTCAAGTACGCTACCACCTACGCCACCACATCTCTGACGCTAATAAAAACTTAATTGTTTAAAAGCTAAGCGTGAATTTCGAAGGCTATTTTCTCCAAATTGACAACCCATTTAGCACTAATACATTGAGGGATAAACACCCGAAAGGAGTATTATCATTACACAAAGTCTCGTCCCCAAATGAATTTCCTTAGTCGTGCCCTCCCCTTGTTAGTTTTGGTTAGATGGTTTTAGACTCAAAATATATTATTTTTCTACAATGTAAATAATCAAAAGTGTGATGATTATTTATAAATGAGTACTGATTGGTGAATAGTACAACATACATTGTACATTACACAGCCCATTCGGAAAAAAATAATAGTACATAATAGAATAGCTCTCTCTCTCTCCACACTGTTGAATCAGTCCACCTTAAGCTTTATCGTACACTGTAATTTCGACAAAGTACGTTTTCTTATTTTTTCCTTTATTTTTTTTTTTTAAATTAAGTACTAAAAAAAGTGTACAATGTATTTGATATTTTTTCTTGTGACTATTTAGCATGACCTCTCATCGCAATAAATGTTAAAATGTACTGAAATACCTGTTTTTATTTAATAAAAATTTGATTTGTTATCATAAAATAGTTCAAATAGCTAAATTTCATTCCCCTTATTGTACTTTTCATAAAAATGGATTTTTTTAAAAAAATTTCTCTTTATCTATGTATTATAAAACGTTTTCCCAAAAGGTTGGTTTCGAAGTCCTGTAAAAAATTTTCAACCCCTCCCCTCCTAACGCACAGTGTTTTATTCGTTTCGCTATTCTGAGTAATAAAATTATTACATGCTATCTCCATTCGATATTTCCGCACAACAAAAGACAAAATCGTTCTAAAAGACGGAATTTTTTTTTTACTCATCAATTCACAAAACATAAGCCTTACTTTCGCCTCTTGACTCAAAATGGAAGCAATTAACCATTTATGTCCCGGGCACTACAGAAACATCAACCGCGCCTTCCGCAGTTAATCATCTTTTCGCCGCGAAGAAAACCTGAAAAGTGGCGTTGTCGGAAGTGTGTCTTCTGGAAATCGAAATGCGTGCGCACTCATTTACACCAGATGTTCAGATTGACGAGAACGCATCCAAAAACGCTCAACTGACTCTTCTTTGACGCCCATGCATTTTGATGTTGTGGAACGAAATGCAAACATTGAGTTGCGTCACGTAGAAAGAATAAATCTTGGGGGGAAAAATCTTGTGTGAGAGAGGGGGGGGGATCTGCGTCCGGGCTTGTCTTTTTCTGAATGAGCAGTGACCATAGTGAGCCCATCTCACATTCATATCATGCACGCCTCCGTTGATAGGATTCTTCTGGGAAGTAAAAGCTGTTGCAGTGAAAATGGTGGAACATTCGAAAACTGAATGTTCGAATTTTAATTAAATTACTATCTTCAATATAATATTTATTATACATTTCATTTTTAGATTTCAATAAATCCTCCATTGCACATCGATGCTACTCTATACGGTTTTATATTTTAGAATATTTTAAAATAAGTTCACAAAACAATTTCAGTTCGTTTTTTGATTATTATTGTGATCTTATTGATTCTTGATTCACATTCTTGAATTTTTCATGGATTCTTGATTGTGATTTTATTGATTCATTTTTGATTATTATTGTGTGGGATTAAAGTAAACATTCCTGTATTTTGATTTATTTTGAAGCATTCCTGTGTAAATTATTTCAATGCATCGACTTCCTTAAAATTTTTTTTTAAAAAATGTAAACAATTATTTAATGTTGCATTTACAGGAAAAAGTAACTCACAGGCATGTTCCTTTTGCTGAGTAGAGATCTGCCAAGAACAGGTTTTGTGAAAATGGACCCCCAAAGAGTTGCGGGGGTGTTATAGACAAAAATTTCCGTTTTACCATGAGATCTAGACTTGAAATTAGGCAAATATTTTTATTTTTGTTCAGTAGAGATCCGATACAAATGGGTTTTTGTGTAAATCAACTCTCAAAGAGGATTAACAGAGGTGAGGGGGGCTTTACAGGAGAAAAAAATCTCGGTTTTGAAATACTAGACTTACAAACTTGAAATTTGACAAACATGTTCTTTTCGTTGAGTAGAGATCCGTAGGTTGTGTGAAAATTGACTCCCATGGAGGTAGGGGGGATTGCGGAGGCATTGTAGTGAAAAATTCTCGCTTTCGAGATATTACACGAACATACTCGACATTTTGCTGGCATGTTCCTTTTGTTGAGTAGAGATCCACTATGAATGGTTTTTGCGCAAATCAACTTTTAAAGAGACTTACGTGAGCGTTACAGAAAAAAATTTCCTTTTTTTGAATATATCCCCCCCCCCTTCCCTCTTTTTTGACTTATAGATTTGAAGTTTGGTAAGCGCGTATCATTTGTTTTTGTAAGAGATCCATTCAGAACGTGTTTTGTGGAAATCGATTCTCAAGTGGGTTGCTTTCATGTTACGGTGAGTTATATTTTTTTAAAAAATGTCGTTTTGAAAATATTAGATCAAATATTTGAAATTTCGCAAACGTGTTTCTTTCGTTAAGTAGAGAGTTGCTAAAAATGGACTTTGAGGAAATCGACTCCCAAGAGGAACCGGTTACAAGGGCGTAAATAATAAATGTACTTTTGTCTTAGGAATTCAAGCCCTGTTCTTTTGAATCAAGAGGGGAGGTCTCTAAGGATGTTTTTCTGTGACATCGAAATTTTAATACTAAGACTTAGACAACAATAACCTAAACAGAATGTATAGTCTTGCGATGTCATGAAATACCCAGCGTAGTGGGTTAGTAACGGTAAATTTATTATATTATTAAACGCCATCTTTCAAATCCCTTAAGATCTCGAAGACTTTTTAAAAACTCCCTCCTCCCCCCGGACGTAGTAAATTTCTAAAATCAAGTTGTTTTTCATTTTTATTTGTTTACATTAATACAATTGCATCAATTTATTAGAATACCTATATCACTATTATTTGACCGTGGTTCAAAATTATGAGGACCATCGCCAAAAGCCCTCGAGTAACTGTACTGTTCGACGTTAATAATCGCTCACTCACTCATATCACCAGTATAATTTGAAAAATTGTTTTATGTTAGATGTAATTATTAAATATTTTTACTAAGAAACTGAGGGAATTTAGATTTTTTTTTTTTTACAGTTAGAAAAAGCAAAGCTGTGAATAATATATTATCTAATATAATTATTGTTCTTTGACAATTTCTCTCATTAAATAAAATTAATCGAATAGCTCCACTTGATATTTATATAAAGACACTGGAACCACCTGCTCTAGATCTCTCAGAATTTTTTTAGACATGTATATTATGTGAATAATAACTCGTATTTTTTCTTAAATCTGCACTATACTAATCCATACATTGATTTAAAATTAAGATATTTCTTTTTTATTTTAATAAACTGTGATTGTAGTTTTCAAAATAATTAAAATTATAATTTAATAAATTTAAATAACAAAAAAACCTTTAAAAAATGAACTCCGTGACACATATTATAAAATTCGTACAAAGATCTGATTTAAACAAATAGAAACATGGATAAACAAACAAATCATCCCCGAGCATGCGTAGTATTTGCAGCTTTTACTGCTCCATTCCTCGAAGGATGTGTGAGTTCAACGCGCTCGCCCAGCTGAGTTGACTCATCTGCCCGCGAGACCAACAGCTGTGACTCAAAAAGACTCTCTCCAGCATCTCCTAACAAGCCAGACACTATTACATGAAGATAATAGCTTTGTACGAGTTTCGAGGTCGACCGTTATTTTCAATGACGAATGAAATGGACGTCTCTTAACCCTTTCAATTGGTTCATTTGCCTTAGAGCCTTCATTAGGGTCCACAAAGGCTATTTCTAATAGGTAGAGATTGCTTATAAGTATGTCCCATGGTCTCTTTGTTCTCCATTATCGTGTTAATTGCTCAAGGATAAGCGCAACTGCAGAAAGAGAGCTGCGATATCGTAATAAAAAAAGTGCCTAGAGAGTAATTGTTGGGGTTTACCACCATGGAACACTTTTGTTATCACTCTCCTAGGATAAAAACATATTTAAAGTGTTAAAAAAATTTGGAAAAGAAACATTGTATATGTTTAAAGCGAGTTGTTACATTTGATAAAAGTATATTATATTTCCTGAGCATGTTGCTCTCTAAATAATACAAAAAAGTAAAAAAAAATTTTTTTGGACTTTCTTGAATAAACATTTTAAGCACCAAAAAGCACAGGAGTTAGCATAGTATCCATCTATAAAAACAATGAAAGTGATTGACTTACTAAAATTATACCCATTTTTTTTCTCACAATGTAGTTATGAATGAATATTTCGTTGTAATTTTTTTTTTTGACTGCATTTGGGGAATAAGTTTTGAATGCACAAAAAATACACAAAAAGTAGGTCAATGATAATCAGGAAACAGTCGTCGATTTTGTGCGTTGCTCTACAATCATTCTTTATTGAAGGATATAACTAAAAATGGAAGAGTGACACTACAAATCCATAAATTGTTCCTGAGAATTTTCAATGACACAGTTTTGTTTTTCTCCAGCTATTTGAGTGGCCATATTTTATTGCTAACTAATTAGCGTGCCATTTCATTTCGTAAGATCATGATTTTGGTAAATATAATGGATAAATCATGAAATTATTCGAATTATAGAATCATAGTAAAAATTATTTTCTGTCTATTTGTATATCTATAGCTTTGTTTGTACGTATCTCTTTTTCTCTTTTCTTTTTTTCTTCCCTCTCTCTCTCTCTTTCTCTCTATCTTCCTCTCTCAGCGTCTCTTTCTTCCTCCTTTTTCCTTCTCTCTCTGTTTCTCTCTTTCTTGTTTCTCCCCTTCTTCCTCTCTCTGTCTATATTTATGTATATATCTGTATCATTATCATAAATAATCAAATTTCCCCCAATTAATATGATGTCCAATAAGCAAAGATACATATTTATATAATATTTAAATTTTTCAGATTCGGTTACATGTGCTAATTATAAATAAAATATTATCACTTGTTTAAATAATATTAATTTGTTTTTTTGATAAGTAATCCTATCTATCTATTCTATCCCATCTGTTCCTCCAAACTATAGGATTTTTTGAACAACGTTCAAAATAAATAAAATTTTGCGGGATTTATTTTGGCTTTTTTGTTTTCAAAGTTATAATAATAAGATTACCACGTCGCTCTATATTGTAGTTTTTAACAATTGGCAGACATATGGCGATATTAATCAGTGACCCATCTATTTTACTATATAAACATCCATAGACCTTTAAATTTATTCATTTACTTTCTTACCTTTCTGATTGACTGTGGTACTAGTGGTCACGTTCGTGAGCTCATGGCCGGCTTGCCCTAGTGTCACTGAAGACCCACCGTGTAGAAGGGATGATGCACATTAAATCTGTTGAGACTCAAAGTGGCGTGGTGTGAGAGGAGTTCATGTGCCGTCCTTACTTGACCGTGGTTCGAAATTGTATGGTCCATCGCCAATATCCCTCGTGTTGTTTCATAGGGCTACCTTAATAATCACTCTTTCTAACCTTTCTTCAGTAATCATCGTAATCAAGTCCCAGCTTCACAGACAACACATACTTCTTATTGATACTCATTATATCACATATAAATTCATTCTTTTTCTGTAGCAAAAAAATTCTGTTATTCTTTCTTGTTTGAGCAATAGATATCTATCAAAAGTATCACTACAGCGGATCTTTATTAAACATTGTAAGAAGGATTGAGGACGGTTTAACTTTAATTCTAATTTAAATCCTATTGCCTTGTAATGTGTGTCTGTTCCTACTTCCCTCTTATCCTCCTTGTCTACTCTCGGACCCGGCTAGATGTGTGGGGAGAACTGAAAAATCAGTCGACATGATTCACTCTAATTATTTTACTGTCACAAAATAACAAACAAGCACAATAATAATCCAATTAAGATTGTTGATCAAAACTTACAGCGCGAAGGTGAGACCAGATAGCCTGGGGATAATATTTACGGACCCTCAACTGATTTCCACGATAACTTATACAAGCTCAATTTCAACTCCACCGCGCACTACGAGTTATCCTCAAACTTCTATTAAAATAATGCGTACGATACCTGTACTCATGCAAAGTCGAAGTTCTACTGTTGAGGCCTTGAACGCTTATACTCGACGTGATCAATTCCGATTTGCTTGATCCTCATTGGGAAATCTTCAATATACGCTTTTATAAACTTAGTTCCGCACTGCAATAACTCACGATCCTCCACGCACTAACTCTCAAAAAATAAATTTAAAATAAACTTGATAAACTTAAACTTAAAAAAGCTTAATTTGCATAATCACGTATTCTTACCTTCGGTGAAGTTGGTTGAGAAAAATATTTCCCTAAAAGAATCCCCAAGGAGTTAGTTAGTGGAAGGAACCGTATAGATCCGTCACAACCTTCCCTTATTAAAAGCAATATATCTCTTGCCTCGATTGTAACTAAATCACAAACTTACTTGATGTCTTATCTTACAGAGTGTCTTTTGTCTCTTTTCAGCATCCGACTGTGGCCGTCGAGCCTGTCCGCCGACTTGGTCCGCGCAGAGGTGACGAAGGCCTTCAAGGTGTGGAGCGACGTCTCCCAGCTTACTTTCCGCGAGGTTCAGAGGATGGACGCGGACATCGTGGTGTCCTTCGAACGCGGAAAGCACGGGGACGGTTACGCTTTCGACGGAAGGGGAGTTGTGCTCGCCCACGCGTTTTTTCCCGGAGAAGGGATCGGTGGAGATGCCCACTTCGATGCCGAAGAGCCCTGGGTTGACAGGGAGATGACCGGTATTGATGGTGAGCTCATGTTTCTGAATTTTGAGCTCTTTTGCTTAGATTTATACCTAAATTTGATGCAATATCCAAACAGTGTGACGTTTGGGAAAATTAATGGTAGCGTGTGTGTGAGTTAAGAAATTAAATAATTGATTTATTTACCTCACAGCTATTAATTACAGAATAAACATTTAAGTAGAAGTTATTTACACTGTTGATTATTTCATTCTATCAGAATATGTAATTCTTACAACGAACTGCCCTTCCACTCTATTGGGGTGTGGGGTGGTTTATTTCTGACATTTCGAATAACACTCGGGGTTCCGGCTCGCACGTGTGGAATCCAGCCATTGGATTTCTCACGAGCATCGGTTGATGGGGTGATATCAGATGAATAGACTTCGCAATATTTAGAGGTGTACGTGTGGATGTGAACTGTGTCATGCTACCTGTATAAGAAAGCCGATTTTTCAGCTGTTTCCATTGGCGTGTCTGAATTTCAATTGAGCTCAGTGGCACAATACAAGTGTGTGTGGGGGGGGGGGGGCTCGGGTCCGAAAACCCCATATGCCTTGATTTTTTTTCGATTGATTATAATCCTATATATATGGTACGTAAAATTTAATTGCTTATTATTAATAATTTATTTTATTAATTAATGTTGATTATTTATTTACTTTTTACTTTTTTTTGGTTCCCGACAATCGACAAAATCAAAAAAATATGTTTGGTGACATATTGGGGTATGATACAAAAATGGTGGACTTTCGACCTTGGACCCTCCTCTCCTTGAAAAATCCCTGTGTTCGCCACTGATTAGGATTGTTATGTACAAATGGAAATTATAAATGAACATTAAAAAAAATGACTGATATTAGTTTTTTCACCTCATGTGAATGTTGTTGCCGGAAGAAAATTTGAAATTGATATCAGATATTGTTAAAAGACATTGCTAGTTTTATAAAAAAAAAAAGACTACTTCTTCATCTGCGAAGCAGAGATAGACAAATATGAAACTGAGAAACATTAAACTTTTGCTTCAACTCGTGGTACCATCCTCCTCACGTTGGTTGAGGTGGAGATCGGTGAGGTGCTGATCGTTGGGGTTCTCGGGGGGGGGGGGATCCGAACGCAGCATGGATGGAGAAGGGATTAAATCAGCCACGAAATGATTCCAAACAGGTACTTACGATAATTTACTTTTATTAACTTTTAAGTTAGAACTGAGTTCGTGATATGCAGACAAGAAAAGCTTAATTGTAAGAACATATAGTACTTATCTGAAATGAGATACGACCTCAGAAATGTTCCAAAGAGAAATCCTCCGAGTTCTTCTAATTTTCAAATAGCTACGCGAATATAATGTACGAAATAGTTAATGTAGCAATATTTCCAACAATATCTTCCATTTTCTATAATCATTGATAATATATTTATGTCACTGCTATTTTTATACTATTTGGTAGTGACGTTCATTTTCGGTGAGGTGTTGTTCTAGCTTAAAGTGCCAATTGGGCTGAACGGATGAAACACGAGTTAGAGACCTCTCACTTACATCCCTTTATGAATTTTTGGCAATGCATAATTTCTCCAATCCTCCATCAGCAACTGTATGTGATATGGACTCTTAATAAGAGTTTAGTCTGAAAACATTTGACTCCATTTTATACGTAATTATAGTTCTGCATTCTGTACTGCTAAATAAGTTTTAGAAGTGTTGGAACATATTTGAATCTATTGGTTTTTAATTTTATTTTCATCCTATGGTCATAAGTCGACAAACATCCCAATACAATGTAGAACAGTTGCCAAAGGCGCAGTTAATAACATTCAAAGATAAACAGTTTGAAACAGCAGGGTATGTATTAAGGTGATCATATTGTTTGGTTATACGAGTTTGCTTCCGAGTATTATATTGCTCATATTCAAAATAATTAAAATTCTTATTAATAATCAGTACAATATCTCTAAGCATTTTCTTCTGTCTGATTTGAGAGAATTTTTTCATTTTAGGGAAGAAAAAATTAAATTTTTAAGGCCACATTATCTGGGGCATGTCTATTGGCAATAAAATATTTGGTTGAATGACTTCATATTTAAACTAAAATTGGGCTAAATATTTATGGAGTAGGCTCATTTCCAATAGGGTCCTATACGTTTTTGTAAATATTTTTTTTTTAAATTCTTGCTGCACGTTTGTTTTAATTACTCTTTCATCTGCATTAAAATGGCACACGCTCCGTCGACAGACGTGTGACCGGTGTAATTTTTTTTCGCGAACATGTGTACAGAGTTGCGAACATCGGTGGGTCCAAGTGGAGTTGGGGGTTAGTAGGCAACAGCTGTAGTCTCACCGCCTCTCACATTAACCTCTTGGCAGAGGCATCCATCTCGGGGCCTCGCCTTCGTCACGCACGCCTTCTTTCAAGGTTCTCTTTCATCATGCATCTTCCTTTGCAATTGTCTTACACTGGAAAGACCATACGTGCTTCCTTCAGAGTAAAATTAGGAGGGCATTTCTCTATATCCTTAAAAGTATGCATGCACAAGAACAATCATGGTTGCTCCTACTGCTAAGAATGCTGGGTAGATTGAATTATGATAGTTTACCTCTAGCAATGGACTGAACGTTCTTGTGTCTAGTTCCACTAACGATTTTTTTTTATCGATTCTATTTGAATTTTTAGTAACTAATGTGGTTATCGCCACTCGCTCAACTATCTGCTGATTCTCCGATATATGTATATCTTTTTATTTTATCACAAAAACTTTTCAAGGTTTATGGGGGGGGGGGGGTCCATGGTCAAAAGTCCTCCAGCTCATATCATACCTCAAGACAACACCAATTAATTCTTCTGATTTTGTCAACAAAAAACAGTAAAAAATAAATCACTGAATTAATAATTAGCATTAATTAATAAAATAAATTGTTTTTTCAAGAATTTAATTACATTTTAAGTTATATATATATATATATATATATATATATATATATATATAGGATTATTATCAATCGAAAAAACTCAAGAGCTTTGGGGAGGGGGTCCGGACCCCTAGGACACCCCCTTGTGTGCGCTACTGATCTTGAGAAATAACACTAAAACTATTTCTCGTTTGAAATCTCAAGCAATTAGTATTTTATCAATTGTTATATCTTTGGTAAAAAAAACTAACTGTTATAATAATTGCTACAGTTAATCAACTATTAGGAGGGTTTTTGTCGGTCAGGTTAGTATGTGTAAAAGCAATATATTAGTTACTGAAAGCCAACAATCATATTAGCCATTATGAAGCAACCCTCCTATTATTTGTTGATAAGTAAAAATTATATTAATAACTGTTAACTAATAACATATACTATTTAATATGAACCAAAATTTGCTTTCAGTAGCGTATATAGATTACTCTTGAGTGTGGTAGGGGAGAGAGTTGGAACATCCAAACTTTACTCTTATGTTCGTCACTGTTTGTTTCATTGTCGCTTAACAATGGTCAGAAATGTAAGATAATTGTTAAATAAACAGTGTGATAATAATAACAAAAAGTAGATACTTAAATAAAAGATGATTATTTTATATTTATTTTATTTTATAACAATTTATAGCGAGCCTCCGCTCACGTTGATTAATCGACTGAACAGATACCTATAAAAACCAACAAGTTTTTTTCTATCACTTTCAATAAATATCAACTTTTGCAAAGGATAATGAGGAGCAAGTCAGTTTTAAATTCTCGAATAAGATTCTCCTTTAGTTTAATTTAAATCAGGATGGCTAAAGATACTAATCTGTTAATGCAGGTATTTGGCTCAATTCCTTAAACTCGAACTACAAGGCTCCTAATCCTATTTCTGGATACACAAATGATTCAAATAAAAATTTTATATCTATGATTTAAACTAATATTTTAACTAACTATGAATTAGATTCATCTAGCTTTAAATAGTAATATTTGTATACATAAATCGCGGTTCCTTTACAGAAAGAAGTTTTCAAATCAAACAATTCACTGAAAAATAGTTTCCTCTAGAGCAGCGATTCTTTAACTCTGGTCCGCGGTCCCCCGGGGGTCCCCAGCACCTTTTTAGGGGATCCACGAAGGTATCTCATTTAATACTTAGAATTTCCTCTTTACAGACTCTGAATAGCCTCGTGGAAGAATCGAAAGATGTACCATCTTGGACTAGATTTTATAAATTGCCCCCCCCCTCATTAAAAAAGTCTACTAGAACATGTTTTTCGTTCTAGAATATTAACTCAGTTATATTATTGTTTGGACTACATAATCCTTACTATAACGTAATATTTTCAAAAAATAGTAGAAAAACATGTGCAAAGATTAAGAACTGAGTTCATAACACGTCAGTATGATAATGATTGTATTTAAATCACTCAGCATGTGCCGGGAGTCAGGGTGGGATGTTCAAAATCTTGGGGGGTCCGTGATGACAGGCTGGTACATTAAGAGGGGCCACGGCAATCGAAATTTTAACCTCTGTCCTAGAAGATTAGTAGAAGAACCCGAAGAGAACTCTTTACAAATCATAATTAGTGTTTAATCTCTAATATGAATTTTCTGGACAGCTTTATTTATGAAGTAAGAGATATTTTCTGCAATACTGTGAAACAAAACTCAAAATTATTTAATTACCTGAAAACAGACTTTTAATTACGTTGTCGCGTTTCTTATAAACCAAATATCCTTCAAGATTACTTTCTGGCTACATTCCATTACTAAACGCTCATATGAGGTATTTTTTTTATAGTTTTAGCAAAGCTTGATTAATAATTATAATTTTAAAGTGTGTGCAGTTGGTTATTTTAAATGGTAGTAATGATAAATTAAAAGGTAAAATGATAGTAATGAAAAACGCACATTATGCTTCAGTTAGATGTTATGGAATATAGAATTCGGCATCCCTCTTCACATGCGTCAGAATACATTGCCGTCATTGATATCTGAAATAATAAAACTTCCCCTATAAAAGGATCTTTCATTTTAGGAAACAATAAAAGTGGCACACTTTCCAAATTCCTGAAAATGTTATTTGTTTTGTCCCGTCTGCAATCTTCTTATTGACTCACCTGCGCTAACTCAATAAACGGGCTTTATGGATACTTCACACGACAGATAATTTTTTCTTGTTTAACAAATTACTTATGTGTTTCCATTAAAATCAAAATGACTTTCCTTTTTAGTATTGAGAGTTTTTTTCCCCTTGTCATATTGTAGTTCCTAATTCATTAGATTTCTCCCACTAATTTTTTTAATCTTTTTTTAAATATTTATCATAATATATTGGTGAAAAGTGACTGACTCCTCGCGAGATCTGCAGAGCTATTAGATTTGCAGGCTTGGAATTTGACAGGCATATTACTTTTGTTGAGTAGAGATCCGCAAAAAACGGGTTTTGCGAAAATAGATTCTTAAGGGGGGTTTCAAGGGAGCTGTAACAAAAATTTCTGCTTTTGAATTTTTTCAACCACAAACTTAAAATTTGGTAAAAAAGTTTCTTTTGTTGAGTAGATAACTAAGAACGAGTTTTGCGGAAATCGACTGCAAAAGGAGATATGAGTGGGAGAGGGAGGTACGGGAACCTTATAGATAAAAAAAAATTGTTTTTGAACTATTAGACTTGCAGACTTGAAACTTCAAATATATGACTTCTGTTGAGCAGAAATCTACTAAAAAAAGCTTTTTTGGCAATCGACATCCAAGGGGGCACTATAGATAAAAATTTTCGTTTTTGAACAATCAGGCATGCGAACTTGGAGTTTTGCTAGCAGATTACTATTTTTGAGTAGAGACCCGCTTAAAATAGAACTTAAAGAAATTGACTTGAGGGGAAAGGACCGTAATTGATAAATATACTTCTGTTTTGAAAATTCCTGTTTTCTTTTTCCTTTAAATTTTTTTTTAACTAACAGGTAAAGGCTACAAAAATATTTTTATTACAATCGAAAGCTTAATGAGAGACATTAGATAACAATGACCTAAGAAGAATTTATATATATGATTCCACTACAAGCGTTAAATCCCATTTCTTTTTAATCACTTCCTCTTCAAAGTTGAACAAAAAATAAGGTTTAAAACTGTTATATTATTTATTGTAGATATTTTTTTCTCATATTCTAATATATTTCAAAAAAGATAACTGTAGGATATCTTCTACAGTTATCTTAAACTTGCCGGTTACATTTGTATTATTATAAAAATGTTTAAAATAGCTTACAAACATTAATATGTTTTTTTTTTAAAGTTAATTTTTTTTTATGAATTGTTTTTGAAATAAATTTTACATAGTTGCCTTAAAACTGCTTTAACAGATTTTGTATAGGTAATCAAATTTTATCAATCATAGATTATAAAAAAAAGGGTTATTTTTAATATATTGATATTTATTTGCTTATACGTATTGCAATAACCTATTGATCAGTTTTTGAGGATCGATGCAAGAAGAAACCATAATTACCTTACATTAATTGACTTACCTAACCATTTTACACGTGGACAGTACCTTATATCTCCTTAATAAACAATTTAAAATCATAAAATCTTATGCAATAATATTTTCTCAGTTGAATCTAACAGTTTAAATTATATATAATCATGAAAAAAATACCCTCAGTTTATATACTTTATTTTTGTTCTGAAAACACTCTATAACAAAGTACAGAATTGTATGATTTTATTTTACCTTTTCCACATGTTCCGGAAAACTTAATTAAGGCCATTGAATATTTTCCCCTCGCTTCCTTTTCTTTCATCTTCGCACTATGTCTTGCAGACATGGAAGTGATGAGAAGTTTTATCTGCTTGAAGTATCGTTTCTGAACCCTTCCGCGAGTTGCCAAAGTGGCCAGGCACTTAGCATGCACTTAGGGAATGAAGGATAAGAAGTTTGCCTAGGCTTAATTCACAGATTATCCCCGCAATGTTGGCAATTAGCCGGGCACAGTGGAAAAAAATGGTTTGATGTCGAAACTTAAAAAGAAAATGTGATTGAAAAGGAATAAGTGCGCAAAAAGAACAGACAATCGATCGAATAATTATTCGACCTGATAATAATTGGGTGGTGGGAGAGGACGAAAAAGTACTTTTATACAAGAAATACATTTAGGAATGTTTTACCAAACGATTTGCTTACATTTGATCTAAGTTCGATTTTTCTTTTTAATCAAACAACAATCGTGTAAATTTTTGAAAAAGCATATAAAATGTTTACAGAAATTTAAAATAGTTATCAATAGTTTTTTTTCTTAAAAGGTGATTATAATATTTTTTTTTTATCAATTCATGCAATTTTTGGAAAAATATCACATTGAATCCTTTTATTTAACTTAAATCATTTTCCTAAAGACTTTTATATAAAACACCTTCAGATGGATTATTTGTTAAACTATGTAAAAAAATATTATTTTACGAGTAATTCTACTTTAAGTGCAATAATTTTCGGAGAGAAAAATAATTTTAATGTTGTTTTACATTTGAATTTTTCTAAAACATTGTTACTCAAGATTTTTAAAAATAGATATCAGACAGAGATTATTTCCTCATCTCAAAATTATACATACCATTGTTCAAAAAATATTTTATTTATCGATAATTTAATGCATTCATTTACAAAAAGTAGCTGTAATCTGAATAATTTAAAATACTTTTTATATTAGAATAAAGAATTTCAGAAGCAATCTTTATATAATCTCTCAAAATATATGCAGTCGACTCTCGATAATTCGAAGTTGAAGGGACCAATGAAAAACTTCGAATTATCAAGTAGGTAAGAAAAAACTCCTGATTTTTTTTCTAACACATTTAAATTTTAAAATATGTAATAAAACAACAAATGTACATATGAATAAAATTACTTTAAAATATTTTTAAAAAGTACACATTTTCAGTATAAATGAAACACAGAAGTTATAAGTCATGTATTAAAAGAATACATTTACGTGGTAATTCTCTTTTACGTCCCCCCCCCCCCAAATCTCTTCCATTTCTCATTGGAAATGAAATCATTTCGCACCCGGTTTCCTCAGTCACTGTCCCCAACACCATTGGTTCTTCAAAGTACTGTCTAGTCCGACCCATGTCCTATTTGATGCCACATGCTATAAGTCGCACAGATGAGCCATAAATCGTCATGTCCTTATGACGCAAAATACACAATCCTATCCATCTCTTCTTCACACAATAGCGAACGATCCTTTCTAAGCACATAAGTAGCAAGGCCATGCTTTAAACGCAAGATATGGACGGCTGACAGCAAGTGCGGCCAGAACTGTCCACTTGAAGAAGGAAAGCAATAAAAGTGTCTTTGCGCCTGAGGAACCTAGAAACACAAAGAAGGGGCAGCAGACAGATGGTCATCAAAGAGACTACGTTACAGGGGAGACACGCAGAGACAATACGATACATAAAAGGTCCAACCTGTTTGCTAGAGGACTCTAGATAGTAAGTGTTTCAGTTGTCGAGAGTTTTATAAGATAACTTCGAATTATATATATATATACTGCGTGCTGTAGTCTGACCAGCCACAGATTTTACTTCGAAATATTGAATGTACCAAAACGTATTGTTGGGTTCGAATTATCAAGAGTTTTTCTAGGGGCTGAGCATATACACTGGTGTCCAAAAGTTAAGCATAAATCGTAAAATGCGAAAAACATGGAGTAAATAATCGTAAAATTATTCCAAATTTCTTGCGGATATTTATTGGATTAAGAAGAAACATTGGGTTTATGCAAAACTTTTCAGTCGACTACGTCCTGCGCGAAACACCGGCGCATGTCGGAAAGCGGAGAAACCGATTCACGCAGCATAGGCAGTTCAGTCAAGTTTCGTGCAACTGCTGTGCTAAGGAACGTTGTTAACCATCAAACAAGGTGAATGATGGCACAAAGACGCCAATTGGACATGTTTAAAAAAGGAAGAATCATGGAATGCTGGTATCCTCACGATCACAAACCGAAGTGTATCGAATTCTGAATGTGGACCAGTCTGTGATCTCAAGATTGTGGCAGAGGCTTCAAAGAACGGGAGATGTTACCCGATAACCAGTATCAGGTCGACCAAGAGTCACAACCCCTCGCCAAGACCGATATCTGGTAATAAGCGCGCGACGTCAGAGGGGCAGTACTGCCAGAGCACTGGGTTCGGCGTTCACAGTCGCCACAGAAATACGAATTTCGAGACAAACTGTTTACAGGAGACTCAATCATGCTGGCCTGTATGCCAGAAGACCAGCAGTTTGCATTCTCTTCACGTCTGCGCATAAACGCGCTCGTTTGAACTAGAGTTTGAAACATCAACATTGGAGTGTGGGAGAGTGGGCCAATGGTTCGGTGACGAGTCCCGGTTTAGTCTGAGTAGTGATTTTCGGCAGGTAACGATATGGAGAGAACGTGAAACGCGTTTTGAACCAATAAACATAACGGAAAGACATCATTTTCCATCAAGGGGTGTAATGTTATGGGCAGGCATCATGATGGACGTCCGCACAGACCTCCATTTCTTTGGTCTGTGACTGCTGAAAGATACAGAGACGAAGTTCTTGTGCCTTATGTTCGTTTGTTTCGAGGTGCTGTCGGTCCTCACTTTATATTCATGGATGATAATGCGCCATGTCACCGAGCGGTGCTGATTGATGACTTCCTTGAAACGCGGAAAACATGCAGCGCATGTCGTGGCCTGCGAACTCCCCTGATTTAAATCCTATCGAGCATGTATGGGATATGCTCGGGAGACAAATTGCAGCCCTTTCGCACCCACCAAGCTCCGTTACAGAACTGAAGAGAGCTCTCCAAGAAGCTTGGAACCGTTTGAACCCACAACTCATTCATCATTTCATAGCAAGTATGATAAATCGCTGTGCAGCGTGCCTGACTGTCAGAGATGACCACACGCCTTATTAAACTGCAGCATCAGTATTTTATTTAATGTTTTCTATCATTTTTTCTTTAAAGTGTGAATCCTTGCTATGCTCGGTTTTCTTTCAAACTGCTACTTTGGATAATAAAATTAATTATTATCATTCTTTTGATTTGCTTCCTTATTTTATAACCATTTTACACTCGCAAATCACGTTTCCCACCATTCTGATTTACAGTTCCTTCTTTATGCACATAATTATCAATTATGCTTAACTTTTGGACACCAGTGTACTTCGAATTAACGAGAAGTTCGTATTATCGAAAGTTCGAATTAGCGAGAGTCGACTGTATTAGCTAGATTATTAGTTATATTTATATGAACTTATAATTTATACAATCTTTTTACAGTAATGCCTCTTATATGACGAGAAAGAGAGAAATAATTAAAAACAGCACTTTCTTCCAAATTCCTACTTCGAGCAACCTAGTCAATTTCACCTTGTGGTTTTGAAATAAACGAGTGGTATATTACACGGTTCACGGTAAAAATTTTAACGTTTCGTTAAACTGAATATTTTATTAACGATTTATAATGCAGGGGGTCTCGGCAAACTTTTGAGACAGAAGAACACATTTGTAAGTGAAGCAAGACAGTTAAACTATCAGGGAGCCCCCTCCCCCACCCAAAAAAAAAGCGGCAACACATCAGAATTGAAAATTTGTTCCTAAACTTTTGATTCAGAATAGGCCATGTTTATGTTACTTTTTTGTCAATTTTTACCCATTTTTTCCCATTTTCTTTTTACTTTCTTAATTTTATCATATTTTTCAGAAAAGGAACCAAACAAATCTAAAAACCACAAAAAATATGCTTATCTTCATTTTTTTTTTTAAAAAAAGTTGTCACATCTACTCGGATACTTTAATAATTCATAGAGGCAGAAGACTGATGATCCACAGTTTGCCAACCCCTGATTTAAAGAATCACACAAACATGCAACAGAAAATTTAATTCCGTTTTACAATAAGTAATTCTATTCAACTTGCGTTTTTGAACGATTATTAGAATTAGAAGGATTTATTGTTAATTAAGAAGCGCATTAAAACGAATTTCAGTGCCTGGCATTCCATCACTTCCGGGAAAGAAAAGTAGAAAAAAAAAGATTCTTAGAACAGGGAGCAGGAAATGCTTATCTATCACACAAGCTTAGCTTTCTTTAATAATACAGATAGGGCCTGACATCAAAACCGTCCCTAATAGATATCGCGAAACTTTTAGAGGTCTGGATAGCTTTAAGTCCCGTATTTTCCTGTTAAAATATAACCTTAAACTTTTTTTCCCGAAATGTGCCACTGAAACACATTTGGAAAGCTTAAAAATTAAATTTTATTATTAAATTTACTCTGCTAAAGCAAAACTGTGCTTTTTAACATTTGGTGTTATTGAACATTACAGTATGATATTATAATGTATAAAAGAAAACACCGCAGTTATTTCTGTAGAAATTAATACACTAATTATTGCATTAAAATTCAAACTAATTTAAGAATTTCATTAAACTGAATTGGATGTGTGTGTGTGTGTTTAAGAATTCTATGTTTATGTGGCTGTGTGTGAAGCACTTCTTTGGTTATTGCTTTATTTTTAATCATAATAAAATTAACTACAATCAATAGTTTATTAACAAAATTAATGATTACAAAAAAGTAAAAACTGCAAAAATATTCTTGTTTTATTTTTCAATATCATTCAAATTTTAAATTTAATCAGAATGTGAGAAATTAAATCTCTCAAAATATAATGTGGCTTTAACTTAGCGTCTGTATTTTTTCGTATGAATTTCAAATTCTTATTTTGAATGTTAAACAATTACATTAATTTCATTAAAGTTTTAATTTTAAAAATTATTTCAAACTTAAGTGGATTTATTTAATTACCGTTGTTCTAGAGATGCTTATTGGGCATCTAATTATTATTTGGAATCGATTCTTTGAATAAAATTAGGCCCTATGTGAAAATAAAAATACGTTATTTTAAAATATACAATTATCTTAAATTTACTGAAAGTTTCTGTAGATTATTTTAATTTCACTAATTTAAATCAAATTCACAGTTAAATTTTCTTTTTTAATTTATTTTATTAATTATTTGACCATTCGAATTTTTACTTGGGATTAATAGTGTGTAAAATCAAAATCTGCGTCAAGAAATTCAAAATAAAAACTAATTTATGGGATTCCAGGTAAGGGTGGGGGGAAAGAGCTTATTCGTACATCAAGCGTAAAATATATGAACCAATTATCACCGTCTGCGTAGAAAGAGAATGCTAACTTTCTTCAAAAAAAATTTTTCGCCGTCCAAAACATACACGTCGTAATTGCAGGGAGGGAAACAGAAATCGTCGTTCGAAACGAGATTGCCTCTACATTTTCGAAATCCTCAAATTTGCCGTAACGGTATCACGTATAGCAGCAAGCCCACGTTTCCCCCATCGGGGCCTCAGACAAAACATATACGATTCCCCCTTCCCCGAAAGAAAATAATAAAGAAATAATGACGAAGAGGAAAAAAGAGAAAAGCAAGCAAGAGAGACAAGATAAACGCTGTTTATAAAAAGATCCATGGTTGTGTGTCGCGAAAAGCGAGGGCGCTGACGGCAGTAGCAAGACACTGAACAGACGTTTTCATCTTGATCCAGAGCAAATCCAGCACCTTTTTAGAAAATGGGGAGAAGTTTATTTATTCTATTTCCCATTTTTTCCCCTTCGTCAGTGGTGGAGGAGGTGGATTCTAGGGAATGTGTGAGTTCGATGAAGTTTGTTGACTCTGTACCTAGTATTCTAATCATGAGCATACTGATTTATAAACTACAAGTTGTTTTGGTAGAACACTGTTTCTTTTTTCTACAAACATTGTCATAATTAACTAAAAGAAATAAAGTACTATATATTCATGAACAGGAGTCAGCAGCCTATGGCACGTGTGCCAAATTTGACACGAGGCACAATTCTTCGTGGCACTTAACACATCTCTACAAAATTGACAATTTTTAAACAATTTTGAAATGGAGCTCACCCGTTCAGGACTACGTGACTTTTCCAGTTAAGCCTAACTCCATTAAAAAAATCTATATAAAATCATTACTGTAGTAAAATATGTCGAAATTTATGGTTTATAATCATTTCAAATTCCATACGTTCTAACTCGGATCTCACCGGTGTGATCACGGGCCTTAGAACGGGGAAAACGCTATCTCGCGTATGATACTGTGTTCCCTGAAATGATCACATATATGTAATCATTGCCCTCAACATGTTATCATCTTCAGAATTATGGAAAGGAAAATTTACAGAATTATTAAAAAAATCTGTAAGATATAACTCTAACGATAAATCTGCAGCTATCTTAAATTATTGGACATCATTTCTGGGGAGATTTAATTGTTTAAAAAGAAAACTGCATGTGCTATGCCTTCGCTTTTGGTTCTACATATATATGTGAACAAATCTTTTCTCATATAAAAAGAGTATTTTGAGAGTGAAGAAGTTGTTTAAAACGTTACTGACTCAGCTGAACACTCGGAATGAATCGTGTGAAATAAAAAAATCTCAAATTATACCCCTGATATTGCGATATAAAATAGAGAGGTGCAGGAACAAAAGGTTAAAATATTTAATCATATTAAAGGAATGCTTATATTTTGTGTATAGTTTTTTTTTCTTATTTTAATAACTAAGTTTAAAAGATGCGAAATACAAAATAAGTGCACTATTTTAATTTTTCATTTATGTTGAAGGAATAGTTATATTTTATGTTGATTTTTATATTAATAAATATCTTTAAGCTATGCTTAATAAATACCTAATAAAACACTAAATTTGAATTATTGACCTCTAACCCTAACTATGCATACATTGCCACGGGAATTGAATTGTTTCAAATATTTCATACGGTGCGGCACGCTGAATCATATTGGTAGATTGGTTTGGCACACCACAGCAACAAGGTTGCCGACCCCTGTTCCTGAGTAATTTAAGTTGTAAGAGTCCAGTCGCACTTGTATTTCTTCGGTTAAGTTTCAAATATCGAAGGATCAAAAACAAAAACAACAAAAAAATAAGAGCTAAATAATTCTTTTTATTCAATAAACTTATTCACAACTCTCTTGGGTGATTTTTAAAAAAAAGTAAACTACTAATGGTAATAGAATATAAGTGAAAAAATAAGATGCCAATTTCATCTTAAATCTGATGAGTAAATCTAAATTTAAACTCGACTAAATTAAACTCTTTTCAAATTCGGCATCAGCTGCTATATGAATAAAGTGCAATATATCCTATATACGTCATAAATTGAATGATTCTAGTTTTTTAATCCCTCTTCTGAACCACTTTTGAGAAGAAACTTGTATACAAAAACTAGAAGATGTAAATTCATTTCGTTTCTAAATCCATTTACAAAAAAAATTCAGGAAAACGAATACAGGATATTTGTAATTAGTTTAGTCAGTACAGCAGAATAAAATCTTATTATAAATTACATCTTATAAATAAAAGCGAACTTTACCTTGTCCTTTTTTGGCAATGGAGATTGGTTTCATGGTGAGCTACTTTTCTTCAAACCGGAAAAGTAAGGCTTACGATGATTCAAGTGCACATTTGTTGCGAATTTTTAATGTAATAACTAATTTACAACGAAATTAATCTCCTGTTATGGGATCTGGTTCCTCACAAGGCATGAACCAATTTTGGCAATTGATGGAGATTTTTTTCAAGTGTCTCATGTTTTCAAACTTCTTTAGAAAATCACATGTTTACAAATGTGTACCCAATGTTACATTTCAATATTTCAAAATGGGGAAATTATTTTCTTACGTTAGAAAATTGCAATTGTTGATTCCGGATTGCTTAAAATTAATTTATTGTTGAGAAATCCTACAATAATCTGTCAGAAAACAGTATTTCGTTGTGTTTTTGCTAACAAAAAGAACCATGAAGCTCTTAAGACTGTTGATGTATGATAAAGGATAAAATTACAATTAACCAAATATTATTATAAATTTGCTAATGATTTTAAAAAGATAGTTTTAAAAAAAATTTGAATCAATTTGGCAATTTATTGTTTCTTATTTCACCATTTCTTGTAAAGTCTCATCAAAAGTTTGATGAATTCTACATTGCTTAAAATTCGAACATCAACCTTATGAAAAGCATCCTTTACTCTAAAAATTCATCATTTTTCTCAAATATTATTTGTTATAAGTTACAGTACAAAAGTTATAGCAAATGATTTATATATTCAAATAAATATGCTATATTCGCGATTAAATAATAAAAATAGCAAATAATTAATAAGAAAATATTTTATTAGTACACCAAAAATATTCTAATGAACTCGATACACCTGACGTCATAATCACGTGATGATATACAAAACAAATAGCCACGTGTTTGATTCGACTGAGTATTTTGGCGGAATTTTCGTATTTACATCTACTATCAAAAACAAATGAAAGAAGTTATTCCAAAAGAAATTTCGACTGAAATGTGTGTACTTTTTAATTATTTCATTTTCAATATTTTTTTGTTTTTATCAAATACACTGACGATTTTTAAAGTTTTAAAAAGAGTCAAATATTTTCTGAGCATTTCGAATTCGAAGAATTTTAATTTTGCAAACATACACAGACAGGGTACCACTTCTGTGATCTATTCTGAATGCTCTGTATTTGTTAAGTATGTAGTTGATTACCTACGGTTTTTTATTCAATTCCTACTATTAGTTCACACTTTCTCAATATTTATTTATGCTGTTCAAATTTTCAATCGTTAGTAAAATACATTTTAAAGCGCTCGATTGAGCTAAAATTTTATATACATGATTATTTTGGTTGACAATACAGAATTTAATTAATAAAAATTAATTGATTAAAACTAATTATTCTAATAATTGTAAATACATCCATGTTGGCATCATTTTTGGCGACATAGTGACCATTTTGGCGACTTGTGTCCAAAATTAAAAAGGTTTTTTCTCACATTTTAAAACATTCAGTTGAACTAAATTTGAAACACATTTGTTTTGGATAGCAATGCAATACTTAAATGATAATTAATAAAAATTAATTGTCACTTAATGTTGTGATTCTTCATATGTATACACATATTTATATTAACTATAATTATTTGATAAAAAGTAACTAAAATAAAATTTTTCTTACCTAAGAAGGAATTGACTTATTTTTTTTTATAATACTTGTTTTTGTTATTTTAAGATTATTTTCGACAATCTTACAAGCACTACAGACAAAAATTTTAAACTGAATTGTCTTAATAAAAGAAATTTGTTCTGTTAAATTTTATTGGAATAAAATCTCACTCTTAAATTTTGCCATCCATTTAGTAGCAATACAAAATACTTTTTAATTTATAGAAATATCATCATAACTTTGTTCATTTTATTTCCTAACTGTGTATATAATGTTAATATATATCTATGGATTTTCTATGTTGCAGTCATTTGAAATTTTATTGTACTGTATGTTGATAAATGTGTCGACTTCAAAGCATTTCAATTTTGCAGACACGAAAAAACAAACCAGGGTTCTACTTCTGGGACCTGTTCTGATTTTCTAACTGATGAATAAGTATGCAGTTGAACTCACCTACATTTTTTTTCTTCTTTTTTCTCTTTATATAACTATTTTCACTAATTTAACAAGCATGATAGATAAGATTTTGAAACTGAACTGGTTCAGCAAAGTCATTGTTTTGTAATTTTCAGAACAATACACTTACAAATACAAGTAAATTAATGAAGTTCATATGTACTTTAAAAAATATGCATCCATAAATATATAATACTGTATGGTGAAGAACATACAATATATTTTAATAATTTGTGAGATTCATATTCCACTATTTTTCCAGAAATCAGGGAATAAATCAGTTCGATACTGAAGAGCTAGATCATATAGAAATTGAGAAGCACGTATCTATCTATATTCTTAAAATACTGATTGCATTAACTTTTCCTAATATTAAAAAAACATTTACAATATAAAAGAAAATTTCTAATTATCAATTTTACTATACTACTACTGACATTTTAAATTTCACGTTATTTTTATTTTACATTTTTATAAGCTTTAAATTCATGAGTAGTTACATATACATGCATAATTATGTAAAAAAAATTTTTTTTAATTCTTTTAATACAGGGATAGCAAACGTTACATTCTGATTAAATCCAGCACTTTCCATTCCTTCCTAGATAAGCTTGCCTTTCACAAAACAGAATAGAAGCAGAAGAATATTGTACAGAAAAATAAATGCATTGCAAATAACATTAAGTGATTTGCATATGAAATCCTTAACAAAGGGTTTCATTGCAAGAGATTTTTTAGTGTATTCAATGTTTTAAATATTGAAAATACCTTAATGTCCCCCCAAAATAATATTTTGCAAGCGATTGATATGTTTTTGGTAAAATTAAGGACAGGTGTGCCCAACACACACACAATAGAACATATGTTTAGTTAATCTAAATTTTACACATCTTCACAGTAGTTAACAGAGATACTTCAGTATTTAATTATCTAAAAAATTAGGATGCAAAAATCTGATATGTAATCATACATGTTGCATCAAAAACAGCTATACATACATATAAATCAAAAACTTGTTGTTTTTAATAATTTTAGAATATTACAGGGAAAAAGAAACATTTTTAAGAACCATTCACTATAGAAATGGAAAAATATTTTAATTTACTACAGCTTCTTTAATGTTTATACTTGATGATTAATCAAGTACCATTTTTAAACATTAGAAGTCAAAATTATCATTTACCATTTGTAAAATTACATGTAAAAAAATTATGCAACATTTTGAAAGTCCTTACTCGCTGTGCTATTTTAGGTAAAAGATATGATTGATCGAGAATTGATTTCCAAATATAATAAATTAAGGAATAAAATTTTTTAAAATAAAATCTGTGTATAATAGAATATGTTTATGTCAATTTATGGAATATAAAAGTCCTGCTCACTCTTACATGATCAAAATAAAAAAGTCATTTTTGAATCCCTAATTCTTTTACAAAATAAATAAATAAATAATTGTAATATATTTGTGTGGTATCTATTAGCACAACATTTATTTTTCAGAGTTTGACTGTGGTATAAATCTATCACACACTTGTACAATTTTTTTTACTATGTATTACAAATAAGCATTTATAGGTATTTGCACAATTTGTAGAAGATTTATCATTATTGATTAGATTTGTGCTTTATATCAATTTATTTTTACATAAATATAAAAGTCTAAAAGACTCATGAATATTGATATTATCCTGCTTATAAGTCCTGAATAAATTTTTCGCATTGAGTTACTTACAAATATTGACCCAAGAAGAGTACTTGGATCAATTATATATTTATTGAGAATTGGGATCATGAAACCAAATCTGGCTTTATGTATAGACATTTGATTCTGTGGGATGTTGTTGCATTATACAGCCAATAACTGGAGCTGTTCCTGCTCATGTTTGAACACAGTAATAATAATAACATAATTTTTTAAAGTTCTTGATGTGTTTTTGCTTGGCAAAATTATTTGGCAGTTTAATACATAAGTTCCTAATTTTGGAATGGTATGAGTACTGATTTAGTATTTCTTTGAAAAACTTTGAAGTAATTTAATATTTTGCTCAAGAATAATTTGGGAAACTGAAAAGTTTTTTGAAATTTAGGATTTTCCTTGTAAATTAATGATATAATTAGTTAATTATCTTGTTTATAAGTAGTAGAAACTTATTTTGATTAGAATGGAACTCCGTTTATTCATGATAAACTTTGGTAACTAGTTGATGTTTAATAATGAGATTTTAATCTTTAATAATATAATTTGGTGGCAAGCTTCTCAATGATATTTGTCACAAGAAAGTGTCAAAAAATTGTTTTTTTTAAAAAAATGTTTAGGGCATTGTGAGGCCTTAAAATAGTATGATTTATACCAATACATTGTGAAGTTTTTTAAAATATGTTATAAAATACTAATATTTAGCAATTTTAGTCTTAGTAATTATCACCTACAAATGTTTGAATTTTTCTTTATAAATTATTGTCTCTTTGGAAAAAAAAATGAATTATATTAAAATATGGGGAAAATTTTAGAAATTGTTTGAAACATGCTAAATTATTTCCGTGAAAATTTTTACATATAAGAGCATACAAAATTTTTGTTAGCTAGTTTATTTTAGTAATTACAATTATTTAACATGCATCATTTATCAACAGTTAATTTTAATATTACATGATTATAAAACAAGTGAAGCATGTGAAAATTTTTTTTTAACAAAGAAATTCATTGCAATTTAAAAAATGCATTTTTCATATTCTATTGAAAGACTATCAGTGACATTACTTCATTATGTACTCATGTGAAGAGTATTTTTTCTAAGATGTATTCCAAAAGAAAATTTTTTTTTGTCAGTTTTCAATCTTTATTTGCATTAATATGGATACATAAAATTGAAACATTGTTATTGTATACTAATTTTTTAAACAACTGTTCTATAAAAATTCCAAAGACATAGTAAGATCTTTTGAAATATATGATGATTCTGTAATGAAATAACACATTAGCCAGCTTTGATTGTCTGGCTTTACTTAGTAATTATCATTTACAAAGGTTTGAAATTTCTTTTAGAAATTTCTCTTTAAACTGTCTTCAAAGTTTAAAAAAGAAAATACTCTTACACTATTAAGTTAAAGAAAGGAATCATATTAATACATAATTTTTAGAAATAATGATTAACTTTATTGAATTATTCTTTATTATAAATTATTTCTTATGAGTTATTGAATTGCATATAAATTATCCAATAGATGTAAACCAAACGAATATTTCCATACAATTTTAAAAAATAAAACAATAATTAACATTAAAAACTTTGAGATCCAAACAATAATACTAAAATGGATTTTCAAGAACAGCAAAAAGGAAACAATATAAATTTTAGAAAATAACAGTGAAATTCACAGGCTATTTTTTCATAATTACAAGAAGTTTCTGTATAAAAGAATACAATTAATATCACAAATTTATTAATAAATACCTTTCCAAACGAATGTATGTATCCAGCTGCTCTGAAACATGACACATTTTAGAATGTAAAAATTTTATTCTTACGTCGATCCTACTCATAAGCAGTATCTCTTCCTATATTCTCACACTACAGCCGAAGTATTAACTAATCATTCTGGCTCGCTAGTCAAAACAATTCTTTGTTTTGGCGAGCCACTCCCTATTAACAGCTGCACGCATTTTTCTCGGAAAAATTCCCTTACAACATAATTTGTGACAGTAATAGATTTCTCCCAATTCCAGAAGCAATTTGTTCAATAGAGCGCTGTAGAATTATTTAAATCATAATGTGGTGGGCACTTATAAAAAATAATTACTAAGCCTATAAGTATACAAAAATTCGAAGCCAAAGGATGGAAGTATAAACTAAACTTAAATCTAATACAAAAACTAAAACTACATATATTTAGTCCCTTTTCTTAAACTAAAATAGTAGAAAATATATTAAAAATATTTAAAGTACTAAAAAGAATTTAAAGAATATAAAATAATAATGTTTACAAATTTGAAAGTTAGCGCGCAATCACAAGTGTCATACCATTAGCTGTTATTTGTTTACATGATAGCACGTTGTTAATCACGTGATGTGATTGTTGTTAGCCACGATCGCAGCTACCTCTAGTGATGAATCGACCCCATTCCTTGCTTAAAATATACAATCCAAGTAATAATATCAACGAAATATATATGTTACCGGCAAAGTATGAAATGCGGGCATTCTATAGAATGCCTAGGCATTCTATAGAATGCCCGCATTTTATACTTTGCCGGTAACATATACATCATATCTCTCTAGTTCAAAAATTCCGCAAAAACTTCCTTCGATTCGAATATCCCAAACTTTTTCTTGGATATTTTTAGCTAAACTTTATATCAACAAAAACTAGTCCATAAAAAAGAACTTTCAAGATTCATATTGATTTTGTTTTCTCTCACAAAAAAAAAAAAAAAAAAAAAAAAAAAATGTTTGATTTACTTTTAGAATTTGTAAGCATAATTTTGCAGTAAATACAAAAAATGATGAAACATCTAATAAACAATTAACCTCTATAATTATAAAATTAAAAACAAACAAACCATTTTTTATTTTATTTTGAAGATAAAAAGAATTCTGTCGTGTCTTATGAGAATGCATACAGTTTCGAATATTACACACTACTCCCATAAGCGCAACAAATATTTCCCAGATGATAAACGACCTAACTAGAGAGTGTTGGAATCTTATCAGCTTTCCGCGATCATCAGCAGTGAGTTATAGATAGGATGCTCTCATCCCTGGCGTGAGAAACCAGTCTACTGTTTGACGGCAGGTCAGACTATCGCAAAGGTTCCGGCGATAAAATACAACAAAATTTATAGAAACATGTTGCGAAGTTTCCGCCAGACAAAGTATGATAAATGCCGTTAGAATATGTTTTTAAGATTTATGTGTAGTATAACGACATCTGGCGAATTAACTGGAAGCTTCAGTTGTTTCGTGATTTTATCCCCTATAAAGACTCTGGAACTGCACATTTCTGACTGTGGCATTTTAAATTATCTTTAATATACTTACGTCAATTCTTATTTGTGTGGTATGAAATAAAGAATTGGAAGCGTTTAATCTTACAATAATAATAAAAGATCGCGGGGCTAATTTGCTCTTTTTTTAATTACATGAAAGATATTGGCAATGGATTTCGTAATTTTAAATTACTCTCAAATGGCAAAGACGATACCTGAGTAGCATCTTAATTCTCCTAACTTTCATGACCATGTCGCAGGAGTGACTTAAAGGTTTCAGTTCTATTTAACATTAAACTTTCTCTATTATTCTCCTATTGGATTTTGAAGGGAATTAAGACTTGAAATTGTTACTTTAATCACTGGTTACCTACGAAATAAAAGAAAAAGATAATCCCGGATGCACATGACTGCATTAATACCAGAAAGTTTTCAGATGTTTCAGAACTTTTAATTAAGTTACATTAAGGAATATTTGGTTTAAAAAAAGTAACAAGCCCATAATTTCAACTAGTTATTAGGCTACAACCTAGTAAACCGCATAGATAAGACCCGAGAGATGTTTCGAGCGTGTTTAATTAAAAAAAAAAGAAACGAGCCTTACAGTAGTCGCATACGATGTGTAACATCTGACATGTTATCGTGGTAAATTCGCAATAGCAACTTAAATCCTGAAAAAAATGAATCGAGTATGATTGGAAATAACTTTTTATGGAATAATTATATCTTTAATGAAAAATTTATTTAATTAACACAAGGAGAAATGCAATTCGTTAATGATAATTTATGATAAATAAAATATGACACATATACTTTTTATAAGTATTTAAAAACCGTTGAAAAATAGCGTCAATAACAGTACCCCTGTTAGTTGTCGAAACATTTCGATTTGTGTTCATTTCAAGCTTGAGTTCATCATTCAAAAAAGCTAGGAGTGGCTCGGCTTCTAGCAAACTGAAGTTAACTTTAAAATTATGGGAAGCGAGTGATAGTTTTTTTTAAAAAAAAAAAAGAGCAGAACCACCTTCGGTATATGGTAAAAGTAAAAAATGCAGGAAATCTAATTTTTTGAACCGTTTGATTCGTAGAAACGTATACGACCACCGAAATCACTGTTTGTCCATTTTCAAATAAGCATTCTGCCGCACATATGTCCCCAATATCTTGACTAACAATACCCAGTCCACTTGTTTGACGATAAATAATATCCATATGTCGAGCCACAACATGTGAGTTGTTCTGTTTACGATAGATCGCAACGCCAGCTGCTCTGTGGCCCGGTCGTTTAAATTGTACGCAGTAATCGAAGTCAGGTATCGAAACACGTCTCTGCCTAAAGAACTTAGCTTCTCTGATCCTAAAGTGAGAAAACAAAGATCCCACGGCCTAGACCGCAGGGGATGGGGGTGGAGCCCCTCCCGAATGAAGGAGAAAAAACAGAACATCATTGAATAGCGCGCACTTCCCCAACTTCCTGTTACGCATTTCCGTCCCTTTTCACGAAATCACTCCCCCAAATCTCCAGCAATCGAGAGGAAAGGTGTTACACATCAAAAAGGGAGCAAAGCAACAAATAAAATCACACTCATATGTTGCTTCAGTGGTTAAAAAACTCGTACAAGTGGTATCGTACAGTCCAGTGGCGTAACGGAGAATATTAGGCACCCCTCCCCCCTGCAAAGTCAGGTTTTGGACCCCAAGCAGGATCTTACAAATGATTGCAAAACCATAACATGACTTAAGCTTTATTTCCCCTAGAATTCTAGGGCGTTGCTGGAGTGTTCGTTACGCCCCTGGTACAGTTTTAATCATTGCTGAAATATAATCAAGACAGAAACTTCATTTTTGTCTGTTATCCTTATTGTTATGTTCGACATAGTCAGCATCCCCAGAGTTAAACATTTTTCTGAGTGTTCTTTGGCCTTCCGAAGTTGTAGAAATCTCAGCAGATTGTGAAGAAAACTATTGTTACACCACTTCAATGAAATCATTTGTGTTGTCAAAACTCCAACCCCACAATGGCTTGTTGAGTTTTGGGAATTAAAAAAAATGGCTTGGGGGAGATCAGAAGAATGGGATTTTTATTTCTAATGACGGATTACAAGACAACTGCAAACAAAATGAGAAACAGAGAATATTAACAAAAAATAAAAATAAATTTAAAAAAAATAAGAACAGAAACAAAAGTCCACAGTATAGTCCATAAATCACACATTTTATGTCTGGCCTCCCATTATCTGCTTCTCATGGATCCAGAACTGAGTGCACGGCAGCATGCCAAATGAATGGCGTCCATTTCTTTATTGGAGTCACACAGTTTACAAAGGGGACTCTGGGCAATGCCTATCATGTTTAGATACTTGGATAGGCAGTCGTGGCCAGTGGCGATTCGAAAATCGGCTACAGCTCTATCTCTCGTGGCTATTTTGGAATAGGAAGCAGTTTAAACCACCCTTTTTGATTATTCTTTTGGTTGAATTTGGATCAGAAAATCTCTCTCTCTGTAGTACTTCTTTATAATTGTTTTGGCACTATAATAAGGAGCTATATTGTTAGAGGTTTGAAAAATTCTTGTCCCTTTCTTCGCCAAGCAATCGACATTTTCATTCCCATCAATGCCACAGGGCGATGAAATCCGTTGCATGGCAATGTCTATATGGCATTGAAGTAAATCACCAATTAATAGTTTACATTTTAGAATATCCACTGATAAAGGTGCCTCGATGGAAGATATTGCTTGGAGGGCCACCCTTGAATCACATAAAATAACTACCCTTGAAACACGATCTGTGCAACAAAGAAGTTGAGATTGATTCGTATAGCTGCAATTTCGGCATCAAAAGCAATGCTGTGAATTCCTGTTGGTGTATAGAAAGAAAATAGGTTGCAGCAAACTCCAGCATCTGCATAACTATTATCTGTCAACTTGGAATCGTCTGTGGAAACGTATAGCCATTCATCTTCAGAATATAAGGTATCCAAAGTCTCCAAAGAAAGGGTCCTTAGGATTTGGCTATCTGTTTCTCTTTTTTGCCTTCAGAAGAATAGGCTGAATATGATAAAAATTAAAAGCTATATTTGGTTTCTCAACTGCATTTTGAGATGAGTGAGCAGGTACATCTTTGGCAAGATGAACGCTTCTAGTGATCATACCGAATTGTTCTTAGTTGTTCAGCACTTTGAAGTAATAGGCACTAATGATGGTCTGATACTTCTCCATACAACCCTATTAAGATGATTTCAAGAAACAGTACTAAAATCCGTATTGCAGGGCTTTGCCGCGACCCGGAGGTCGCGGGAGTGGGAGGGTTCGAGGAAGAAGCAGACGTGATCTTAGAATAAATGATTTTATTCAGCCTTTAATACTTTACGAAATGCACTTTTATAACTTATCTTAGGAAGCAATAAGAAATCTTAACCCGAATTTAGATACCTAAATTGTGGAATTAAATCTCTTTGTATGATCTGACTCGTGGCCTGATAACTTGTTCATCTGCGAGGTTGATTTCTTCCACTATTCCGGTGGATTCACTTTCTTCTATTGATCTTAAGATGAGCAACCACCAGTCACTCTCTACTAACTCTTGGAAATCAGCTTACGATCAACGTTTAAGACCTCTAAGGACTCTTAAATTGCAAATTTTTCAATTTTTTGAAAAAAAATATATGTTAAAGCCTCAACATTTCTGAGGATTTTGATACCAAAATGTTGTTGATACTGTAAAAATTTCCGAAGTTATTGAGAAATAACTAGAGAAATTTAAACAAAATCCCTATCTTTTTCGTGTCTTTAACTTCATTTTTCTCAAAACAACAAATTTTTTAGCTTGCGCGCAGAATTTCTCAGAAACTATTTAAGATATCGATTTGAAATTTCATACATGTGTTCAAAATATGGCTCTTCATAACTTATACTAAAATTTTCAATAAAAAATTAGATAAAATTTTTTTTATTTGAATTCTAATTTATTTTTTTCTTAAAATTTTAAAATTTTCGTTGTAATTGTATTTAAAAAATACATTTCTTTCTCTAAATTTTTTAAAAGTTAGTATAACTTCGAAAGTGAACATTTTTGTACCAAGTAAAATTACTTTTGTAAATTTTGATCAATTTTGTACTTCAGAATCTTGTGCGCTGTAAAATACCAATTTTCAAATTTTTGAAAAATTGTCCAATTTTTATTTCCTTATAAATTTTAAAAATTTTTCTCAAATTCTCCAGAAATTTGAGAACGAATGTAAATATATGTGATTATCATGTGATAAAAATTTCAAATGATTCTTTTGCTTTATTGCTAAGTTACATTGGTTTCAAGAAGGATATTTTTTTCGAGTGCACACATATATGTTAAGGGTACTGAGACCCCTTAACCATTATGCTGTCTTCTCAATGACTGGCACTTAAATAGAGAGAGAGAGAAGTTGCATTCGAAAAAATCAAGTAATTTCCACTGAAAGTGGTTTTTAAACTAATATCGCAGTTAAATAATATTTCCCCCAAGAGGATTAGTAGAAAACCCGAATAGAACCCGTTACAACTTTCCTTGTAGACTTCTGCACCTTGGCCTTCTAGGGAAGGGGTGTCAAACTAGCGGGTCACATGCGGCCCACAGAGAGCATTTTTGCGACCCGGCCAATATACAGGCACACAATAATATATAATGAAATAAAATAAAATTCTCCTGAAATATAGGAAAGATAGTAGCAGAGAAGATATGTCAAGTATAGGATGTAAACATTACATTTTTCTTGTCCTTTTATCTATGTTTATTAAAACGTATTATTCGAAATAAGCCTACATTTCTGTGAATATTAATTTTTTTTTGCGGCCCTCCTAAAGTTAAACCTTGTTGGTTTGACCCAAGTTGGTCTTTGTGTTTAACACCCTTGTTCTAGGGGAAACACGATTCGCTATGCTTCCTTGCTTATCTCTTTGGTCTCGTGATAATATTGATAAATTTAAAATTCATTCATAGTTTACAGGCAACGAAAGAATTAGAAAGAAAAAAAGAAACCCTCTCATCACATGTTTCTAAAAAATTCAATACGTACTTTTAGAGGTCTTACTGTGTTTGTGTGTGTGTGCCTCTGGAAAGTAAACCGTGGAACTTCAGGAACGGACCCTTTTGATATAAGCAGTTCATCGTAAATAATTTTCCACGCATTGCCTTAACAAAAAAGATCAGTCTCATTCAGGATCATTTAAATGGTTCCTTTTCGGTATAATAGGATAAATACTTTCCTTTCAGTAGCAGTATCGTCTGCGAATGATGGTTTCCCATTCTTGGATCGTTTGTGAGGGGCATGTGGCCAGTTTTAAAAATCCTTTTCCTCCACACAACAATGTCACGTGACGGACTATCGTTTCCATAAACAACCATCATTTCATTGTAGATTTGCGGGGGAACTTCGAACGAATGAGCTTAAAATAGGCTGCTAAACTTTCCATCTTTTCCCATTCTTCCGGTTACTTCAATCTTCTTCCTGAAACCAAACAAATTAACACTAATAGTTGTAATTTACAACTTTGTGTACATAAGAATAAATTAATGTGCAAATTAAATTTTACCCAGTTGTATTGATTAATATTTAGTAACAATTATATATATAAAACTTTACGATATCCTCTCCCTTGTGCGTTAATATATTCCAATAACATTTAAAAACAATAAAAATCTAAAATTAATTTTAACATAATGCGGTTATGAATTAAGAAAAAGTAGTATTATAATAAAGATTATATTATTCTTATTACATCAGTATTGGTTGTAATAGTATCGACGACAGAACGAAAATTGAATGATGTATAACTTCAATTTTGGAATGTTTTTGTATGAGATTTTGAATATAATGACTATATGGTACGAATAGCAATGCAATTAATGTATGATTTTAAGCTCATGTGAATAATACTAACTTTATTGATTGTTGCAGGAGTGAGACTGTTCGCCGTCGCGGCTCACGAATTCGGTCACTCTCTGGGTTTGTCGCATTCCTCAGTGTCAGGTGCCCTCATGAATCCGTTCTACCAGCAGATTCAGGACAACTTCCAGTTGCCACACGATGACACCATCGGAATACAAATGCTGTACGGTAAGTATATTCTCTATCTTTCTCTTTCTGTGCGCACATTGAATTTGTTCTTCGAAAACAAAAGAAGGTTCGTTTGAAAGAAAATCAGGTGTGGTATTCGTCGAAACTGATTAAAACAGTTCAACTGTTCGAATATTCGTTGATGGAGTAAAAAAGAATTTCCATAATAAAAGGAGAAATTAAAATAAATACAAAGTATTCATCTCAAACAAAACGCAATAACTGTTGTTGTCATTTAATAATTTGATTTCACATTTGAAACTACACGAAACAATAGCTGATAACACTTATCTCTATTACATCCCTTTATGGAAGGACTTAGAGCTTCTGCTCTATTGTAATCACAACTATTCCGCATTATTCCTTATAATCAGTGACGTCTTAAGACTTCTTGAGGCCCTAACCCTCTATGCCAAAGTGGGCCCCACCTGCCACGCTTTTAAGTAGACAGTACATAATATACATTGTCAAATACTCGTACAAAAGTTAATTTATAACAAATAAACGTGAGTGACAGTGGCGTAACGAAGAATGTTAGAGTCCCCTGCAAAGTCAGGTTTTGTGCCCCAAGTTTTTGTGCTTACAAAGGGTACGTACTTAGCGTCATTCAGACTTTGGGCCCCCTACAGCCCTGGAACCCCCGCAATGCGAGAGGTGTACATTACACCACTCGTGAGTGATTCACAATCTCGCAAAGCTAGGCCCAAACCGACTGTCTATTGCCTTTCGACAAAATAAGCAATGAAAATGTATGGTGGTAAATCTAGGTCCTAGACACGGCATAATAATGCAGTATTGACTTTGTTGCCGATTGGTATACAGTTTGAAACTCCCAGTTTTTTGGAGAACATGTCCGGGAATAACATTTCATTATTAAAATTATTCGGATCATGATCTAATAGAGGATGAAGGGAGAACAAGCCCCCCCCCCGGCGGAGGCACTGGGCCCATGCCCATGCCTTAAGACAAATCTTTAGAGAGCACACATCTTAGAGGACTTAAATTGGAACCTGTAGCTTGATTTTGAAATCACCAGCCACGAAACTCGAGATCACAACTTATTGACTAAGGTGGTTGACATAATAATGAAAAAAGTTAACTATATACAATTTTCTGGGTAAAATAAATTATAATAAATGCCAAAGGAATGTGTACATTCATAATGGAAAAAAAAAATCGTAATAGAAATATGTGCAGATTTAAAAAAAAAAAAAAAAAAAAAAAAAACGGAGTAAAACGTATATTACAAAATTTTCCAAATATGAAATTTTTTATCTAAAACACAATCAGTGGCGTAACGAAGAATATTGAGGGACTCCTGTAAAGTCAAGTTCTGCCTTTAAGATTTTATAAATTTGTTAAATGCGCATTTGTGTTAGTCAATCCTTACCCCTCCCCCCTCCTCTCGAGATGCGGGAGTGTACGTTACGCCACTGAACACAATATCCTAGAATAATGTTAGTGTGAATTAAAGTCCCTTTGAGCAATAAGAGTTGTTGACAACGAAATTATTGATTTCGATACTTATTAATATGACGATATTTCTCTAAACCGTATCTTAGTTCTTACATCCATATTACGGAATATACTTGAGGCTTAGATCGATTTAAAATTTAAAAAGCAATTCATTAATGGGAACGACTAATTTTTGGTGGAACCTTGAATCGAATGCATGGCTTAGTATAAACATAACCAATTGTGAAGCTCGAAATTCTAACGACAATAGGGCTATTCTGGCTCATATTATATTATAGATAACAAAATTAACGAATGCTTTCACAGTTAACTTAATTCACATCCATTGCATTAAGAATAAAATGTGAACAACTGGCTCTAATTTAGAATCATTCATAAAATAAAAACCAAAACCTCAACGCAAAAATAGTAATTAATTCTAAAGTGTCACACGAGTTTTCGTCGTATACAAGTGCAAGTCATTAATAACCACACACAATTACCATCGCCTTTTTTAAGTGTGTTTCAATTATAATTTAATTTACTTGCATTATAGAATTCTTGAACAAGGTTAATTTTATTTCTTGATTTCTAAAGGAATAATTATCCTTTGTAATTGTGTTTGTTCCAGTTGATTTAAATACACATTTTTGTTTCCAAATTTTAAAAATGCGAGAGTACTTGGCGTCACGGATAAATAATTTGATTGAAAACTGCAAAACAATAATCATTTTTTATGTGTATGAGTTATTCTAGCTTTTATAGAATTAACGATAGTTTAAAAAATTGATGAAAATGACTGAATTTCTTGTTTGCAGGTTATTAAAAATTAGAATTAATTTATAAAAACAAAACAAAAAAAAAACGATTGTATTCTAAAACATGTCTTCCACACTATCTAAAATTAGCAATAGAAATCGAAATCCTGAGAAATATTGACATTTAATTAATAATTTACAAAGATAAATTATTATTTGAAATAGTGACAAGCAATAATTATTTGAGCTATAGGAATAAATTTGCAATAATTTAATGATTTTTGATTAAGAACTTGTTGCTAAACTAATAATTTATGGAATTGAAAGTACGTTAATAAATAAAGAAAAAGATTGCTGATTTGTTAGAAAAAATCAGTTCAATTGAATGTAACTTGTTATTTTTGAATGGTATCGAAGATCTTTAATTGTTTTTTTTGTTTGAAATTTTTATTTAACTAAGGTTTAAAAAAATTACAAGTTTTCATAATGGAGAAAAAGTTTTATAGTGTATCATATGATGAAATATAATTCAATGAGCATTTATGTAGAATATATAATTGATAATAAACTAAATAAGAGCATTTCATGAAATATATAAATTTTTAAGGCCTTCGTCTTAAAAACTCCAAAAAGTAAAAATCATTGAATTTTTAACTTGTTTTAACGATAGTACAAAAATAAGTGAACAAAAAACATGTAACAAAAATTATAATTTCCATTCAAAACGCAAATGATCTTCAGTACATCTATTTCAAAGAAGACTAGAAGAGAAGAAAATAATTCTTTATAATAATCAAATCATAATACATTTGAAAGCAGATAATCCACAATATACTTATTTAAAAAAGAATAAAAGAGAAGAAACTATTAAGTACTTAAATTTTCATAATATTTGAATCTTGTTATATTTTGATAAATTTATCACGAATTTATTTGTCTAAAAAACACATTATTGGATTCTGTATATAATCTAATGGCTCATAATTTCAACCCAGATACTTATTTCTTGTCAAACACCATCCTAATTTAATATAATTATTCTTTGTATCTATCTGTTCTATTTATATATTAGTTTATATGTATATATTTCAGAGAAACCTTTGAGATAATTTGATTAAGCAAAATAATTTTAAGAGATTTTGAGAATTTTTTATTGTATCAATATTTTTTTTTCTATAATGAATTCAAAATTAATGGTTTTAATTTTTGCTTTATAACAGAAAAGATATTTTCAATAAAGTTTTCTTTTTTTATTTCAGGCGCTCGCAACCCCACTCGTTGGGTCCCCCTTTCTCCTTACATTCCTCCTGCCACAAGGGCGCCCGTTCCTACTCGCCGCCCCCTGCGTCCCGATAGTGGGGCACCCACCCACATGCCCGCCACGCCGCGCCCACCGATCCCCCGCTTCCCCAAAAAGCCACACACCTGCAACACCACATTCGACGCCATATCTGTGATTCGAAGGGAACTTTTCGTCTTCAAAGATAAGGTGGGTTGATTGTTTTTTAAATTATACAGGGTGTTCAGCCTTAATGTGACCCAATAGCTAATTCCCGAACCGTTCGGTTTAGATATGCACTTCCAATTTGAAAAATGTTTTAAAAAAGGTAAAGCATGTTTTTACGTGCTTTTCGAACTAAAAAACTAATTTACAAAAAAATTACAAAAAATTAACTTTTTATACGGTCTTTAGGTCCTATCACTTAGATTTAGAAAAAGATGTAGTACACAAAAACAAAGTAAACACAAAAAATTTCATTTTATTACGATAAAAAATTGACCGAGTTATGCCTACATAAATTTGAAGCATCAGAGTTGGTCAGAAAAGGGAGTCGTATATAAATTGAGTTCAGAGAACAGTAATTCACTATCTACAGAAAGAGCAAAAGGAACATCATAGTTTTTTTTAAACATAAAAGTAAACAGCATAGATTGACAATTTGCATTGCTGTATGGCAAACAATAAAAATTAAATTAAAGAAATACAACTTGTACCAAAAAGATTAAAACAGCTTGTTTTAACAAATAGCCGCAAAATAATACAGGATTTTCGGTTCAAATTATAGCATAATGTGGAACGATGCGCTAATCATTATTATATCAGAATGACCAAATTAACTTAAATAATGGTGAAGGCACGATACAAGTGGGTACGTCTATGACAACTCCCAGTTTTATACATGCGTTGAACAGCACGGGCAATTGTACAATAAGATGGATGTCTTCGAGTGAGAAATTTAATTGCGTAAAGCCTTGCCGCCTCTCTCTTATTTCGATTGCACTGCCCATAAAACAGTACCATTTCGCAGTATTCTTCATTTGTATACATCTCGTTCTCCCGTACTAGAATTCGTAATATTAGAATACGACTGTATGCAATTGAAAGTGACTACACAACAGATTTTTAACGTTCATCATGATCAGTAAAAAGGCAGCAAATAAGACTGAAGCATATATAAGTGTACTTTTTTGGAGCTGTTTTTGAAATGTTTTCTTCATCCAAAATATTTTTATTTTTTCAATGTTTTACACGTACACAGAATAAATTTTATTTCTTAAGGTCTCAATTGTTGTATTGTTAACGTATGCTTTCAAATTTAAAAATGATTTACATAAAAAAGACGTGCAAGAGCGAAAGTTTCCTGGCAGAGTTCCAACTAATTTCACTTTGGAGACGGCCCTTACTAGCTTCTTGAAAATGGCCAAGAAAATGGAGAAAATATGTGTTTTTTAAATTTCCATAACTCAGCCAGTTTTTATCTTAATAAAATGAAACTTTTTGTGTTTACTTTGTTTTTGTGCATTGCATCTTTTCCTAAATATAAGTGATAGGACCTAGAGACCGTATAAAAAATTAATTTTTGTAATTTTTTTCTAAATGGGTTTTTTGGTTCAAAAAGCACGTAAAAACATTCTTTACCTCTTTCAAAACATTTTTCAAATTGGAAGTGCATATCTAAACCGAACGGTTCGGAAATTAGCTATTGGGTCACATTAAGGCTGGACACCCTGTATATATATATATTTCAAATATACTTATAATATATCTTTATAAGAGACATAATAGATGCTATCTAAGTGTGACAAAAAAGTAGTAAATTTTGGTTATATAATTATATATTTCGAATCAGTATCACTTAAGATGTAAGATCTTGTATTTGGATCAGAAAGATTGAAATTATTCTAAAGAAGACAATATATCTATGTACTGAACAATATATCTATGCATAATTAATTTGATATTAACCAAATAATTATGCACTTTCTGTTAATTTTTATTGTACCCGTAAAAACAACAAGAGGCACTTTAAAAAAAACATTAAGTGTGTATTGGAAAGATATTTTGTATGAGTGGTATACAGTGGACCAAAAAAGTGTTCGTACACTTGCATTTTTTTATAAAACTTAGTTTTTGACTAATAAAATCTCATTTTACGGAATCGTTATTTTTTTATGAGATCTGCAATTTATTCTTACTATACAACATAATATTTTTAAAGCATAATGTAACTATTATTTTAAAAAATTAAAATAATCGAAAAACTACAAAAAAAATAACTCTACAAAATTTTTTGTACACTTAGCTTTAAATGTTATATTCTTTTCTTAATATAGTACTTAGTAAGATATCTTTAGCCTCCACACATAATAACTTTTAAACGTCTTGGTATAGATTTAATAAATTTTTTGTAATTTCTGCATCAATGTTCCTCCATTTCTTTGTGTGTGATGATTGTTTTTACTTCATATTTTGTTTTTATATGTCACGTTTTCTTTTTTTAAATCACTCTCATCAAATATGTTATACTAGGCTTAAATCAAGTGATTTAGTGGGTGTTTTCAGAATTTGCGGGCATTTTTAGAGACACCAGTAGTGTACATTGAAACAAGTGCGCTTGGCGTCATTATCTAATTAAAAAAATGAAGTCACCTCCAATATATAAATTTTGGACGAATAATTTAAAATTGTTTTTTAAAATATTTATATCTAGAGCTAATGATTCATAATACTATAAAAAAATACCAAATTACCCAATCCTAAAGCCGATTTACACCTACACACAAGAACATCTTCACCTCCATGCTTCAGCATGATGTTCTTGTTTTTGCATTTTTTTTTTTGAATAAGTCCTCATTTTTTCTTCAACAAACTATTATACGTTCGTTGGAACCAAATCTGTTGAATTTTCTGTCATACCAACCAATTTATTGTCAATGTGTTGAATTTTCTAAAACTTAATCCCACGAATCTAGTTAGAACAGTGAAACAAGGAGATGGGTGTTCTTGCGTAGGGGTGTAAAACGGCTTCAATATTAGGTAATTTAGTATTTTTTGATGGTATTGTGAATCATATGAACTCTACTTAAATATTTTAAAGAATAATTTGGATATTGAGGAAGATTTTTCACTTTTTAGCAACATAATGACGCCAAATGCACTGCTTTCAATGTGTACCACTAGTGTCTCTATAAATGTCCCCAAACTCTAAAAACACCCATTAATATATATAAATCACTTGATTTAAGCCTAGTATAACATATTTGATGAGAATTTGATTAAAAGAGAAGAAAAACACTTTTATCAAAACAAAATGTGAAGTAAAAACTATAACCACAAAAGAATGGAAGAACATCGACGCAGAAATTACAAAAAACTGATTAAATCTATACCAAAGCGTTTAAAAGTTATTATGTGCACGCTAAAACATATCCTACTAAGTACTGCATTAAGAAAGGAATATAATATTTAAAGTTTTGCTGAGATTTTTCTTAAGTGTACAAAAACTTTTGTAGCATAATTTTTTATAGTAGTTTTTTGATTATTAAATTTTTTTAAATGATAGTTACTCTATATTTTAAAAATTTATTTTGTTATTGTAGTAAGAACAAGTTGAAGATATCATTAAAAAATTACGATTCCGGTATATTAATTTTTATTAGTCGAAAGCATTAAATTTTATAGGAAATTTCAAGTGTATGAACACTTTTGTGGTGCACTGTATATGGTAAGATTTCTGTAAAACCTTTATTTAGAGGCAGTTAACTCTTCATTAACGAGAAGAATTTAATAAATGTTTGAAAAACATCAACATGATAAAGATGGTTTAAAAAATGCACCATTTAAAATATCGTTCGACAAATACATAAATATGAATCCCTACCGAAAATAAAATAAGAATTATACAGTTTTCTATAATTTATCACTTGGCTAAAAATATCAAGATCGATTTGGGATTAATTGTTATACTAAATATATTATTTTGAATTTTTGAAAAAAATATTTTGCTTTGCATGATATACTATATAAAAATATATAATTAAAAGCATGATTTTTTTTTTTTATATATTTAATACACATGTGAACTTTTTTCCACTTCTGCTTACAAACATCGAAAATAATGAATCGATTACTAGAAAATTCGACTGTGGAAAAGAAAAGTTCTAAGAATTCGAATATCAATGAGAATAAAGAGAAATTTTATTTACACTCCAAGTCGGGATTAGAAATAGTTTTTTTTTTAAGTCTTAAATCCCCTTCTTATGAGTTAAAAATAACAATTAAAAATTATGACTCTTAATAAGAAAGCTACTGTTTGTGTGTGAATATCTGTGAGCATGATAATTTTAACTTATCTCTATAAATGAGTAAATATCAATAACATTCAAAATTACAATAAAAAAAAGTAGAATAACAGAATTTTCTAACATTTTTTCCCCCCATTCCCATTAAACATTCATATTGTATGTAAATCTATTGTTTTTCTATTTCAGTACTTTTGGAGACTGAATAGTCATGGTTTGATGAAGGATTATCCCGTTGAAATCAAGCGCTTCTGGTACGATGGCGATTTGCAAGAAGTGGACGCCGTCTATGAGAGGCCGATTGATACTAAAATTGTCTTTTTCTCAGGTAAGAAAGTTTTTCGTTCAAACATTTTTCGGTAGCGTTGAAAATTTAGTGAAATATTTCATTACACAATTATTGAATTAAATTTTCCAATATGTTTTGATGGCTTTTTGTTGTGATACAAAATTTTAGATATTCATTGCTGGCCTGTGTGTTGTGAATTTCTCTGCACTAATCTCTAATAGTCTGACGTGGCCGCGGTAGCCAAGGTATCGGATCATGGCTAGCGTGTCATGAGTTCGAGCCCAGTACCACTGAAGACCCGCCGTGTAGGGAAGCCATGCACGTTAAATCTGTCGAGAGCTCAAATGTCCTCCCTTGGTGTGGTAGTTAGGAGAAGGGGTGTCAGCTCAGGTGTCGTCCCCGTCACTTGACCATGGTTCAAGAGTACGCTGTCCATCGCTAAAAACCCTCGTGTAGCGGAACGGTGCGACGTTAATATTCACTCACTAATAGTCTGACTTGGATCAAGATCTTTCAATATTTTATAATTCAAGAGACTCTTAATCAAAATATCACAAATACCTAAACTCGTGAAGCGATTAATAAAAACTTCACAAAAATAGACATATTTCTTATTTTTTGAAAGAAACGTATTCTGAAAGACAAATATCTTCAAAGCTTTAGTCCGAATTCTTTTCTCGATCAATTTCTAACATCTCTTTTTCCAATTCCTGTGTTATGGCCGCGGTACCTTAGTGGTTATAGTCACGAACTTGTGAACGTCAAGGCACAGGTTCGAGTCCTGGTACCACTAAAGACCTGCCTTGTAGAAAAGGTTGAAGCACGTTAAATCTGTCGAGGTTCAAAGTCCTTTCATAGGCTTGACTAGTTTGGAGAGGAGCCTGTTCAGCTGTCGTCTTCGTCACTGGTGCGAGGTCAATCATCGATAGCCCTCGTGTTATTTTATAATATGACGTTAATGTAAGCCTGTGTACATTTTCATTTATCGCTCTACTAATACTTTGTAGTATGCTCAGGTAATATGCTCTTTAACCTTACATCAGATCTGTTTAAATTACGCATATCCCGGTTTCTTCAAAAGGTGAGATTCTCAAATCAAGAAACGTCATACAGAAACTCTAGTGGCAGGGACGTCTTAAAGCATGGGCCAACTGGGCCTAGGCTACAATGGAGGCCTCATCTCGTTCTCGACTCCGTTTTAACAAGATCATAAATCGAATAATTTCAACGGTTAAATGTTATTTCCGGTTTTATTTTCCGAAAAACTGGGAATTTCGAACGATAGATCAATTGATGACCCTCATCCTTGTAGAGGCCTAGGCCTACCACCGTATACCATCATTACTCATTTAATCAAAAGGTGGCAGTCGGCTGAGCTGGTTTGCGCGATTGTAAATCATGCACATTAATTTGTTTCGTGTTATTGTTTGTAAGAGTACTTGACAACGTATGCTATGTACTGTCTACTTTTAAGGATCGTAGACGGGGCGCGTAAGGGCCCAGGATGTCTTAAGACGTCCCTATCTAGTGGTTAGTAAGGGAAAATACACGTGTAGTGATATAATCTATATAAGCCAGTAACAACCTCCGCACCATGGTGATCACTTTGGTGTAGTGGTTAAGTTACTCGGTTTCGGACCCAAAGGTCCCGCGGGTTCTGTCCTACCGGTAAAGCGCACCACTTCATTTGGTGACCTTAACTAAGAAAAGCAAAACCTCTACTGATCTGCCGTGGTGCCATCTACCCGCAAAGAAAAAAAAAGAGAGCAACCAAAGAAAAAAATTCGTCAGATAAACGACGCAAGAGATCAACTAAGGAAAAAAAGTCGTCCGATAAACATGACGCAACTCATCCAACACACAAGAAATTGACCGCTCCCATTAACAACTATATCATTCGTTTGCCTAACCAACTCTCTGGTAAAGGAGTGTATAGTGATATAATCTATATAAGCTAGTAACAACCTCCGCACCATGGTGATCATTATGGTGTAGTGGTTAAATTACTCGGTTTCGGACCCAAAGGTGCCGGGTTCTGTCCTTCAGGATAAAAACGCGCCACTTCACACGCGTGACAACTCGCTACATCTCTCCCATAATTTTGGAAATCTGTGTATGTGTAATAAATTGCACATACTTTTTGTGTGAATTGTTTTTTACACACGATATATAATGGTGCATCAGAGATGTTTCCTGCTTCTTTCCAGGACGTCAATATTGGCTTTTCAACGGGAATACCAAAGAACCTGGTTACCCTAGACCTTTAACGGACTTGGGTTTACCGCCTGACCTGAAAAAGATCGACGCTGCTATGGTGTGGGGATACAACGGGAAGACATACCTCTTCTCTGGAACGCAGTACTGGAGGTACGACGAATCGGAAGGCAGGGTGGAGCTGGATTATCCGAGAGACATGGGTGTCTGGAGAGGAGTTCCGTATCACATTGATGCCGCATTTCAATATACAAATGGTAAGAATTGTTTCAATTTCTATTATAATCCAAGTGAATATTGTCTGTTATTCGCGCGCGCGAACCACTTAACTGCCGAGGAATAGTTACGCAACTGGCTCCCGAGTACCAATGTTTTTTCACACAGGTGCGCGTACCCATGCGGTGTAATGGCGGGAAAAGTGGCATAAATAAGTAAATCTTTCCCTGAAGTAAATTCTTCGCAAACACTGCCAAGGTCATTTTCATTGTAATACACAGCCTTTGGAATATTTTTGCTGATTGTAGCGCAATGCAATAGAATTCGTATACATATACTTCGTAAAGGCGTATATTTACGCCTAGAGCTTTTAACGCACCGGCTGAGCGAGTCGTATATATACGTCAGCGGCAGTTAAGTAGTTAATGATAAGTAAAATGATGGAACAAACCCCTTAGAAAATTTCATGCACAATTCTTGTCTTTAAAATATATATATACACTGCTGGCCACCCTAAATGCAACACCCTGAAGGAAGCATGCAAATGACATGAAATTAACAACATGCATTAGAGGAGGTGAGATATGCAGATGATTAGAATTTCAGCGCAGACACACATCATGCACATCTGTGGCACCACCTCAAAGTGCTATTTAAGGCTTGGAGATTTCGACGATTTCAAGTTCGGCAATTGTGTTTTTCTTGTGGGTTTTTCAAAAAACGATCAGTTATGTCTCGTAGAAAACAGCGATCAGCTTTTGATCAAGTATCCGAGTTCGACAGAGGAAGGATAGTGGCCTACCGAGATTGTGGATTATCTTTCAGGGAAATCGGTAGTCGTGTTGGACGAAACCAAACAACTGTAATGCGGATATGTGACCGTTGGATGCAGGAGGGTACGACGGACCGACGTGGTCGATCGCATCCACCTCAGTGCACCACTTCACGTGAGGATAGGCAAATTGTGCACATGGCAGTGACGGATCGCTCAGTCACATCACGAACCAAAGCACAGCACATTGAGTCTGTAAAGTAATGGTTTCCTAGGGAAGCGGCATCGTTCTTTAGCGTCCTTAACATAACGATGGATGACGTCACAGAAAAGACGGCTGTCTTTTAACGTTGACCGAGTGGTTTCCTACAAAACGAATGCTCCTACGTCCGTAACTGTAAACAATCAACTTTTTGTAAACAAATTACAGACTGCTGAAAATAGATGAACTCGATGTTGCGTTGCTAATTTATTTGGAAGATGAGCAATCATCGGAAGAAGAAAGCAATCGCAACTAATTGAACTGTATATATTTGACATATTTTTTATATATTGTAATTTTATTATTTATGTTCTTTTTTATATCAATAAATGAAACCAAAGAATTTTGATTCTTTTATAGCATTAGTTCATTGAAATTAAAGAATTACAAAAACCATTATATTATTTCTAAGTAATTCCAAGGATTAATTTTCCCGCAATATTCTTTTTCTCAAAAGTAAACATTTTGAAAATTTAAAAGAATCTTTAAGCTTTCTTAAAATTCTCTCTCTCTTCTAGCCAAATCCCATACATACATATTATACTAATACCAAAAATGTTTTTGTACTGAATTGTGTAAAAAGTTAATTGATTTCAAATACTTTATAATGCACAAAGAGACAATATGCTTCAAAGAAACATTATGTATAGGTGTAAAGAAAATACAATTAATCACGTTTTGATTTCATTATTTTATTTATATATTTCTTTTTTTCCACAGTTTAAATTAATTTTTTAATTAGCAAAAATTTAAACAACGAACAAAAAAAAAAAATACAAATGAAAATATACAATTTTGATAAGTATATTGTTTAACTAAAATATAAGTTACTTCTATTATTGACAATAAAATAAGAGATTTTAAATAACAAAGTCTAGTCTTTAATGGGATATACCTATTAGTATATAAATTTACAAGCAAATTGAATTCTAATTTTCTGTCATATAAATTTCTGAAATATTGGCTGCTTCTTGATGTCTAATGTTATATAAAACTTCGTTATTTCTCACGAAATCTATTAAAATTTCATCCTCTTCAGGAATCTATAAAGTATTTGAACTCATTTCTATGTTGAAAACAGCCACTGCTATCGTAAAAAACATTCAACGAACTGTTGCTACCCGCTATGACGATCGCAACGAACGTGCCAGAGCCGCTATTTCACGTTCCGCTCCCATCTACCGCTCTCTAGGAAACCACACCAATTTATTTACACCGACAACATTTTAGTGACGTCATCCACCGTATTGTTATGGACGCTGAAGAGCGGAACTGCTTTCCTAGGAAACCATAGCTTAACGCATCATTCAGTGTCTGCGCATACCATTCGATGCCGTTTACAGCAGAGTGGTCTGTCCGCAAGGCGTCCATTGCTTGGTCTACCCTTGACGCAGAACCACAGACGTCTCCGCCGCCAATGGTGCGATGAAAGAAGGATGTGGGTGGCAGAATGGAATGAAGTTGTCTTTAATGACGAGTCACGCATCTGTCTGCAATATTCTGAGGGAGGGATGCAACACCTTAGTTTATCAATCACAACAAATCTTTGAGACTGGATCCATGTGAATTTTCAACAAAAAAAGTCGTGTTTCATAATTTATTTATTACTTAACAGGAAATTGAAGTTTAAAATAAATAAATAAATTTTGACTGTTGTAGTAATTAATTTAAATTATGAGTCTTCTCCAGAATTCAAGAAGTGTTCCCTTTATAGAAGGGGGTACGCATTCCAGAAATTTCCGCATTCCTACTTCTCTAGATGTCTAAATCCACCATATAAAGGGGGCTCATATCGAGGCTCAATGCATCATGTTGATGTGGTAGTTTGGAGAAGGGGTGCCAGCTCAGATGTCGTTCTCGTCACTTGAATGAGGTTCAAAATTATAAGGTCCACCAATAGCCCTCATGAAGTTCTATAGTGTGACGGTTTTTATAGAGTGAACCAAAAGTCTAGCCCAGATTATAAAAATTCATCACAAAATAACCATTTAAAATAATATAACTTTTGTAGAATTGGATAGTTTGTTTTAGTAGTTTTATTGAGCAGCATTTGGTGTGAATGCTCCTTCAAGAATGATTCAGAGAAACATTTCTTTGCTAAAATGGTGTCAATTCAAGAGAAAGCCCAATGTGTGCTTTGGTTTCAAGAAACAAAATCCTCCATTAATATGGTGTAAGCCTTCAGTGTCAACTTTCTGATGGAAGCAAACCTCCTGGTGCAAAATTAATAAAACAATGGTTCAAATTGTTAAAAGAAATAGGCAGTGCTAAGGATCTTCTTAGAAGTGGTAGGCTAAGTGTGAGGGAAGCAATTCTTGGACTTAACATTAACATTACCTAGAATATCATTTAGAAATGCTTCGAGCTACGAAGGAAATTTTCTGAGGTAAATGGTTGAATAAAAAATTCATAATAAAACTTACAATGTATTGAAAATACATAAGTTTAATTGTAATAATTTGAGCAAAATACTTTGGATTCGTTCTACATAACTCTCACCCTAGGTGTCTACAATTTATTTAATGTTTTTCTTTTCAGGTCACACGTACTTTTTCAAGGGCAAGAAGTTCTGGCAATTCAACGACAACCAAATGATGGTGGTGCGCAACAAAATCCGCAATGTCAACCAGTATTGGTTTGGATGCCCCAGCAGGACAGAAAAAGCTCCTGATTATGAAGATGATGATGAAGAAGGAAAAGAGTCTGTACCGAAAATTGCCAGTGAATCTGGACTTGCCTGCATTGGTTCTAACTGTGTTACGTTATTGTCTCTCGCCATCTCATTCCTCTTTTACAGGACAGGGCACTTATGAGCCAAAACTCTTTTGTTTCATGGGATGGCATGTGATTTTGATGAAGTGATAATATCACAAAGTATTCTTTCTCTCTATTTATTTTGAACAGTTCTTCAATATATATATGTGTGTGAGAGTATTGGTCACAAACTTTTTATGTGTTGGAGAATCTCAAGCAATTCAGAAAATATTTTATTTTGTGATGATTTTGTTTCTTTCCCCCCTTTCTCTCCTCTTGGTGTATACTGCCAACGTATTTGTATTTGATCTCAAGTGAAACAAATAAATTAAATCAAAATATTTCATTTCAAAAGTATTAATAATGATGTGTGCTTTATCAATGTTCTTGTCTGTGCAACAAGTAATTGATAATTCATTGAAAGTGTTTCTGTCATTTCTAAAAATCACTTGTTCTTTATGTTTTTCCACTGTACAAAACTTAAAATTATGTGTTATATAAAATAAAATATAAATGTTTAAAAATTGTTTCTGTCTTGAATTTTTTTTACAAAAATGACTGTTTAGTGAAAGTTTTGCGCCAGCATTTATATTTCTTAATATAACAAAAAGAGAGGAGAAATTAGAATTTCTTGAGATAAAAAAATTTGGATTTTTATACAATAATAAACATTGAAAATTAGGCAAAAATTAAGTTACTACACAATGTCTGTATTCATATACTAGCCGTTATCCGCCTGCTTAACTGGGTATATGAAATACCCTGAGAAGCAGGTGGGTATTTCATGATACTGTTACCAAGATAAATATATAATTACTACAAAATATCAGTTATATGTATATACAGGGTGTCCGGCCTTAATGTGACCCAATAGCTAATTCCCGAACCGTTCAGTTTAGATATGCACTTCCAATTTGAAAAATGTTTTAAAATAGGTAAAGAATGTTTTTATGTGCCTTTCGAACCAAAAAACCCATTTACAAAAAAATTACAAAATTTAATTTTTTATACAGTCTCCAGGTCCTATCACTTTAATATGCGATAGGACCTGGAGACCGTATAAAAATTTAATGTATAATGTTTATATATATATCAATTATTGATATCTAAGTCTTTGCATTAAGTGTTCGATTGTATTGAAAAACATTCTAATGACCCTCACCACTTGATCTTAAAAGGAAAGAGCTTGAATTTTTAAAATTGTAGAATTATCTTTTACGCTCTCGTAACCCCTCCCTTCAAATAGGATTCGAGCAGTTCATTTTTTATCTACTGAACAAAATAAACATGCTTACCAAAAATCAAGTCTAGTAGTTCAAAATCAGAAATCCTTTAAATATTAAACCCTTGAGTGTCAATTTCCACAAGATCTATTCTTGGCCGATTTCAATTCAACAAAAGAAACAAGAATACAAAATTTGATTACTGAAGGATTGGTAATTCGAATGGAATTTTTTTCGTAAATGTATAAAATTAATGCATAAAAGATGTAAGGCTGAAAAGCATTAACTTTCAAGGTAAGAATAAAAGTTGGCAGATATGTACAAGTGTTAACAACAGATAAAAAAAAGTAGAAAATATTTCTTTCATCAGTCAACAATAGCTATTTTGTCTTCTATACTAAATATTATATTAATCTATTTTGAAACAGGTTGAATTAAAATAGTGAAATTAAGAAACAAGAAAAATGTGTATAGTACAAATCATAATTAAAGAAAGAAATGTAAAACTAATCTAAAAACATTTATTTCCATGAAACAACTGTACAAAATGAAACAATATCCACTTCAGCATCTCCATTATATAAAATCTTTAAGAAATCCACACTTCCGTCTGAATATAAATACATAGATTTTATTAATCTCACTTACACACGTGTATTTTAAAAATATATAAAACAGTGTATCACATTTGGGCAATTATGTCAGTTCTCCCAATGATGTGTTAAGTGAAAATAAAGTCTCTACAGATGATCCTGAAGAATCGTCAGAGTAGAGTGTGATTTCTGTATCATTTTGACCTAGATTTCCATAGTAGATTCATTGGGTAAAAGGGAAAAAAAATCATCAATAAAAAACCATAGAAAATAAACAATTTGCTTGAAAAAATAGTAAAACAGAACACAAGAATGATATGTATGATTTCAGTTACAATTAAACTAATACCGCATATTCATTTGATCATTGATATTAATGAATATTATACAACTCCTGACAATAAAGTTCGACGAATAGTCCTGTGACATTAGCGTAGATGAAAGATTAATGAAAGTTACCTTACTGTCCTTCAAATTAGTCACCTCCCATAACTATGCAGCTCTGAGCTCTGCTACACATGCCCTGGAAACTTTGTAAATCTTTTTTTGGGATGGAGTTCAAAAGTCTTGTCATGTTTTGTTGGATGCTGGGAATATCGTCAATATCGGTAACAAGTTCATCTCATCCCTAAATTCTGGGTAATGATTTGACGCACAGATTCAGGGTTATTCTGCACTTCATCAGCTATCATGTGCACAGTTAATTTATGAACTTAAGTGATTAATTTCCTCACTCTTTTAATGTTTTTGTCACTAACTGAGGTCACCAGTCTTCCACTACAGGGGTTATCAGAAGAACTTTGCCTGCTTTTTAAAAACATGCAAACAACTCGTACACACACTTCATGGGCAGCGCTTGACCTTATAAGCATGTACCAGTATAGCATAAGTTTGTTTTGGTGTCTTGACAAGCTTAAAACAAAACTTTAAATTGATCTTTTGTTCATTCATTTTGCTGTTCTCAGTTAAGAACCAACATACTTACCAAACACTTTGTAAAACAAGTCTTACATGGAACACAAATGAGTCTCAACTGAACAATGGTGGGAGCAGATGGTGAACACTTGCCACTAAGCATGTGCAGCATTTTGTTTTGCCAGTGTTGCCTGATCAGCCATTCTGGCTTCATTCACCGAACTTTATTGTCAGAGATTGTATATGAAATTTTTTTTAAATGCAGTAGAGAAGATATAAATGTACTTTAACGAAAATATAATAATTAATTGAACAAATTCAATAAATAATTTCAGAACAAATTCAGAAAAATAATTTATACTAATTAAAAATCCAAATTTAGTGAAAATTTAAGAAATTGTTCAAATTTATAGAAAGGATACCTATATTCTATGCAAATAAAACCCAGACATTGTTGTTCTGAGACTTAGTTGAAACGAGGCACAACTTTCTAAGCAATTGGGTTCCAGCATGAAAAACCTATTTGTTTATAATTTATTTTTATACATAAAATCAGAATGATTTAAACATGTGTTGCATGCTTGTTTTTCTTTGTAAATACAGTCCTCTCAACCAACAAACATACTCAGTGAAAATAGAAAATATGTGCAGGAAAATATTTATACCATTTAGAATTTCTTGTAAAACATTTTAATTTAAAAATAATAGAGATTGTACTATTAAGAAATACTATATTTTTTATAAATGTATAACAAGATCAAAATATTTAATCCAAATCTATTGTGAATTTGAATAGTTTAGAAATAACATTTAAATGTTAAGAGACAGGAAAATAACAAGCATACCATTGTCATCACGGTCAGTATCATCCTCCTCGTCTTCATCATCATCGTCATCCTCGTCGTCTGTTTCCTCCTCACTATCTGATTCTCCATCCTGAAAAAAAATGTTACATAGTACACAATCCTTTGGGATATTAATGAATCCATTTTTTATTCAGATTTATTTTAATTTGAAATGTTTAATATTTACTGATACTTAATAGTCCATAGAAATAAAAGTTGAAAGAAATTATTCATTTACTAAATTGTGTTGAAAAAGTGCTCAATGAAAATTTTAATTATAAAATAATGTATTTTATTAATCATATCAAATATTTTCTTACATAAACAAGCTAGAAAATAGAATATGTTAATGGAATGTACAATTAATCCAAATAATGATTGAAATTTGAATTTCAATACTGATAAGTAAACCTATCTAACATTGAGAAGGAATATTTTTAATTCAGTTACATAAATTCCTGTTGCTTTACCCCCCCCCCCCACACAGACACTACACCATTTATTTTTCTTACAAATAACACATTTTCAGCAAATAATTGTCCTCAAATATGTATTTCTTAAAAAAAAAAAATTTTTTTTTTACTTTTAATTTGGTTAGAAAAATACTGATCTTCTTTTGAGTTCTAAAATAATAGTTATATGTAAGAAAAATACTTTTAAATAGATCATTTTAAAAAAATTCTACAAATTTGGAACTTTTTTGAATTTAAGAGGATAGAAAGAATAAATTTTAAAAATACATTATTTCTTAGAAACAGTAAATCAAAAACTGAAAAATGATTATAAATTTGCTTACGTTTTTTTCCCTACAATATATGGATATTGGCTTAAGAAACAAAATTTAAACTGGGTATTATAGAAAAAATGTCAATTTACAATTTTTAATATATATTTTTATAACAGTTATAACGACAATGATAGATTACTATAGCATGCAGTTATTTTCTCTGTTGCAAGGTATTTTTAACAAACAACTAAAAGTTCAATATTTTGTATTAGAGCCTCTTACTTCATCCCCTTCTTTAGTTCTTCCTATTTCATATAAACGGCAAACACAATTTACACCTGGAGCTGGTGGAAAGAATTGGTCATAATCTTGGAACTGAGACTGTAAAAGATTTTTTAATATAAGAACCAGCATATTTTGTATAAAGAGGCATTTTCTAAGCATTATTCAATTAAGATTTGCACACAGATAGTTAAAAGAACATTTACCCTATAATACACTTATATATTAGAATTGAAATATAAATTTTCACCAACCTCTATAGTAGAAATATATCGTTCACTGCTATCAACAGCCAAATGGAAGACCTGTCTTTTGACATTCACAGTTGCTATATGAAAGTGGAAAAAATACAACTCACTAATATTTTAAACACATTTTATAGTTGATTTAATTATTGTATTGTTCAGATAAAAATTTTATAATATGGGTTATTAAGAAATAATCCCAAAATTACTAGCATGCTCTTTAACACATAAAAATATACATCTGATTATATACATTCATTCAAAGCTGTAGTTTATTATTTCAGACTGTCTTTAAAAATTAAAGAATAGAGACTCAAAACCAGAACATTTTTCAGGTAAGAAACATTGACAATACATTCTTGTACCCCCCCCCCCCCGCTCACATATTAACAGCAGAAAGACTCACACCCTCTAGCAGCTTGAACTATCTCCAGCGATGGCCTAGCTTCCAAACTGTACGGACGTATGAGCATGCATTCCGATCCCTTTTAATTGTAATCAGTCCTCTAGTTATGTATATTAATGTTTGTTTTGTCCAATAAATGTGTTTAATTAAATAGTGGACTTAGTTAAAACCCATTCCCCGCATGTCCCTTTATTACATTGGGTCACACCTCTTATAATTTGACGCCCAACGTGTAATAAGTTTCGAAGCTTGGCCGTTGCTTGGTATCAATTTTCAGGTTAGCTTATCTTCCATTCTCACCCACAGAATGTTTGGATTAATCTTCAACTGAAGAGCAAGTAAATCTTTTTATCTTGAATTTTATTGCAAATATTATACCTTATATAATACTATTAATATTGCATGCCCAAATGCAAATTGGATGTAATATCCTAAAGAAATGCTCAGTCTAAGTAAATTTCTGCTTTAGAAACGGATTTTTTGTATGATTTATCAGAATCATTTACTGTTTTCTGTCATTGAAAACTTTATTGAATTGAATTAAAGAACGTCCTGTTCTAATTCAAAGGCTGAAGTGAGAACACGAAACAAAATATTTCTGTATTCTCTTTTCTTTAGATGATTACAATATTTGTTTGAAATTATTAATGCTATAAAACTTCTTTTTGTTTTATTATGTGCTATTTTGAATAAAATATTCATTTATGTGTATAATTTTAGTATAAAATGTGCGTTACTTTTTAAAAGATTAATCCTAATTTTTCTCTCTGTCAGTTAATAATATTTGGTGGTTAATAAAAAGAATATATCTATCTCCTGTGACCTATGATTCATTTACGAAAATGTGTTATGCTGAGTAAGCAAAAATAAATAAAATAGGCAGAAGAGAAACAGTTCAAGGTTGTTTGCGAAACATTCATTATAATTCTTGAGTTCTGTGCAATGTTTTTATTTATGGAATCATTTGGTTTTCTGTTTGAATATAAATCCGACATTTGTTTGGTCTAAGTAGAACTTTTACTTTTGAGTATGTGATTTTTTTTCCTTCTTAATTGATGTATCAATTATTTCACAAGTCTTTTCAGATAATTTTGATATATTTTATTATTATCTAAAACTTTGATATAACATTTTTACTTTGATTTTTTTTTATTGAAAGTGAACCAATATATTTTATTTTGCGATTCATGAAATTTTTTGGAACTGCATTCTGTAAGATATTATTTTCATGTGGCATAATACTGTTTTAATTTTAATTCATAAATTTGGTTAAATTTAATTTAAAGTTCAAAGAAATTTGTGATTAATTTTTAGTGACATTTCACTATGGCCTATTTAGCAAAAGGTCGCAGGCAGGACCTTCTCGAACTGGCGGAAACGCTAGGTGTATCAATAGATGACACTTTCAAAGTTCTTGACATAAAAGACGCTATAGAAAAAAAGTCAGGGTTATGATGCAGATTTTGCAAAGGAATGTTTAAATCGAATTATTAGTGATAGAAAAGAGCTCGAATTGCGGGCTGAAAGGGAAAAGGAAAATCAACGTATATTTGAATTACAAAAACTTCAGATTACAACCAATATTTCTACAACTGCAGACTCTGCACTTATGTCTTCTTCTGCAGACTCCAATATTCCAAAATTGGAACTCCACAAGTTACTTCCAGTTTTTGACCCTAAAACAACAGATGTCACAATTTTTCTCGACCTCTTCGAAAGACAATTAACATTTTTAAAAGTACCAGTTCCACAGTGGGTGGTGTACCTTGTTGGTCTTTTACCGACTGAAGTTTCAAATTTAATCGCAAAAGAATCTGCTGTTGATGCTCAAGACTATTATAAAGTCAAACAAATTCTTCTAAAGCGCTTTAAAGTAAGTGCAGAGAAGTTTCGGCATTTGTTTTCCCGGCACACCAAAGATCCTGTACAAACCTGGCGTGACTTCTACTTTGACTTGCAAACATATTTTGATCGGTGGCTCAAAGAGTCGAACGTTACCATGCTTGAAGAATTGAAAGATTTGATTGCGGCAGATCAAATTAAAAAGAAAACCCCTCAAGATTATAAAGATCACTTTTTGGAACAGTGGTGTAATTGGAACAATCCTCTACAACTCGTGGATAGGCTAGATTCGTATGAAGAAGTTAAAAACATGCAAAATAAAAGAAACAATAAGAACTTTAGTTGGGAACAAAAAGAATTGAAATCCAATCCCTGGAGAAGTAACTACACACGAAATCCTAAGTTGGTGTCTCATGAACATTCTCTGTCAGGTTTCCCCAGTCAAAGTAGGCAGGAAACCAGGGTTCCCAGTAACAGTAGGTGGAATCCCATTTCCAATGACAGAATAACTGAAACGAAAATCATTGATACAAAAGAAGACAGACCTCCTGTATCTTGTTACGGATGTGGTACTCCCGGAACCATTCGATCAAGATGCCGCACTTGCAACCCAGTTCGACAAAAAGATGCCTTGTCATCAAGTCTGAACCAATCACATTTTTACAGTTTCTCCAGTGAAAATAATCCTATTAGTATTATTCAAATATCCGTTTGTGATACAAAAGCAGCAGTTTGTGCTGATACTGGTGCTACTCATTCAGTGGCTGGAGAAAAATTATACCATCTTCTTAAGCAAAAGGGATTAAATTTTAATGAGAAAACAATGCAGATGACTTTAGAGGATGGTCGTACTCAAACCACAGAAATACTGACAACTTCTGTAGACATTACTATTCAAGGAAAAGTCATTTCGACGGAACTAATAATTTTGAAAAATGCTAAAGGTAACAGAACACTTCTGGGTATAGACTGTTTAACAGCTGCAGGGATCGTCTTAGATCTCCAAAGAAAGCACTGGTATTACACTGAAACTTCCCACAAAAAATATAATTTTGTGAAAGCACTTCCTAACATCAATGCTCTTCTCACTGTTAATCCTGAACCTCATCCTTGTCAACTTCGGGAAAATGAAGGTACTCACCTTTCACTTCAGCAACGGGAAGAAATAAATAAACTATTGGAAAAATATGAAGTATGCTTTCAACCAGGGGGAGAGCCTACACCATTTATTGAACATCGTATAAATACAAGATCCCATCTTCCAGTAGCAGTGCCACCCCCTTATAGGATGAATCCTTCCAAAGAAGGAAATATTAAAACATGAAATTGATAGACTTCTCTCAGAAGGCATAATAGAAGAATGTGAATCCCCTTATGCTTCCCCAGTGGTACTTATACCAAAACCAAATGGAACATTGCGCCTCTGCATTGATTACAGAAAGTTGAACGAAATTACAGTGGCAGATACCTATCCACTTCCCAGAATGGATGACTTGTTAGATCAAGCAAAACTTATATACTCCTTTCATGTCTACACTTGATCTGTGAGCAGGATATCATCAAGTTAAAGTGCATGTTGAAGATCAAGACAAGACAGCATTCGTACAAGGGGTGATCAAATGAAAAGGTACGAAACGACATAAAAATGAAACAGTTAAATATTTGCATATTCCGCCAAGGGAGAATGTAGCGAGACATCTCGGGATGCCATTGGAGACTCTGACTGGGATCGGATCATGCGCGGGTGCCCGCATGCGCAGGAGAGAGCAAACGCTCTTATAAAAAGCGGCATCCAAATGATGAGAGCACAGAATTACTCGAGCACAGAAAAAGCATTAACTCCGATGTGTACTGTGAGACACTCCGACGCCTACGCAGGTCCATCAAGAACAAAAGACCGGGGCTGCTCACGGAGGGTGTGGTTCTGCTCCATGATAACGCGCGTCCACACGTCTCCAGAGTCACACGAATGGAACTGGACAAGTTCCAATGGGAGACATTGGACCATCCGTCCTACAGTCCGGACATGTCACGCTGCGATTTCCATGTGTTTGGTCCACTGAAGAAACACCTGAAAGGAAAGCGCTTCAACTCGGACGACGTACTCAAGGACACCGTGAAGGACTGGGTCTCGTCACAGCCACAGGAATTCTGGGAACAAGGAATCCTGCGGCTTGTTCATCAGTGGGATCGTTGTGCTCAGGCCTATGGTGTATATTTTGAATAAAGTCTATATTTGTACCCACCGTGTCGTTTCGTACCTTTTCATTTGATCACCCCTTGTATGTCTTTTTGGCACATATCGTTACTTACGAATGCATATGGTTTGCACAACGCACCTGCTACGTTTCAAAGACTGATGAACCATTTTTGTAATGGTTTGGAAGACATTTTAGCACTACCTTATCCAGATGATATAATTGTTTTGTCAGAAACTTTTGGAAAAAAAAAGTTTGATCTTAAAGCTATTTTTGAAAGACTCTTACTTTTCAAACTTAAAGCAAATAGAGAAAAATGCCATTTTGTCTCTTCTCGAGTTAAATATCTTGGATTTTGGATTACACAAAAAGGAATAGTTGATCCAGAAAAAGTAGCTCTATACTAGACATTCCCCCCCCCCTAAAAATGTCAAAGAACTACAATCTTTCCTGCAAACTTGTTCTTGGTTCAGAAGATATATTCCAGATTTTGCAAAGATTTCACGTCCACTAAGTTATCTTACAAAGAAGAAAGTCCAGTGGCAATGGGGATTTGACCAACAAAATGCATTTCAAACCCTTAAAAACTGTCTTACAACACCTCCTGTGTTAAAGCAAGCAGATGGTACTCAGCCACATATTATTCGAACAGACGCAAGCAATCACGCTCTTGGAGCAGTTTTACTTCAAGGAGAAGGATCTGATGAACATCCTATAGAATACGCAAGTCGACTGTTAACTCCAGCAGAGCGCAACTATTCCACCACAGAGAGGGAAGCCTATCAAGATTTTCTTGGAAAAATTTTAAAATGTGCCATACCAGACAAGATTACTTAATCCCCCCCCCTATTAGAACAGGTACTTTAATCAAGAATATAAATTCAGTGTTTTTTTTTATTGTTTGTAATGAGTTCAGGATAAGAAATGAATTCATTACATGTCAACATATAATGATTTCATTAAAATTACTTAGCCATGTGTTGGGAGTCAGGTAAAGGTGCTCAAAAAATCTTGGGAATCTGCAATGTCAGGCAGATATACAAAGGGGAGCAGCAGTGATCAAAAATTTAAGAACCAATGTCCTATATTATAATGAAAAATGAGTTACTCACTTCACATATTAAAGGATAAAATTCCTTATTCAAAGAATATTTTCAAATTTTAAAAACACAATCTGAAAAACCGACGAACAAGTCCTTACATCGTGAGTTTGTGTGAAAAGAGAGAAAGTTTTCTGTTTGAAAATGAGTTCTGAGTTTAGATCAGGCTCTTATACACTTGTCTATGTTTAATAATTAAATTTCCTGCTGACTACAACTTTTGGATACTCAGAATTTAAAAATTTCTCAAAAATAAATTGATTTCTTCTCTAAATCCATAAAATACTCTAATTTTTAAAAGTTTATTTAATTTATTTCTCAAAAATAAATCGATATATTCTCTGAATCTATAAAAATAGTAATTTTTGAAAGTTTGTTATTTAATTTATTTAAAAAATATAAATTACTTGCCAGCACAAGATATTAAAAATCACACATATAGTAATGCTATGAGCATAAAATATAATTCAAAAGAGATTCATACCTATCAAAATAGCTTTATGAGCTATTTATGAAAATGGCTCATAAAGCTATTTCATAAAAATAAGTAAAAATAATATATGACTTAAAGTACATTTAGAAACTTAAGATCGAAACATAGTTGCTCTGCAAATAATAGTTACAAGTATATAAATTCATTGAATTCTAAAACATAATTCAATTCAATTCTTAGAATTAATTTAAGTAAGCAAACAAATTCTTACCAATTGGGCTATAATCACAAGCATCAAATGTGTAGAAGCAATTCATTTTTTCATCAAAATCAGGTGCGTTATAAACTATAATGAGAAAAAAAATCACCATATAATTTTTTTTTTGAAAATAAAAGATTGGTTAATCCATCATCTATTAACATCACATTTCTAACCTATACAAAAGTTTTGGCAACAGATTTCGTATCGCTCAAGTGGGGTTATAGATAATTATTCCAATTTTTAAACTAATAGACATACAGTCTTGAAATTTGGTAAGCAAATTCCTTTCGTTGAATACAAAACCGCTACAAAATGGGTTTCGCGAAACTTAACCCCCAAGTTTCATTTTGGGGGACTAAGGGGCATAATAGATAATTATTTCTGTTTTTAAACTATTCGATCTACCTGCTTGAAAATTGGTAGGCATGTTCCTTTCATGGAATAGAGTTCCTCTAACAAAGAGGAAAACAAAAATCGACCCCCAAGGAGGGTTGCGAGGTGTCAAGGGGAGTTATAAGGAAAAAATCCTGTTTTAGAATTGTTAAACCTGCGTACTTGAAATTTGTTAAGCATGTTTCTTTTGTTGAATAGGGATCCACTAAAAATGCATTTGATGGGAATCAACTCCTGGGGAGCAGGAGGTTACTGGGGCGTGTTGATAAAAAAATTCCTTTTTTTGAACTACGAGGACTATAATAATGGAATTTGGTTTGCGTTTTTTTTTTTTTTTGTTGAATTGAAATCCGCCAAGAACAGTAATTTTCGAAAACAACTCTCAACGGGATTGCGAGGGTATTGATAATAAAAATTCTGTTTTTGCTCTATTAGTTTTAGACTTGAATTTTGGCTTCCATGTTTATTTCATTAAGTAGAGATCCACCTAAAATTGGTTTTGCGGAAATCCACTTGGTCATAGGGTTACGAAAGTGCAAACATTCTATACTCAATTTTAGAGATTAGATAATAAAAATTAGTAGTTCTGTCCTCTTTTTTTTTTTATCAAGAGGCGAGAGTTACAGGTGTAAGTATATTTTTCAATACAATCTAATTCTTAATGCTAGAACTTTGATATGAATAATTTATAAACAGGATATATTTATAAAGCATCACTAAATACCCAGTAAAGCGGGTGGGTAGCGGATAGTTATTTTATAAGATATCAATAATCATATTACATAAAATGTATTCACAAAATTTTGTGATAAGGAAATTTTTTAAAAATATCTATCCTAATACTTACCTCCATATATTATAGTACCAGGTTGATTAAAAGTAATTTTGCACTGATCCAAGCCAACTACAGTGCGTAGAAGTTTAAAAGTTCTTACATCCCACTAAAAAAGTGTTAAGAAAAAAAAATCCAATTGCACAAACATATTACTAAATAATTTTATTCAATTATTTTTTCAGATTATAAGTAATTTTGCAGTAAAATGCACAATCTGCTTTTAAAATGTACACTGTACTACAAAAAGGTTATAGTAATTCTCCTGTAAGATTAGATGAAGCTTTAACATTAGTTTGAAAAGTTGGTAAATTAATATGAATGCTGACAAACATATTGCTTCAGTAAACATCTATACTCAAGAGCCAAAACATTATGACCATCAGTCAATAACAAGTTGGCCCACCTTTGGCGCAACACAGCTTCAACCCGCCTTGGCATGGATGCCACAAGTCCATTGTAGATGGCCGGAGACAGACTGTACCAGATGTTTAAGCAACGGTTACGTAAATTCGAGATATTGCGAATTGGTGGTCTTTGAACTCTGAGCTGCCGTCCCATGACATCCCAAATGTGTTCTATCAGATTGAGATCCGGTGAGTTAGGCGGCCAGGACATTAACTGGAATTCAGCATCATGTTCCTGGAACCAACCCAACACAATTTTAGCCGTGACACAGGGGCATTGTCCTGTTGGAACATTCCATTTCCAGCTGGAAAAACAGAGGCCATGTAAGGGTGCAACTGGTCTGTAATGATGTTCAGATACCCTGTAGCATTCATGGTCTGCTCTACCACAACCACGGGTCCCAGAGACGCCCAAGAGAATGTCCCCCAAAGCGTAATACTGCCACCACTGACTTGTGTATGACCTATTGTAAATTGAGGGAGCAACTGTTCTCCTGGAAGACGGTGCATCCTGACATGGCCATTGGCATGATGAATGACAAACCGCGATTCATCTGACCAAGCAACTATCTCTCACTGATCCATGGACCAGTCGCGATGTCCCCAGGCCCAGCGCAGGCACAGTCGGCGATGACGCTTGGTCAGCAAAGGCACATGAGTGGGACATTTGCTAGGTAGCCCCATATCCAACAGTGTCCACTGAACAGTGTGCTCCGATACTATTCTACTTGGCCCTGCATTGTATTTGGCTGTCAACTGAGCCACTGTCTGGCTCCGGTTTTGCTTCACCATGTGAGGCAGTCTCCAACGACCTTTTTCTTTGATAGTGTGTGGATGTCTAACACCATGTCATCTACTGCTGGTTTCACCATCATTCATCCACTTTGCATAAGTACTAACAACTGTAGATTGCGAACAACCCACGAGTCATGCAGTTTCAGAAATACTTGTTCGGAGCCTTCAAGCCATTACAATCTACCCTCTATCAAAGTCGCTTAGATCCGCAGCCTTTCCCATCACACACAGAAGTAAGTGAAAGAATGATTCTTCAGACTCTCCAGCAACAGTTAAATACCACTTCCACCTGATCATGTGCCTTTCACGTCATCCAGGCGAGTTCATTGCAAAATGTAGGGGTGGTCATAATATTTTGGCTCTTGAGTGTATTTTTAAAGTTTGAAAACTTTAAATTGGAGAGAAAAACTGTACATAGTGTATGTATATGATGCACTTATAAAAATCTTTTAGAAGTTTTTATCTAAGTATGTATTTTTTGCAATACATTTGACAAGAAAATATCACATAAAATACATATTTTTAAAATCATTAAAGTACCCATTTTGAGTTGTTCAATTACAATAAAATTTCACTACTTCTAACACCATACAGGAAGTACATTTAAAAAAGAAGAAATGAAGTATAAAATACTTTAAATACAACAAAAGATTGCAGAAAATAAATCAAAGGATACAACTTCAGTATTGCAGACTATTTCTCGCCCATTTGGATGAAAAATTCCATTGAAGTTTGAATTAAATTTATCGAGCTTGTGAATAATGTTCTTAGATCTTACATCAAATATGAGCCCTTCACTAAGAATCAGTTCATCTGCATAGTCAAAAGTAGCTCTGTTATTATTATATGCATTTCCTAATCCTAGATTAGAAAATTCCTCTACCACTGTACCAGTTGGTATATCAACTATCTGCAACAACAAAGAGAAAATATATATATATTATTAGATAATATACTAAAATAGGGTGAAATAAAACATATTTTACTGTGGTAAGCACATTGAGTCATGTTAGAAATATGTCTATAACTTCTTTTAAATACTATACATTCATTAAATGAAAATTCTTTTTGCTGTAGTTCTTATGCTTGCTATCAACGAAATCATGAGCTGGCTCCTCATTTTCATAAACTAAGAGCATGGTAATTTGTTATTTTTGCCATCAGGTATCCAAGTTGTGTATGAAAGAAATGTACCTAAGATCAAGTTTTTACTGTGAGTTAGGTATAATCTGAGCATGTTGAATATACTTTTCATCACAGCTGAAAATGCACTTATCTATCTTTTAAAACTTTTTATTTGCTTAAAAAAGTTAACTGTTAAAGCCAAATTATTCCCCTCGTGATTTTTCAAGGCACAGCATTACAATGTTGTTTCAAACAATTTTGACATAAGATGCTATAGCATACAACATTGCACACTAGATGTCTCTTGAAAATTGCACCAATCCTTTCTCCTGCATGTTGCAACTAACAAAGGACAGGAGTTAAAGTTCCTAATGATTGGTCAAATGGGGAAATATTTTTTCAGTCCAATTATCTAATGCAAACCATGGTGGATGTCTACAAATTGATAGGTTGATGATTCTAATTGAACATCAAATCCAAGGTAGATAGCTTGTGAATGAAAGTTGCAGGGTAATAACATAAATATAGCTTTCACAAGTTTCTTTTTACATGTATTTAACGTTTCATGGCTTTAAAGTAGCAGCATCATCAGAAGTGATTGCGAAATTTATGAAAAAAATTTTTTAAGCATAGATACTGAATATTCAATTGCCCCACTGGTGAGAAGCCTAGAGATGTTATAAGATGCAAAAACTCTGTTTTGTTCAAATGAGAGGAATTTGTACTGGAAATATAATCTTGTATTTTCAAATGTTTTATAACAATCAAACTGCCATTACTTTTAAAGAGGTGTGATCATAGAAACAGTAATCTATAGTATAAATGTATACCTATCAATACAAATGAATAATAAATTAGTCAATTTCCCTCTATGTTCAACTGTTAAAATTCAGTAACAATAACAAAATCTAGATAATTTTAGTAATTTAAAGTATGTTTTAAAAAATACACAAAATTTAGTTAAATTATAATTGTTTTATTGACAATATTTTTTGAATTTATTACTGTAATAAACATTGAATAAAAATTTAAAAATTACCACTGCACTTTGATATTTTGTACCCACAGCTCTGCTAGAAGTAGTTTTTGCAAATTCTAAGAACATAAGGTCTTCAAAATTGTGTCTGGAAAAAAAAAATTTGTTCACAATATTAGAATAACAAACAAAATATTGATGCAGAATCATTAAAAAAAATTATGCCATTTTCATATAAAATACTTTTTTTTTTTTGCATACAGCCAAACTTTGACTAGCCAGAAAAATATTTTTTTTTACTTCTAAATACTATACATTTTCTCTATTAAGAGCAAAAGCATATGTAAACATAACATACTTACATAAGATCCAAATTCTCATTGGCATGCCATAAAGAAGATGAGCTTCGATCCAAATCTGACGTAATTAACAGGGGTTCAAACTAGAAATATAAAAATAACACAATATAAATAGAAAAATAAAAATAACACAAAATTTCAAAATAAGAAATTTCCGGAAAATTTTTCCAAGAATGTATTGTAATCAAAGAGCAATTTTAAAATACTTAAGTAAAAATAATATTTTAGCAGAACTTTTTGTAGCTAAATAAAAGATTGTCAACAAACTTTTCCATAAAAAAAAAAAGAACAATATTTAAAAAAAATAACTTTTCACTTATTCATTCATTAGGAAAAATTGAGTGTAAAACAAAATTCATCTTTTGACAAAATGCACCAAAAAAAATTTTGTATTAAATTTCATCTCTAAAATTAGTACATCAAAACACCTATATCAATATTTGTCCCTTTGTCTATCAATTTCTGAAAAAATAAAGTAGAAACTGCATCTACTCTTACATACAAGCAAAAGTCTTGTACAACAACTAAGGTATAATAAGCAATACCATTCTACAAAACATTTTCAAGAGTTAATTTCAGATATAAATAATGAAATAAAATTCTCTTCTAAATTCTTGGTTATACTGCTTTTTCAGAATTAATGCTTTTGCATTCAATGTCAACAGTAGCCATAAGAATTATGATTCACCAGATAGAGTTTCATTACAATAGAAATTCATACCAACAAAATAAATTCACATAGAGATGAAGAAAAAAGATTTTTTTTTTGTAAGAGCAGAAAAACTGTTCTTGGCTCCTAAATGGACCTATTCGTATTGTTTATAGCCTGAAACAATTGAAATTGGTTCCTTCTTTGTAAAGACACTCGCTTAAAAGCTATTTACCTGTTTTTTGTGCATCATAATTTATTTTTTAGAGATAATTTTTCTCCTTTATTATTGAACTAATGCATTGTTGGATGCACTTTTGTGAGACATTTAACAATGGACTAAAAACACCTTTCAGTCTAAAAAAAAATGAAGAAATTGTTTTCCATATATATTAACACTATGAGATTTTATATTTTTCATTAGCATAAATATCTTCCCTTGGCGCAGTCAAATAAAACTGGAATGTTCAAAAATTGAAAAAATATTTTTACAAAAATTTTTCTTCATTTATCAGCAAAACTGGAAATATGTTTGTTACAATAAATCTCTTGAAAAACGTTCTTATTCGCATATATACTATGCATATTTTTTAAAAAAATTATATACACTTTACAGTCAGCAGTATTGAAATGAAAATTACAAAAGAATTATTTCCACTATATATAATTTAAAATAATAAAAATTTATGAAAGATTTAAAAATTATGCTTGTATTTATAACTATGCTTCACATAACAGTTACAGTAGACTTCGATAGTTCGAGTCTCCCATAACAGAGCTAGAAAAATATTTGAATTTGCAGATACAGAAGAAATACTTTAAACAATTTTACAAACATGTGAGATTGTATATAAGTAATTTTTTTTATATATAATTTCACGTCTGCTGTATTTTACTATAGATCAGTACAAAATGCAATTTCAATTTATTTAAATTGAAATTTCCCTTTGTAAATTCAATACTTCAAATATTCTGGTAGATCAAAATAAGGTGTATTTATAATTGTCAATGTAAAAGGTTGCTTGTAATTTATCACTGATATTCCTTAAATTTTTTTAAATTGCCAATTTTCTAAGTCAGTAACCATAATTCCTTTTAAAGTATTTTCATTTCATAAAAGTTTAATAATTTTACAAATCACAAGTTTCCCTCAAAGATGAAATCCTGCAAAACACATAGCTTCAAATAATTATATTTTACTTTTAAAATTTAATATTTGTACATCTGATAACAAAATTTATAATTTTATGTAGTTTTTCTTAATCACAACAAATATTTACAAAAGCATTGCTTACATATATACATGCTCACATTTATATATATATCTACTCTATTAAAATTTGAAGGTAAGCCACCGTATGTATGTAAGTATCTATCTATCTATGTGGATCTATCTTCTCACAAACCGCACCATGCAGAAACTCGCGGAAGGTACCAAAAGATCGGGAATGATCCAAGGAAGCCTTATTGACCATTTATATTCTGATATTGTAATTAGTTAAAAAGATATCAATTAAAAACCTTAAAACACCTAATTGTTTTACTCCTGAGGGTTGTTTATTTGGCTAAACTTCAATTCCGTTTCGGCTGAGCAAAGATCCCACTTTTTCGACCATTTTAAAATAGCCTCAATTTTTGCTTTTGAAATCAGACAAAAAAATAAACAGAATCGGAAAGATCATTTATTTCGCCACAATACGGAATAATTTTTTACAAAATAATGATATTTTCTATTTTTTTTTACGATTTTTTTTAAAAAAAGGGTTAAAACTGAAGCGTTTTTATGAAAATTACTTCTAAATTATTGCGTATGAATTTATTTTCGTGTTATGAAAACGATATTCTACACTAAATAACTTCAAGCCTATTTCTTTCAGGACCAGTCATTTAAAAAATAAAATGCCCCAATTTTTTTTTACGATTTTTCGAAAAATTGTCAAAATTTTTCATTCAACATTGAATAATTTCGTCATTTATGAAGATTATCATACGAAATTTTTTTTGCGTTTGTAGAATAATGTTATCCAACTACTGTGCGAAGATTGAAACAATTGCTTAAAAATTACGGATTTCAAAAATTTTCTTGTGATTTTCGTAAAATACTGTTTTTGTGTGAAATAATTTAAACAGTATTTTTTGAACATTTTTTTATTTAAAAGTACTTTGTTTTTGAAATTAATGTTAAGTTTGAAAGCATTAACTTCAAAATTAAGCCCTAAAAAATAAAACTTTAGTAAAAAATACGTGATTTTACAGTTAGCCAAGCCTTGGTGTCGAAAAATCGTTTAGCGCCAAAGAGCTTTAAACTGTTTCACCATCCACTTCACATCTAACTCAAGGGTTACACCAAAAAGATGACTTAAACATGCGAAAATCAGCAAATTTGGTGAGTAAAAAAAAAATAAGAGTGAAAAAGTTATTTTTGCTTTAAATATTTTTCTTTATATAACTTTCAAAATTAAATCATTATTGATGTCAGATTTCGATGAAAGAATGTATTCAATACATTTCTAAGATTTACTTAAAATATTTATCTGTATCAAAATTTTTATTCTCTTTCATAAAACTTATAGTTTACTTTAAAATAATGCCTAATGTATATAACTTTTTTTGACATATAATTTCATAATAAAAACGCAAAGTTTGCCCCTTTTGAAATTTTTTTTTATAATTATTTAGTTAAATAAGCATAACTTTCTTAGAAAAAAAATAAAAGCTATGTTCATATTATATACGCATTATTAATTACATGTTATTAATATATCAAAAATCACTAAATTTGGCGAGTAAAAAAAAATGCAAGTGAAACATTTCTCTTTTTTCCTATTTTTTATACATATCTTTAATTCAATAATCCATATATTACATTCATTTATATAAAAAAAAAATAACAAAAATATTTGCGAAAAACTTAATCGTTTTTATGCCAATATCATTATTTCAAATAAGTTTATTTGCATTACATTTAAATGTAATCATCAATCGAATTTTTTCAATTATTATGTGAATATCCTATGGATCCCCTCTTCAATTAAAAATTACTTTCAATTTCAACCTTCCATTCCTCATTAAAGTCTATTCTCCCCTTCTGCTACGGGTCTTCATTGTCAAGTGGTTAGGATAACAAATTCATAACAAGTAGCTCTCGGTTCCAATCCAGGGAACTCGATTTTTTCATTTCTGCTTATTTTTCCCATATAAATTTTACTGATAAATACTTATTTTAACATGCTCCTTTGTTATTTCAATGCACTTTTCACATTTTTTAGCCTTAAAAAAGGTTCTTTTCTGATTTTTATTCATTCAAAGTAATTTCTCTTTTTCAACAATTGAGTTCACTTGCTGCATCCCTATTGGTCAGGCGTCGCCCCCCCCCTACCCACTGATTTGAATTTGACTTCATTTTTAGTGCTGCCATTATTTAAGCAAACAATATGTCACAATTAATTGCTAAATGAACATTTTGATCAATTTTAATATAAAATAATTAATAAGTTATAGTTTTGTATAATATACCTTTTTTCGTCAGATACATGTTTAAATAATTCAATTAACACAGAGTGGAATGAAAAACTATAAAATTAAAATTAAAAAATTAAATGTTTTTATCAGATAGATCAGATTTTCTTTTTGAATGTTTTTTTCAGTGAATGTAAGCATATAACTAGGTTTTCTCCCATTGTGTTTTTTTTTAACAGTTACATATGTTTAATCAAACATCCAAACGTTTCAAGAGCTATCTGCAGAATTTTTTTTATTAGTATTTACAGCTAAGGATTTAAACTCATATATTTTTTAAAATCAAAGGAATATTTCTATTACTTTATTATTAAATTAATTATCAGTTAATAAAAAGTATATTGCCTATTTTTTTGGTTAAAAATACGTTCTAGAGACATGTTTAAGCTAACTGTAAGTAACGATTGATTGATTAATGAAAACCTGAAAATTATTTTAGATTCCTAAAAACTATCTATTATTAAAAAATTACTTTTTTTTACTCAAGCATCAAAAAGTTTTCTTTTTATTGTTTAAATTTATTTTTTTACTAAAGCAATATTGTTTTTCATAAGTCATTAATAGAAATTTGAAGATAAATCATATATCTGAGGGGGAGAGTAAGGAGGAAAATAGTTCTACACTCAAAAAAGCCACTGTAACACCATGCTGTAGAGAGAGAAAAGAAACCTGTCTGACATCAGTAAGATCTGGAAGATATTTTGAAAAAGGGAATTGTAATGACGTTAAAATATAGGAATCGCACACATACCAGTAACTTCGATAAAGGAAGGGGAATTTCCATGGCAATATGTTATGCATTTGAATATGTTCGTGCAATGCCGGGTTAAATGGAAAGGAATGAAACCCATCTCACAACGAAATGAAGTGAACAAATTTCGAAAATGGAAAATTTAATGACATTGTTATGAAAATCACTCACATTGCACATATACACACAGAAGTGTTGTCGTCCTAAGGGAAACAGGATATTCCTGTGGTGATTAAGTAATTCACTCTGTAAAAAGCCGTGCAACGCTGGGCTAAGCGAGGAGAGGGGGGAGAAATTAGAAAGTTAAAATAATTTCAAAAAAGAATATTGGAAGTGCTGATTTTTTGAAGGAAAGGGAAAATGTTAAACGAGAAAACCCGAGCGATGTCGGGCCATGCACTCACATCATATGCACCCACACAGAAGTTCTGGCGTCATGAGGAAAAGAGGAAGTTCTCATAGGGATTAAGTTATACACTCGGCAAAAGCCCGTGCAACGCCGGGCTTAGCGGAGGGAAAATAAACAAAGAAGTCAAAGTAATTTCGAAAAAGAATATTGGTCATGCTGATTTTGTGAAGGGAAAGGAAAATTTATAAAAGTAGAGAAAGCTTGTGAAACGCCGGGCCATACAGCTAGTATATATATATATTGAATATCTCCAAAAAATTTGAAAGTTCATTCAAAAATAATTTTTTTTAGCTATTTAGAAGTTGCTATAACTAATAAAAATAGATTCAATGTGGCAATTTATTACTTTAAAATGTATGGAATGAAAACTTACTTTTGAGGCTTCTATATGTGATACATTCCATATTCCTTCTTTTCTATAATCTTCTTCTCCTGAGTTTATGTTAAAAACTTTCATGATTGCTGCTGATGAATTCAAGTACATCCCTGTTAATACTCTGGGGCGAGGTTTATCTGTATTAAAATTCTATTTAAAAAAGATAGAATTAAAAATTAGAAGAAGAAAAAATCTAAATTACAGAAAAGATGATTTCTTAATCAAAACTTCATTTCAAATAGTTGTTAAATTGAGGTAATAATTCACTATTACTTTACTGAAAGAAAATACAATACCTTTTGTCTTTAAATTTATATTTCAATAGATGCATTCTGTAATTTTTCAAAATGATAAAACATTATATACATGCATTATTGCTACAGCCTAAATAACCTTATCAACTCATCTAATAAATGATTCAACATAAGGATTCCTTGGCTACTTTATTATGAACTAAATATTTTTTAAGAAACAAAAATGCATCTCAAAAGCTGAATATTATACACCTTCTTTGCTATCAGATTCAAAATTTGTAAATTAATCTAAAAAAATTACTCTTGTTTTAGAAGAAAAAAAATTGAAAAACATTAATGACAGTTATGAGAGAGAATTTATATTAAGTTTGAAATTTCATTCTTATGAAGTGGAAAGAAAATTGTTCAAAAGTTGACTATGTATATGCACATGGTATATTTATACACACATGGTAATATATATTAATATTTAAAATACAATGCAAAAATAAAATTATAAATTTATCATGAATTCTTATTCCCCCTATGGAACAAAATTCAATAACTGAATTTTCAAAATACCATGGAAATACCTTATAAATGAATGATGGAAAATAGCATTTAACCTTCAGATTATTTTTTTACAGATCAAAATTACAATATCTCACTAACTTAATCCTATTCTATACTGAGTAGTTTAGAATACTCAAATATAAATTTACAAAAGTTTAAAAAAGCTTTAAATATTAGATGGATTAGAATTAAAATGAATATCATAGATCTAAAAAAAGTTTCCACAAGTTTTTCTGTTAGCTAAAAAATTAGGGAATTTTACTGGATCTAGTCATTGCACAATATTAGGCAATATATTACTTAACATGTACAAACAATTAACATTAAACAAAATCAAAATATTACAAATAATATAATTATAAAATGCTCATATCCTAGACTAAGGATTGACAGGCTCTTGAGAGAGAAGAGCTAAGTTGACAGTGAAGCAAGATATCTAAGATATCCAAGACCCATTTATTTGCATACACAAATGCAAGCATTAGGAGGAATGGGGAACTCCAGAAGTACATGCAATTAAGATGGTCATACTCTAATGTTTTAAATAGACTATTGTTTTTTAAAAATACAGAGAAAGAAAACCAAAGAACTGCAATTGTTTATAAAAAGAGCTGCTGCCAGCCAAACTTTGTGCTGGATAAGTGTTTCTTGCAGAGGATCTGTCTTTTCGATTCGGATAAGCACTTCCGTAACTTTTAATGTATTCATGCATTAAGTTAAAATTATTTTAATATATTTTAACAGTTATTAGCCAAAAATCACCTTCATTGAAATTTTTTTTCATACAACATAAATGAATCACTGTTACATATTCCCCATGCTATTTGGTAAGAGACAGCACAAAATTAGCAAAACAGAGATCTCAGTGGTAATAAGGCACTTAAGTCTCAGTGATTCAATGATAAAGTATATACAGTCGAACCTCTATTTCACAAAGTTGCTAAATTCCAAAAAAAAGTTTGTTAAGTGGAAAATTTGTTAAATAGAGATTAATTTTTGATATACTTTAGAAAGGACATAAAATAAAGATTCACAAAACAGAGGTTCATAAAATAGAGATTCAACTGCAATATTCACACACTCAATACTTTAAAACTTACAAAAAAAGAACTACAGCAAAAGGAACCTTCTTCATCTCGGAAAGATCGGACTAAACGAAATCTACCATACATTAGTTTCCTGTCCAATGCAGCCCCACCATAGCCTCCACCAAACATGCCCAGCTGAAAAATTGTAACAATTACACAATTACTTTCTTTATAAATATAATACAGGACAATATAGATAAAATAGAAATATATTTCAATCATTTCTTAAACATTCTGTATTAACACAAAATAAATATATTAATTTTAAAAAATTTCATTATACATTTACATTTAATTGATCAATTTTTAACAAACGCTATGATTTTTCAGGACGATCATGAAAAATTTGTTTAAATTAAGTTGATCTAACAACTAAAATTTCTAAGTTCGTTTTCAGTCACATTAAGTGTATGGGTTTTTACTTAAATATATATACACACATATATATGATCAGTAATCATATACTAAAATTGCTATAAAAGTCAAACTTAAAGTTAAACAATATGTATATATCAAGATAATAAAATGTGTGTATCATTCACTAACATTATTTAAATTAAAAAGTCATTTATATTAAAAATTTTTATAAAAAAATAATAAGATACATCACAGTAATACAAAAATGTACCATATGTTTCCGAATATGAGCCAATGCTTGTATAAACCAAAAATGAATATTAATTCACAAATTTACCCAAAATTCAAATCCTGTCCAAGTTGAATTGAAAAAGAAAAAAAAAAAGAATACTGTAGTTTTCAAACATGTCACCATAAGGGAAAAATGTTGTTAAACGGGTGGAATATTTTCTCAATCAAATTGCACTATAGAAAAATGCCACACGTCAATAAGAATAATTTTATTTCTGGTAACCCTACCTGAAGCTACCACATATTTTCCACACCTAAACATTTTTTATAAAATGAAGGGGAAGAGAAAATTGTATACAGCACTTGCGAATCCATTTATGTTTCATGCCTCGGAGGAAACATTTGTGGCATGATGATCATATGCCAAGGATGGCGAACCAGTGGCACGTGTTCCATAAAAGGCCCACAAACCAATATTTTGGGCATGCCAGCAATCAAAATGGTTTGCATTTTATTTTAAAATAACAAAGTTCACAATGAAGTATTACGAACAAATGCAAGTGATCGGTCGTGGGGCGGTGGGGACTACACTAGTTTGTTATTGTCTTACCTTAGTTATGCCGTAGCTTTACTTATGATGTAAAGTTTGTCTATACATAGCATAGTCAATTTGATTGATGCAATTGTATTTTAAAGTTTGTGTTATATTTACGATTTTTAACATGGCTAGTTCAACAAAAAAAAGGGGGGCAAGATCGTAAGTGTAGCAGAGAATTTCAAACTTGGTGAATCTAGAAATATGGAATTATTAGTAAAGGCAACAAAGCAGTGTGTGTCTTATGTTCTGGAACAATGGTATGCAGAACATCTGTAAAATGGCATTTTGAAACAAATCACAAATCCTTTTGTCAAAAAAGTGAACTACAGCAAAAAAAAATTATTATTATTAATTGCTTAAAAACCATTTGGCAGATGACTCCAATTCAGCATGCATTCTACTAAAAGTAACACCTTACAATCCTAATGTAAGTTATTTGTCATCCAATCTGCAACAACAGAAGTTACATTAGTTTAACTTTAATTTGAATTACATGTATAACTAAAACATTTACAACTATACAGTGCAAAAGGTATTTTTTTGTAGTAAATAAAGGGTTTTGAGTTGTTAGTGTTTAGTTTTATTATTTTCCAATCACAAGTCAGAATTATTTCAGGCACATCTATAGCTCATTAAACACTTCTTGAGAAGAAGTGAGAGTGAGTGTGAGAATATTAATGTCGCACTGATTAGCAACACGAGGACTTTTGGCGACAGTCTGCATAATTTTGAACCATGGTCAAGTGACCCAGACGACACCTGAGCTGGCACCCCCTCTCCTAACTACCCCACCACACCAACAGGAGGACGTTTGAGCTATCGACAGATTTAACGTGCATCGCTCCCCTACACGGCGGATTTTCAGTGGTACTAGGATTGAACTCAGGACACGCTAGCCATGATCCAATGCCTAGACCACTCAGCCACTGCGGCCTTCTTGAGAAGAAATGGCACGTTGATCCATAAAGGTTCACCACCCCTGTTACATCAATTCAGACATAGCACCAAGAGAATATGATTTTTACAAATTATTTGGGTTCAAACACTGACTCTGAAGGATTTGTAAAACTTTTTTTTTCTTTCAGAAAAAAAAATTCATATTAAAGTCACTAGTACATAACTAACAAAAAATGCTGTGGGGGGGGGGCGACATTTTTCTCCGGCTACATTTGAGAATATAAGTTGACCCATTTGCTTAAAAAAAAATTCTTGGCTTATACAAGAGAATATACAGCTAGTGACTATGAATTCCTATTCAAGCTAATTATGATGTAAATACTTAAAATAGCACATTTAAGATATGATCTTTCCTTCCTACACACACACCTTTCAAATAATAATTTTTTCTGATCCATTTTAACACCATTAACATTTAATCCTAATATTAACACTCACATATAAGAAATATCTTACATAAATATTAACATACCTCTTTTTTTTTAATCCTTAGAAGGCAATTCAGATCTGCACTTCGTTTGTGTTTTGGTTCAGGACATTTATGAGGACTGCAAGGGAAAAAGGAAAAAAAAATTACATAAAATTCCATAAAATGAATGATAATCAACAAAACTATTTTAATACTTACACAAATAAGTCAAATGTTGGACAGGCAAGCATAGGATTTTTACACAATGCATGTTGTTTTCTTAAATATTCTGTAACAATAGAGTCCAAACTGATGGATTGCTGTGATTCTGCATAAGGAAAAGATGAACCTTGTTTTCTTAATGCAGGAGTCTGAACATAATTCCCAGAACATGTTGGTGGTTTTTGCAGTCTGCTGGAAGGTGGTTTAGGTTCTGGTGTCTGTGAACATAAAAAGCAACATAGAGCAAGATTTAATCGATCAAATGAATACTATTCAAAGTAAACTGAAATTAAAGACAGGTGAATTAATTACCTGTATCTTTTTATTAACAATAATCTTCAATGGCACTGAAGGTGGAGGGATGGAAGTAACAGATGGAGATGACTGAGATGAGGGACTATTAACAATTTCAGCATTACGAAATTTACGTACCAAAGGAGAACCCTAAAATATAACACACATAAATAACACACTAAAATAGTATTATACAATTTTGAACATTCCTAGTTTCTAACTTAAGAAGCATTAGTATTTTGGATTTTAGAAAAAAATAACCAACACACATGCATATTGCACACATAAATTAGCATATTTTATAATTAATCCTAATTTTATAGATGAATGTTTTCTTCATTCTTACAGAATGGCCTTTCTTTAATGCTCTTGAAACATAATGGAAAGTGAAGATAACTAACTGATACTCAGTGTTGAAATTTTTCAAAAGCATGGCACTTCGTCTAAACAAAAGGGAAAGGGGATTCAAGAAATAAAAACCCGTGAATTTTAATTTTCAAAATGATCAAATTTTGTGAAAATTACGACTTGTAGACTTGAAACAAAATGCCCTTTTAAAACAAATTGAAAGCTCACCATAATTTTGGAAGGTATTAGTATAAAACGTGATTGCTATAAAGGTACGAAAATCTATGTAATTTACCTCTTGAAATTTATTGTTGGCTACATAAAATGCTTCTATTACAATTTGAAAACAGAGAAATGTATATAAGCTTTTAAGACCAAAAAAGAAAAAACAATGTTTTACCAATTCGTAAAATTATCAAAGTTATCAGAAGCTATAAGTAGTACAGTCATGACAAATTAAAAATATAGTATAGTTATCACAAATTTGGAATAACTATTTACCAATGAATGCTAGACCAACTTTTACTACTGGACTAAATGATGGTCTAGCATTCATGCAGAATTTTAGTATGAGGTTTCAAAAGGAAATGATTAAATCAATCTTTAACAAAATCAAATCAAATTTACTTTTCAAAAAAAGATTCAAAGATTCACAGAATATAAATGAAATGTAACAGAAAACAAAATTGTTTTAGATACAAAAATTGTTTCGTTGACAAATAACTATCAACGGTAGTGTGTATAAAGATTTGTTATGAAATGTTCAGTAGTGAGTGACAAATCTTAAAATTTTAAATTGTTTTCACAAACTAACACCATATTTTTGCGTAACTGCCCATCCGTATAGTGAATAGTGACACTGACTGCTGTGCCATAGGACCTGGGTTTGAATCCCGGAGAAAGCACAGATGTGTGTAAATGTGGAGTGTCTTTGCGGCATAGAAGTACTCTAAAGTAGCCATCAAGCCGCAAGTCCTCTCGTGAGCCCCCTGAACATCTCCAAGGCATTCTCCTTCAAATATAAGGCAGAACTGGGCCAAATCGTACTGTCCCCTATATGGTGCTTAAAACTACAGCTAACAACAGGTGCACATGTAGCCCTTAACCACCATGAATTTTGTGGGTCTTGATATGACACCACCAGACAGGGGGCATCAGCAACAACAGTACAAGTTTTTGATTTGCTCTTGTACAAGAATAAAATGCTAGAGGTAGTTATTTTATAAAATCTTATTCTACATTTAATCAACTTGCTATTCATTTCATATTATAGCTTCTGACTTTTATATGTTTTCCAAAAAAGAAATATTTCAAACTAATATATCACTAGTTGGTTTTATAGGGTCAAAAATAAGAAAAATTTGTTAGGTCACCAGCAAGTGAGAAAGATGCCTTAAGTGCCTTAGTGTTTGAAAATACATATGACCTGAAGGAAGTAAATCTGAGATGTCTAAACTAAAGATATAATTACCTTGATCTGTATTTATAAATAATAATAATTCTACGGCTTAATACCTAATCACATCGTTATATCTGAAAGCCTTAATTTAGACTCATTTTAGTGAAAGAATAAAGTGCAATACCATTTAAAAATTAAAGCTTAGTGTTAATTATGAGAAAATTTCAGTCAATCTTATAAATACATACAATGAACACTATTCTTCATAAAGCCTCAAAACATATAAATCTATATTTTACTTACAATGGCACTACTTTTATTTGGTGTTGCCAAAGAATTTATGGCAAAAAGTGGACAAATTTGTTTTTCAACCATTTCTCTCTTTAAAGTATTAACTGTTTCATGAAACCCTAATAAATGAAAGTGAAAAGAATAAGAATTAGTTTGGAAGACAAATGATAAATATACCATTCAGCATTGAAATTAAACATTAATTTTTAACAAAATAATTTTTTAAAAAATACCCATAGTTTGCAGATGCTCTGAAATTAACTGAAGTAATTGAGCTTTATTATAAACAATTTTGGTGTGAGCTACTATTTCAGATTTATTTATATTTAACATAGAAGATCCTGAGCCATCGGAAATTGGAGCTCCCGTGGTACTCTGAATAAGTTGAAATCCATATTTACAAAATTCTACATGATATTGGCCTTTATCTTGTAGAACAGGCTCTTTCATCAAATCTGAAAGAATAAAAATATGAAAAAGGAGTAATGATTTATATCCATATATTAATATTTAAAATATTAGATATCTTACCTAACAACTGACCATCAGTAATAAGAGGAAGTTTACTAATAATCTGCTTTACTGTCTCCGATCTTGCTAGCCCACAGAGTGCCTAAAAAATGAAATCACCTTGAAAGAAAATATGCAACAGAAAACTAACAAATTCTTGAAGTATATTTTAATCAGGTCATAGACATTTTGATTTGATTAGACTTCTTATTAACATTACACTAAGAAGTAAAATGAGGACCGTTCACATCCAAGCCTGATAATTTTGAACTTGGGTCAAGGAGAGTACCTGAATTCACACTCCAATATTCAAACTTCCACATCGTGCTAATGTGAGGACTTTCAGTCTTGACAGATTTAAAATGTATAAACCCCTCTGCATAGCAGGTCTTTAATGCCATCAAGACTTGATCAAACAACATTGGTCACGAGTTTGTGACCTGACTGCTAGACTACCGTGGGTACAAACTATTCTGATTATTTTAAATCCCTTTTTCACCTGTTTTTAATTTTTAAATTTAAAAATAACTAATTTTGATATTTTTAAAAAAATTCAATATGTTTATAAAACTTTAATAATTCATCATGCATTGAATGAATTGAAATATAATTTACATGCATTTAATTAAAGCAAAATTATTAGAATTACATATGTTCACATTATTCCATTCTATATTGGTGAATCAAAAATAAAAGTTATAATAAAATGGAAGCATATATTAAACATAAATTTTGGACCTGTTTTTATTTCTATCGTCAGTGGCCACACAGACATAGAACAACTAGCCTCCAAACTAAAAAGCTTCAATAAATTGTTCATAATGTTCTATATGCATTCATTTATCTATAATTTAACAAAACTGTGCAATTAAAGATGCTTTAAAGAAAGAATCAAAATATTTTGTTTTCCCTTTTTTTCAGCTATTTATAAATATCAAAGAACGAAGCAGACATCTTAATTCATTCCTAATCAATGAAAAAATGATGGATAAATCAAGCTGATATTGTAACTCGCTGGGATGAATTCGTAGATCATTCGATATTAATTCACCTCAGGGTTAAATACAGTTTATTTACTGTACATAGACACATTTATACAGTTCATTCTACACAGTTATAGGATGTATCTATAATAACGGCAGAAATAACATTGGGGAAAGATTCCCGCGTGATGGTCACACCAGTGAACGTGCAGTCTTAATGACTCAACTCCCGGTTTACCCACCAGAGGGAAACCATGTAAGTATTCTATTCTGGTGGCGCCATCTGGCAGTTATTACAAAAATAAAAAATAAATATAACCATTAGTTACAATATTTATTAAAAAAAAAACACAAATATCCTGTAGTTTTAAAATTATAATTTGTGTTAAAAGTCCCAACCTGTCTTTCTGAAACATCAGTCTACTAAAAAAATATTTCTCTAGAAAGCAGTTTTTTAATATTAAAACAGCTATTTCTGCCATAAAATGCATTATCTTTTTAAAAAAAGATAATATTTTTACTATTTTTTTACAATAAATTATCAACTACTACAGAACCCTCCCTTTTTTCTGTAACATGGATAAAATTACAGTGCACTACTTTTTTTATGCTAAAAAGAAACAGATAATGATTGAAAGTGAAACCTTAATCAATCATAATGAAGTGTTTATCCCAGATGAAGAAATTCATGAAATAAAGTATTAAATTACACAAAACTTTAACTATTTTAAATCTAACTTACCTGGCAAGCTAATGCTCGAATTGAGTCTGCATCAGTAAGAGGTGTTTTAGTAGATAAAAGATTTATCAAAATCTATATTTTAAAAAAAATGCAAAATAAATAACATTTTTATAAATATTAAAACTGATTTTTTGATACAACTAAAACTTATAATGACAATAAAAAAAGTCTTTTCTACGGTATTTTTAATCAGAATTTAAGCAATATACGTTATACTCAACTTTAGACAGATATTTGACGCAATCACTATTACTTTATACACCCCTAAGTTAATTTCTTTTTAAAAAATTCTAATATTAAAAAATTACATTGTGAAATTTTACTGCTAAAACATTTAACACTCAGTTAAAACTTGGCCTTAGTACTGCTATGGTGCAGAGGCAATGACTATCAATTTAGCTGTTTTCTTTGAAAGTGGTGTAAGTTCATTTTTGACAAAAAAAAAGTTAGTTATTATACCATAAAATGCAATATGCTATGAGCTTTTTTATCTATGAACAGTTACCCAAAAAATTCTTCAAAATTTTCATCATTTTGTCAATATAAATTTATGTAGCTAATGAAATTACAAATATAATTGCTTTGAAAGGGGTAAATATATCCATATAATATGAAATGGACTTACTTTTATATTATAACTTTCAAAGAAAATGGCTCAAATCATGAAATAATCCTATAGTATATTTGGCAGAGAATAAAAATGAAGTAAAAAATTATAACCTTCAATAAAATATTTTTTAAAAACCTCTTCCTTCAATTTAGATATTTGAAATTAATTGGAAATACAATCTTTAAGTTAAATCATTAAAACATTCCCTTTTTTTATTTAATCTGTACTTCTTAAATGTTAAAATAAAAAAATATTTTTAAGTAAAAATCTATTACACAAAAAGAAATTTATAACTGAAAATCCATAAATGCTCAGATGATTAATCAAATCAAAGACTCAAGTAAAGGCTTTTTTGAAGTAACAGGCAATAGTTCACATTAAAAATATGTATCAATACCATAAATAATCAATAGAAAAAATTCAAATATTTTACCATCGTAATATTAATAACAATTTTTTAAAAAATTAATGAAAATATACTTACAATAATTCCATTTTTGGTTCTTATACATTTGTACAATTTATTTAAACATTCTTCTATACTTCGACTTAATTTCTTTTTTGGTGTACTTTTGGAACTATCAACCTATTAAAATTAAGTTCTGAATTAAATAATTAAAAGAAGCAATTTAATCACTTATAAAAATGCATCAGATTTTTAAATTGAAATAATATATGCATCTTTAATATTTTAAAACAATAAATGTATTGCACAGAATAAAATAATTTCATAGAAATCAACATTTTCAATATTTTTGAGATTCCACAGACACATAATAATACACATAAAGTATATTTTATATTTATTAAAAGGTACAAAAAAACATGGATAATATATAAAGATTACATATATGCAAATATTTGGTAGCATGAATAATATTCCTGCATTATTTCCTACAAAGTACTGCATTAAATAATTTAATATATACAAAAAATGGAGAAGGGAATAAAGTGTTACTTATTTCTTATTAATTCATCTACCTTATACATATTGCAATTAAAATAAAAGGTACAATTTTTGTTTACAAGTGAATTATTAAACTATCAGCAGACAAAGTGTTTATATGTAAAATTAAAACATTATTAAGGTATCTTGCATTATGTTATTATGCATTTATAGATATGGAGTTATATATCAAATGTTTCTCAAGATAAAATATTAATATATGTATCAATTTCAGTTGTTTTTTAATTTAATGAACTAAGAAAAAAGCACTAGTTAATAAATCTACCACACTAGAATTTGGAAATAAATCTTATGGAATTCATCGATAAATGGCTTTCAAATTTTTCCTTTACTATAATTGGTGTAAAAGCAGCTATATAAGTTTTGATTTGAATTTTAATTGGATTTTTACAGCAGTAGAGTTGCAGTACAGATTGTCTATTGGAGAACTTAAAAATTTTAACTATTACAAATAGTCTCCCTTTATGGGAAGTATATATTGGGTGTAAGGGAAAGTTCTGTTTTTTTTCTGAAGAAAAAACAAAACTTTCTTTTTCACTTCTATTATTTAAAATTTAATTTCTTATGTTAGTTACAATTGTCTGGCAGCATTCTGGTGGCTTATCTAACCCCACAGAAAAGAAGTGTTCTGTTTTGGAGACAAAGTATTCTTCTACTGCCATTTGGACGCCTCTCATTATTTATATATTTATTTCCATCAAGAAAGTTTTACAGCGACCTGAACAGATTCTAGTAAAATGGTGCAATATGAGGAGTATATGATGGGGGAAGGTAAAATTTCCCAACCCAACTCTGCAACTTTTTATGTGGAGAGTTTCTTGTCACATGTAGTCTAGCATTGTCGTGATGATGAAATCAAGCCCTTTCTGTTGGCCAAAGATGTATGTTTAATTTTCTTTCAGCAACTCAATACACTATACCCTTGCTATCTCACCAACAACATGACATAACCTTCTTTTAAGGCATGCCAGCTTTGGAAGTGGATGGTGGTGTCTCCAATTTGTAAACATATGCTTTTTTTCTAACTATGTGTTTGTACACTATCCACTTTTCCTTTACAGTCACTAAGTGGTCCAAAAACGGTTCTATTTTGTGACGAGCATGATTTAAAGAACATATAGAAATTCTGCCCATTAAATTTTTTTTGCTGAATTCATGTGGCACCCATACAGAGTTTTACACAAAACCATGCCTTTTAAGGTAACTCAAGGCAGTAGTTTGATGAATTCCAAGCTTGAAGCTGTCTTCTGTGGAAGTTAACATGTGGATTGTCCTGATTATACTGCATAGCACTTCGTCACTTGACATCTGACGGCCTTCCTGATCTGGGTTCCTCTTGCAAAGAAAAATCACCCAAGCCATCTTTGGTATGTTTGAGCAGTTACTGTTTCCTTTCCAAACAAGATGCACAAGTTTCTTTTCATTTCCATCACATTATTCCATTTCTGGAACTCAAACAACATACAATGTCTTAAGTGGACTTTTTCTTCACTCATGTTGAGAATCTTACAAATTTAAAAAACTAACTAAAATGTGTATAAATCATCAACAGTATACTAATCTAACTATTTAAAGTGGTTTCAGTAGGATCCAAATTCTTGCTAAGGATCAACAAAGCATAAAAGTGCACATGTTTAAAAATAACAGAACTTTCCCTCATACCCAACACATATATTTCACTTTCCTACCAATTACACAAAATATTATCAGCTTTGTATATTCCTGCCCTCAAATATTTTCAGTATTTTGTACTATATTAGTAATAGTCCTTTTTTCTATTCAAAGCCTTCATTTATTTTAACATCAAACATCAATTGTTTGATTTGTTGCAAAAAATTATATGTAAATATAGGATTTATAATTTAAGAGGTAGGTAAATTAATATACTCATATTTTTTAATCATTACTTTTTTACAAAGTTTAATAGAATCATTAACAAAAGAATCTTTTATATGTTTTTTCACACTACACTGAGTTACATGAAACAATAATCAATTAAAAACAGAGATTAATAATACAAATTTTGCAATTCTAAGTTATCTACTTTAGATTGAAAGCCCTTAAATTGATATAATTTAGATAAGAGTGTAGTGCAAGGTCATAAAATAACATCAAAATAGTAAAAGGAATATACATACCCGGATATCAATAGATCCTGTTTTGTCCTGCTGGAAATTAATACAAAATCAAAGTTTTTTAATACATGCAAAAAGAAAATAATAAACAGCAATCACAATTCATAAATAACGTGCAATACACATGCCAGAAAGAAACATAATGCATTTATTTTCATTATATAAAAATTTGATATTTACGAACAAAAGAGGAAAGGTGGGGGGGGGGCATACCACAAAAGGAAATTAAAATGAAATCTTGACAAAAAATCAACATGCAATAAAACATAAACTATAATTGTATGAAGAAATTAAATAATTATAATGTTTTGGTGTCAAGAATAGTTTTAAAATTACTCATAACAGCAACAATGAATATATAAACTCTTCTACTTTATGATTTACACAATTAACAAAACAATTTATCCTGAAACAGCAAGAAACTAAGAGAAAAAATTTTCCAAGAAAATATCACAAGGAAAATGACTGAAAAAAATATTTAAAAACACATCATATATATCTTACTTAAAATACATCCATTTTCTTATTAGTGCTTAAATTATGATATACTTTTATAATATGAATTTTAATATCTTAAGTAATTGCATTTTACAGCAGGGGATAATATGATATTAAAATTCTTTAAATATTGCTAATTACATTCATGGATTGATATTTTTATGTTACAGAAGTAAATTAAGTTGGTTATTTCAATTTAGTGTCAAGGGTCACATGTGATCAAGTTGTGCAGGAAAAACTTGAATTTTTATTAATAAATAAGTCTGTCATATAAATAATGTTTGCCAAGGAGGAAGAGAATTTAAAATGAGGAAGGTCATTAAGGTATCTGGGGATCACCTATATTTACCAAAGACATTTAAACCGAAACAGAGTAAAAATGCATCCCTCTGGTACATCATAGTTCTAAATCTTGTACACATTGAGAGCACATAAGTTTCTGAAGTGATAAGTTTTAAGTTATGTTGATTTATGAATGCTATCCAGCCTTTGAACTACCAACCAAACAGCAATCTAAACTAATGATTTATAACAAAAAACTATTCTTAATGATGCCATAATTAAAATCTTTTAATGCAAAGAAAAAAATCAAACAATAAAATATGCTTATATGTTATGCTACTTATAAGCAATTCTAATGGATTCAAAAAGAAACAAAAGAATTACATGCGATTTCATTCATTTCATTTTATGACAAAGAATATCAAAATCGAGAAAAAACAGGTTATGAATACAAATAGGGGATCTTGGATTCAATACAAAGTTATTACCTGTGGGATTTTGGTACACACACAATTTATTATAGTCTGTAATGCACACCTTTGAATATCAGGTACTGGCATAACTTCTCCACAAGCAGACATCAGTAAAATACTATGGAGAAAAAAAAATTTTGGATATAATTTATGAATTACTATTTGTAATCAATATACCCAAACAAACAAATTTCAATTTATTTAAATAACACATGTATATTGAAATACACACACACACACAAAAAAAAAAAGCCTGAAAAAATTATATGAGGAAAAACATCTATAAATTAAAAAATATATACCACTTCATTTCTTCATTTGCTAAACAACTCATAAATAAAAACTAAAAATGACAAAGCATCTGTCAAATTAAGACACATGGGCAGAATATGTGTTCTGTCTAAAATTCCCTTCACATAATGAAAGTTGCAATACTTATGTATGTTCCTATTATGGCAATGGAGTGAAATGTTTTGTTTTCATACAAAAAGACACTTTTTGAGAGTCGTATTTTAGCAATTGTGAAAACACAAAGATTATTTTTTAGAGATCAAAGTATTGTGATTGAGTTTTAGTATGCATGTGGGTGAATAAAGATAGGATTTATTTAAGTGTTTAAGACAATTTCTGAGTTATTTACTGAGATACCCAATAAGTATTTTTTTTCTAATACATTTACATGTACATTACACACAAGCATATGAATACAGGGATTGACCTGCAAAAATATAGATGCTGGAGCACTTTAATTTGAAATTAATAGATTAACTTGCAACAAGCATATCTTCCTGGAAATCAAGATTTCCTTATATGTATTGGTTCAATGTGTATAAACATTGCTGTTAAAAATAATCTATATTTGAAAAAACAAAGAAATATAAATGAATTCAAAAGTAATATATAAAGACAGATGAAAAAACATAATTTAATGGTAAAATATTGAAATCTACTTGACTTCAACAAATTGCAAAGGATTGATTGTTGAGTAACTTTGCATTTTGAAGCAATAAGAGCAATTGGTGATATATTGTGTATTTTTGAACTACAGTCAAGTAACTAAAACAACACCTGATCTCACATAGCATTCAGCAAACTTCCACACCTTAATTCTAAAAAGATTTTGAGTCTTAACAGACTTAATGAGTACAACACGATGGATTTTCAAAAAAATTAAGATTCAACTAATGGCTCAAATGAAACAATGTCAGTTACAAGTTTATGAAGTAGCCCCCCCCCCCATTTGGTACAGTGGTTAGTGAGGTTGACTTCTGTGCCATAGGGCCTAGGTTTGAGTCCCAGAGAAGGCATGGATGTTTGAAAATGTATAGCACGTTTGCGGCATTGGGGTACTCTAAATAGCTGCCGAGCCATGTCCTCTTGTGAGGTTGGGAAAAGAGGTGGGAGGCCCCTGACCACTCCCAGGGTGTTCTCCCTCAAAATTGGGGTGGAACTGAGCTAAGTTGTACTGTCACCTGCATGGTGCTCAAAGCTATGGTTTAACTAGCCCCTTGCCACAATCAATTTCACGGGCCTTGATCTGATGTTACTGTTGATCAGGTGGCATAAGTAACAAGTTTATGATGATGACCATTTGATGACTATGGGTTTAATAAACTATGCTGAAATTAATAAAATATTTTCTTAAAAAAAAAGAGAGAGCTGATATTATTATGGATATAGCAAAAAAATTAACATACTTCATATTAGAAAAGTATGAGAATTTTCTAATATAGACATGTAATTTATTTACAGGACTTTAGTGCATAAATGAAATCATGTTGTTTAAGATAAAGATCTATTTAATACTTTAAGATTACTTAGCTCTGGCTGAGGGTGCAAAATATTTAGAAACTTTTTAAAACTCCATTAGCAACAAAGAATACAACTTTGAAGTATAACTAATGTTTCGACAACTTTTTTCAAATTTGTTTTTCTGTCAAGATGACATCAAGGCCCTGACAGCTAAAATGCATTAAAATGAACTTAAGTAAATAGTGGAATTACAGCATTATTTTAAAAATGTACAGCTTAAAATTATAAATTATGTGAGTTCCTTTCGCACAATTAAATTTATCCCACTCTGGCACTTAATTGGAGTCTTCTCTAATGTTACACATATGATAGAAGTAAAAACAAAATACTTACTCAAAACCTGTAATATGCATAGATGATGAGCTTGTAACATTTTCACAAAACAAAAGCTGCACAGGTGTAGTAAGTGAACAAACTTTTAAAACATCTAAAGCACCTTTTACAGTGTCAGCTCTGAAATAAAAATATACAAAAAAAAAAACCCTTTATAATTCTGTTGTTTTATCTAATTAATGGCTAATGCAACAATAATATGCACAGCAATAAAACTTAAAGCATTGGACTCAATTTCAAAAAATTCAATTTTTAATGCTTACCTGCCTGAATAACTGATATTAGAATATGAATTGATTAGGTCTAACAAAAATTTGACACCTTGAAGACCAATCAATTTTTCTACTGGCTTCCAAGCTGTATTAGGTGATAACGATTCACGCCAATTTTCAATGTGGCGGTCAACTGTTTCAGTAGACAAATCTACAGCCTGTAAGAAGTATAATAAAGGAAAATATCTGGTAAAATGTTCTTTTTTTTTTATCTTAAATAAGAGAGTAAAAAATCCCCATTTTAAAAATTATTATTTATCAAATAAAAAACTAAGTTTTTTAACACAAAGGATAAATGTAATTTTTTTCATAAAAGAACAGAGACATTTTTTTCAAAATTTGAAATCTTTACTACATAAATTTTATGGAGTAACTTATAAACCTGAGTTTAAAAAGAAGTTGCTTTTATAGGATTTCCTTTAAAATATATACTGTAAAAACCAGCACATAACAAACACCTATACTTTCAAGCTGCAATTTTTAGTTTTTAGTTATATTCACACCTTTTTACATGAAGAAAACAGAAATGTACATGCACAATGCTCTTATGTTTTGATGTTTATTCAAGGTATTATAACAAGCTTAAGAAAAAGAAGGAAAAAAAAACAGTATACTTCTGAAACTACAACCTTTTAAGTTCATAAGGAATGTCATTTCTTTTAAATAAACAGTATTTTGATATATTTAAAAATCTAATATTTTTCTCTACACTCTTTTTTATAGATCTCATTTTTATTCCTAGAATATAACGTGCCCCTGTAAATTTTGACCTTATTTTTTGTGTAAAAAATCCATGTTATATGCCAGATTTTACGATACCTCGAATTAAAAATTATTTCTTCCATTGAAACCTTACACAGTATACAGTAAAAAGACAATATTATAGAATGAGGAAATATAATGAGGGCTGATTAAAAAATTGGGGGGGGGGGAGGGTGCTAATTTAAGATGCTAAATAAATATGAAACTTAAAGAGTAAGTTTTAATCTTATAGCTATTATCTTTAAACTATTTTTTTTGTTTGTTTAGATTTAATTCCATAGAAGATTTTAAGCAAATGAAACCCCACTACAAAAAATTAAAATATACACAAAAATAATTTCAAGTCTGAATATTAACTTTTGTAATACTCAATTATTATATTATAAGATAACTCCTTTTAAAAAAATTACAGTTAAAATAAATTAACAACTTTAATTTCTATCTTTATAAATGTAATTATGATTAAAAATTTTCTATATTTTCAATAAAAAGAAAAAAAATTTAATGAAATAATGGTGTACAAACAGATAATCAAAAGAAAAACAAACTTTATAAGGTTTCATTTCTGATTCAGGGCGTTCTCCTCTGCCACTAGAAGAAAGCTGACGATCAAGTTCTAAAACTAAGTGAGCTTCAAAATAACGTTTTAAAGCACCACAAACATGCCTTGTAGTCTGTCGATTTGCAAAGACTTGATCATCATTATCAAGCAAATCTTCAGCATTTTCTGTGACAAATATATCCAATGTACTCATCTACAACATATAAATAATCATTAAAAACATATAATTCAGGCACAAAAAAAATGCATCAGTTTAATTACTATTGCAATTTGTATGTAAAATGTATTTCATCAATTTATACTAATTCGCCAATAAAAGTATAGGTTAATGGACATAATACACACAGTGCTAGAGTATTTAGTACTGTTTGGCCAACTAAGCACAGGTAATAAATTAAATGATATCAGGCCCAGAAAAAATATTGCTAAGTGCAACCATTTGTGCATTGCCACCAAAAGTATTCACTTGGAAAGATATGCACCCAATGATCCAAATATTTTATGATCAAATATAGGTATTGAAATTGAAAAGAAACACAAATGTACCAAATAATTTGCTGTTCATATGAACTCTATAATTCGTCCTTAAGATTCCAAAATAAGTAAGAAAACAAAAAGTTAATATATTAGTACTAAACTCAATGAGAGCCAAATAAAATTACTAAAATGTTTGCCAGATCTTTATTAGGGCTACCTTAAATCACTAAATGTAGGATTTACTAACATTTATTTAAATTAATGCATGCTAAAAACATTACAATACTTTTCAGTTAAATTTTTTCCTTAAAAAAGAGAAGTACCTTATTTTTTAAGGAAAAAATTGTTTCCAAATAAGAGTTTTAGTTTGCCAAGCATGGAAGAGTAAAATTTAGTTGTGATTAATACTGTTTTTATTAACATTTATCAGCAACTTTTATCAATATATTTTAACTCTATAATACTACTAAACTAAAGCTCAGTGGCATGACAGCCCATGAGGGTCAAAGCCTACTGTACTCATCCCAGTTTTTGTTACCTTAGCTGTTGAGGTGCATGAGTAGATTTTCCGGTAAGGTGGTCAATCTGACATAAAACTCCCAGTGTTTAATTCCCAAGCAAGCAAGCTTGGTACTCACTTATCAACCCACTGAAGGGATGAAAGGCTGAGTCAACCTTGCCCAGGCCAGGATTAGAACCTCGGGCCTGTGGCATGGAAGCATGATACGCTACTACTCAGCCACTGGGCTTCAAAATACTAGTAAAGTAATACAAAATAGAAGCTTTCTACAATTATGTACTCTAGATATTTATTTCAGTATTTTAATTCATAAAATAAATAAAAAAGTAAGTTGTAAATTTAAAAAATTAAATTCATAATAAAAAAAACCTGAAAAATTTTATCTTTAATATTTTATTATGTTTCATTCTTAATTCTGAGGCTCAAGAAGTATTTTAAAACCTTTTAAATAAAACAAATGCTTCAACAAATTAAAAAAAATGTATTCCTAATTTTTATAAATATATTACATGTGTTTCAGCAATATAAAATATATAAACTAATGCCCTTTTTAAGAGAAAAAATTGAATGCTTCATACACGTTTCCAAGCAAATTTTTCATACAGGCAATGAAAAAGCTAATTTTTATAAAGGAAAAAATACACACTTGTTCAAATTTCAGTGGTATACTTACAGCATTGAACAATTTGCGTAAGCCATCTTGGTGATCAAAATTTTCTAGAATTACTCGAAACTGGAAACCAAATCCAAAAAACACAGAAGCATGGCACCGACTAGAGTCATGAGAACATTCCAGAAGCCAAAGAGCATAACTAAAGGGCAGGGGATAAATAAATGTCAGGACATTTCAATTATTAATCACCTATGCATTAAGAATTAAAAAGATATATGTATTTATTTCAATGCAATAATTTTTTATTTGATAATAATAAATTTATGCAGAGTTCTGAACAATAATGAAACTGCCGAATATTTTTAATGAAATGTTTAGTTAAGAAAACCTCACGAAAATTTGCTTTAAAAGTATAACAGAAGGATACTTCTATAAATTACAGATAATTGGTATTTTTTACAAATAGCTTAATAAAGCCAGTATGTATAATTAGAACAACTTAACGTTCTCATGGAATAAAGAACTTAATACAGATAAACAGAAAGGAAGAAAAATCTCATTGGAACTTATATAAAGCACAAACTATCACGACAGTATTCCAAATAATATTGGTTTTTCCTCATCACACTTTTAAATTTAAACTTAATGTAATTGTGACGCAACAAACAAATTAGAAACTGAATATGTCACCAATGAAACAGTAAATAAGCAGACATTTAACCCCTTAATAGCTGCTGGCATGTATACACAACCTGCTCAGCTGGTGCGTTTAGTGCCTTGGGCGTGAGTATACTCGTCCTTTTTTCATTGTGCTGCTGTTGTTTAAAACTTGTTCCACGGCATTGGAATACAATAAAATAACAGACAGGGTGCTTCTGAAGAATTTACTTATTTTGGAGAAAAGGTGGGGAAAGAATTTGAAAGTGTGTTTTCCAGGAACAAGGAAATTCCTAGCCTAGCAGTTTTTCAATACCATTAACATCTTCTAAGAAAAGTGCAATGCGAAAATGTGTTGTTAGTCCTAGGGAAAATATTTACTGTGATCTCGCTATCAATGCATTGAATGTGATGCTGGTTTGTGTGCTCAATCATGTTTCAGAATATATCACACAACAGTTAAGTTATAATTTTTTTAATATATTGTAACTATTTTGTATTTTCCTTTTATTATTTTATCCTATTCCTTTCTTTTTTAAAATGAAAGTAAACACTTTTTAGGTTGAAAAAAACACCACTTCTTTTCCCTTAATAAACCACGTAACAATGCGTGCCTATGGGAAGAACGGTGGCATTGGGGGGTGATTTCCGTTCTTTTCCTCAGCAGTTAAGGGGTTAATTACATTTACTTATGTGAGTTTTTTTGGTAAACCAAGGTTTTCAAAACAATTATATTAATTTTTTTTTAAATTTAAAGTTGCTTCATTTTTTTTTAAGTATAAAATATAAACTAATTAATACTTATAAGAAACCTTCACATTAATTTGATTATTGCTTTTAAGCAGTTTACAACTAATAAAAAGAAAACTTAATTTTTTTTAACAAAAAGTTCACGAAGGCAAGATTGTAAAAAAACAAGCTTAATAGAATGGTACAAACTGATTATATATTACAAAAATAAAAATTATATTCTTTTCATTTTCAAAAGAAAAGTGTTTTAAAAATAAAGTGTTTAATAAAATTTAGAATTTGTTAATTTTTGTTCAAAAACAATTCTTTAAAAATAAAATATCTATTTAAATATGATAAATATATAATTACATATTTTAAGCAGTTTTTTAAAAAAAAAATAATTATAAAAAGCCAATAGAAAAACAAATATAACTAAATTCAAACTTACGAAACCAGCTCAGGTATTAATGATGGCAATGAGAAACAGATTTTTTCCATGGCCTCTTCAATGTGAGCTAAATAGTACAAACAGATGGAAACACCTGTAGCAGCCACTGATGGAAAAGGCACTTTCAAGAGTAGTTGTAAGCCGCCAGTATTTAGAAATTCAATTGCAATTTTTTTGTGACACAATAGAGATGCCAGATACTAAAAATAAAATAAATGGAATCTGAGAAATTGCACACTACTTAGAAATAAATATACAGTCAAAAAGAACATTCATATTATCATCTGCAATTCTTATCACAGCTGGACAAGGTTCATATTTATGCAAATGGATTAATTAACACAGTTAATCAACTCTTTCATTATTAAATCCATTTTTTTCACATATCTCATTTAATTCATTTCATAACTTAAGTTTTTGGGGTTGAAAAATAAGTGGTTTAATGTTATGCAAGTCTATCAAACATTTGATAAAATACAAAATGTTTTTTCAATGCTTTTCGAAGTTTTCCCCTATATAGTAAACTCTTTCAAATTATAAATTTTTTTTTATTTGATTTTTTTCTTTTTTTATGGCGCAAGGACCAATTTAGATCATAATGCGCCAAGAGAGACAATAAGAACAGTTAAATAAGATTTGCAGGCCATAAAGCCTTAGTCGGGCACAAGTCTATATACGCCTTTCTTAGAATCTATAGATTAAAATTAGATTTCAAATTATAAAAAAAAATTTAAAAAACAAAAATAGTAACATTTTTGAAAACATGAATAAAATTATGGGAGAAGTAAAACATATCAAATTACAATTCCAAAAATTCCATGCAATTTCTACTAATATTTGTTATAAATCTTGTAATAGGAGCTCGTACACACTTCCTGGGTTGTTTAACAATTTATAAATATTAATTATCAGTTCATTACTGATGTGAAGAAAGAGCAATTGCTTAAACACAGAATAACTATAATATATATGAGCCCCTAAGTGTTTTTTCCTGAATATCTCTGGAATTAATGATCAGATTTGATGAAATTTGGAAACGCAAGTCATTAATATGATTTTTAATTCTAAAAAAATTAAATTCCAAAATAAAAAGATTTTTTTTTTGAAATTTTATGAAATTTGTTAGTGAAGCCAATGATGCTATTACTCAGTTATCTGTCAGTCATTAACAATTATGCCAACTATATCCAGCTATGATGAGAATTGCCACAGTTATTAAGGGTGTACTACAGTTATTTTGGATGATTGAATATCTTTACGTAATTTGAAAAAAAATCACCTTGGATTAATGTGATTACACTTGATATATTGGTGATGTTTAATAAAAGAAAGATGAAACTTACAGTGAAGAAACTTTCTATCAAGACACAACCCTAAACAAACCTCAGCAAATCTACATGTAAAAAACCAACACTGGCCACACTACAAAATTCTTCGCCGAAATTCGTCATCATTATATATATATACACAAACACGAAGTAATATTGACAAAAACAAAACAGATTTTTTAAGTTTTTAGAAATGTCTACAAGAAAAACATTGAAATTCCAATTAAATAAGTTGGTTAACATACATTGATATGTAAATAATTTGTTAAAACTAATTATGTTACAAAACTGATAATTTTTAGATAGTCTTACCTTTAGGGCTTCAAAAGCAAGTCTCACATCAGAGTTTTGATTAAGATCAATATATTTCATAATCAAAGGTAATGCTTTTTCTTCAACTATATGTCCCAAAAGCTAAAAGGGAATTTAGAAAATTAGTAACTCATTAAAGTTTTACTGAGTGAAAAAAGTTTTAAAATTGTTTGTTATTTATTAATCTCTTGCTAACTAGAAAAACTATTTTCAATCAAGAGTTACTTTAAAAAAAGCAGTCTTATATTTTAAAAAAATGAAACAATTTAAAACAAATACAAAAAAGTCACAAGAATTCTTACATCTTGATATTCACCCATAGGAGTTAGGTATTCTAATATGAACCGTTGTTCAACAGCGACATTCAGAGGATAAACTTGAAAAGACCCTATAACATAATGCTCTAATTCCACCCAACTAGAGTTTGAACCATCATTCAAAATATTAGCTTTTACTGGAGATACCTAAAGAGAGGAGACTATTCATAAAAACTGTACAATTTCAAAATATTTATGTAAATATCAAATAATAAAACTATGATTATAAACAAGGTTAAAAGACAGATTCCATTTTCTTCTCTATTTGTACAACTAACTGTTTTCACACAGTAGATTATTTTGCACAGTTTTCAAAAAACTGTGCAAAAAAAAAAATCATGTAAAAAAATACATGCACCAAATGGTAAATTTGGGGATATGTTCCACAATTTTAAAAAATCATGCGAGATGAAAAATTTCTATATATTAAAATTTCTACATATTTATAAAACAAAAACTATTCATTTTTGTTAAAATTTTTTTAAATTAATGTATAGTGAAAATTCAGTCTATAAATATACACAACATATGAAAATACAAATTGAAATTAGGAATAAAACTATTAACAACTATTCATCGCAACTTAATAGCAAGTGTGCAAGATTATTACAAACTGGATCAAAATGCTATCATCAGTAGATATGTGAGATATGTCTAGCACAACAGTCGGTTTTGATTCAAATGAAGAATTTTTTTTACTATTAATGTTCTGTGTTGGGTTTTTGTGTGTGTGAGTGTATTGTTATTACAAAGTCTTATAAGCGGCTGGTTTTTTTTGGTTCCTCAAGTAGTTTATATAATTCTTGATATCCTGCAAAACAAGATAACATAGAAATTTCAATGACTGTTCTATGTCAGGATCATAAGCAATAAAATGTTGTTCCATACTTATAAGCTAATTTCAAGCAGTGGCGTAGCTACCAATGAGCTAGGCGAAGCCATGCACCGAGGCCCTCAAGTTCGGGGGGGTCCTCAAACCCTGACCACCAAGCAAGCTGAACTTGTGTTAATTTTTCCAACCCCTAAACTATTTCCTTTGTTTGTATATTGTTGCGAACCTTACTTATGGAAAAGTTTGTATTATTTTCAATTTTTTCCTTTTTGCATCATTTCCTGTCCATCTTAGTGGACCATTTTATAGTTCTAAACCCTCTTCTGCAGTGTTGATTTAAGATTACTACGTGCCCCATTGGCAATGGTGAGTCGAAGTTCATAACCAGAAAACTTGTCCAGCTTATACAGGACCTTCTGGCCACATCCGGACCCTTGGGTCCCCTGGGCCTGTCCCAGCACCCAATGGATAAACCAGCACTGCTCTCATGGATGAGTTTGATCCTCCTGAATAAATAAACAGCCAGGGATTCTCCTATGATGTTTTGTAGCATAGCATTACATTACTCCAAAAAAGTGAACAATACAATGCCAAGAAAGTGAAAATATAAACAAAAATTGCCCAAAATTGACAAATTTCTTAGTTGCCTTCTAATATTACTTCTGGTTCAAGTATTTTTGTTAATAGTGACTTAGATAAGGTGATTACTACAATGTTGCTTGAGAAGCCTACTGAAGGAAAGTCTACAATTATAGCTGTTAAAGATACTACCCTTAATGATGCCATTGATCACGTCAACGATGACCATGTAAGAGAGGAGGAACCATCGATCTCTACATTTTTCGGAAATGTGAAGGATAAATCTTTTTATGGCTTGGATAACTTCACGAAGATATTAAGTGAAAATTAAAAACTTCAAATTCTTGACATAGGGCCTTTTTCAAAAGACATCCACCAGAACAACAGGTGTTTTTCAAAATTGTATTACTTTACAACCTCTACATATTCAGCATAATGCAGATTACATACATTGTGCCACTCCTAATTTAAATTGGTGATAAATGATGCAGTTAGTGCTTGTATGGAAATACAGATTTTTTTCGCAGCGTTGCAAGATTTGAATAACTTTTTTGGAAATAGTATAAAAGGTTGGGATCTACTGTCAAAATTCCCTGGTGGATTGGATATTACTAAAAACTAAATATGATTAGATGGTCCAGTAGGGTCAATAGAATATGTGCAAATAAAACTTCGCATTTTTTTTTTATATAATCAAAGCATTATCAGGAATAGTTCTCAAGAGCCCCAGTAAAAATTAGCGTGGTAAAGCACAGATTATTGAAATGAAAATTCTAAACTTTGCGTCCGTGTTGCTTTGCAATTTCTTGCATTGTGTATTAAATGATACTAATTATGCATCCAAAATTTTACAAAAGTGCAATATCGATTTGGACGAGCTTTAGTAAAGACAACAGGAAAGTTGTAAATTTACAGAAACAACTTTGAATCATTCAAGTGCAAAGTCAGGGAAACTAAAAAAATATGGTATAGATTTCCATTTCCAAGAAAAAGGGCAAAGGATTGTTAAAAACATTTAGATGAATTAGCTTTTGATCATCGATTTCAAAACCAGGAAGAAATATTTAAAATTACTATTTTCAATAAGGTACTAAACATAATATATTAGCTCAATTAAATATACATTTTTTAGGTATGAGTGCAGTCTGTCAACTATTCAATTTCATTTTTATTAGATGTACATGAAACAACTTTGTTACAAAAGAGTGACGAATTCCAGAATAAGTACTTTGATATTAAGAGGCCCAAACTTTTCCCTTCAATTTATTAATATTTACCATCTAGTTTTCCTTAAAATAACCCAGGCAAGGACTTTTCACAAATTATGTTAGGAAATAAAGAGCAAATATACAGAGTGCTAAAATGCGACCTAACAGAAGTATTTACAACACTATTATTCTATACATTTCCTGTCACTTCTGCAGCAAAAACCATGGTTCTGAGAGATCATATAGAATTAAAAATTATAAAAGAAATGGTGTGACCCATGCTCGATTTTAACATTTATTGCTAATAGCAATTGAAAACAATGTTGCATCAAGGCTGGATTTTTACCAAAGCTATTGCAACTTTTGAGGAAACTAAAGCTAGGAAAAGATTGTAAACCAAATTGTTATTTTGTTAATAGATCATTTCAATCTTCATATAATAAACCTTTCATTCTTTATTTGCATCATTTTATTTTCTAATATCAATGTTATTACTTGAAATCTTGTTCGTTATTGTTTAATTTTTTATTATCCATTACACTACTTTCTCATCTTTTGGTTCTGGCAGCTCAACTTTTTACAGCTGTTCTGGAAGAGGTCTGTCGTAGTGTCAGATCAAAATTGGGTGATCACTAAAGCTCATACATATACACATGGGTAGTATGTAGCTTTGCTTTCCTATAGTTTGCAGAACACAATTAAGAGTTGATGTTAACATAGTTTTGATTATTTAAAATTTTCACACATTTTTACTTAATAAAACCTAACCAATATAGGGTCCTCAAATTTTTTTTTTTTTTTTTTTTTTTTTTTTTTGCACCCAGCTTTTGGAAACGTAGCTATGCCACTGATTTCAAGCCCTTGCATATTAAATCAGCTCTGCTAATTGTTGAACTTCCCTAGTATTAACTTCTTTATTATTCTAAACTCATTAAAATCATCCTCATCCAAAGGGCACAAGTTCTCAAATTTCTGAAATCCGTGCAAGAATACAAAATTTGTATTAAAAAAAAAAATTTTTAAAAAGAAAGAGTTGGGTGTATAATCAAAACAATACTAGTTAGAAAAGATGAAAAGTATTTTTGTATTTCTGCATAAGAAATTTTCTAAAACACAACTAATATTATATTTTTTATATTGTCACTATAAAAGCAATAATTTACTTTTATTTTTCATTTCACAACAAAAATTTGGAAGGATGTAACTAGGAGCACAATATAATTTTACCAAATAATTAAACAAAGTTGAGCTCTCTATTTTTTAAAAAAATTTAGTTTCTTACACAATTATTAAATTACGAAGCATTTAAAAATATGTATCCGGAGCAAGTAAATCAAGTAAACAAAGAGTTAAAAAGCTCAAATTAAGCAAAAGAAAATCCTGGCTTTTTAGAACTAAAATGTGTCAATGTTTATAAGTTCTAACAACATTTAAGCAAATAATTTAAACAATCTGAATCTAAAAATTATGAGTATGATTTACTATCTATAATTTTCAACAAATATAACAATTTTTTAAAAAATACTTGATAAATATAATGAAAACAAAGAACTTGTACAAATCAATGGTAGAGTACATGCTAAAAAAATCCAAATATTAAGAATAAAAACCAACCTTTGAATTTGAATTCTGGTATTTCAATTTAGTTTCAGGATAAGGAGAATAACGCATATTTTCATCCTATATTAAAAAAGTATTGATAAGTAATTTTGTCATTATATACAACATAACAATATTATTAACATTTAGTACTTCATGAACAATTTCTCATTTGAATAACAAATATTTATTTGGAGAAGTAATCAAATCATGTTTGGATACCTCTTTGATTGTAAATATGATTTCAAAATCTAGACCATCAATGGTCAAAACAAATTTCCCAATTTTTTTTTTTTTACACACAATTATTTTTATAAATTTTATATTAAAATTCTAACCTTTGTGTAGGAACAATTACAGAAATATCCTACAGACACATTTTGTTTTTGTTTTTGCATTTGAAATAAAATTTAGTTTAGGATATACAAATAAAAGATTCTCATCATTAATTCTTGATAGTTAAATGCAATTCAACTTAACTAAATTTAATACCTCTTGATTCAATTTACTTAGCATTTTTAAATTAAAAAGTTTAAAAAAAACTATAAAAACTTTTTTTTAATGTTGAGCAGATTAAATAGAATTATTTTCTCCTTAACATTAAAATACTCAAACAAAAATCATTCTGAAAAAAGTTATCCATATAAATTATTTAAATATCCATTATTTAGATATCCATTACTTATATTTAAAAAATTTTAATAGTCTTACATTGTCAAAATAATTACATCCAAATATTTTTAAAGTTAACCAGTTGTTGATACAAATATAAAATTTTAAAAGGAATTTTAAGATTTACGTTTTCAGGCCCATTGAACATTGTTAAAATTTTACTGATCTTATTTTCCAAATTTAGCTATAAATAATAATAATTTTTGATTTCACATTAATCCAAATCAACAATTACTATTTCATTACACTTGACTTATACGAACTTTTAAAAGGTTAGAAACAAATTACCTATATTTAATGATACAAAAACTAAAAAGTAATATAATTTTACTTTAAAAAAATAGCAGCTTTTAAGCGTATCTAAAAATATAAATTAGACATTAAAAAGAAAAACATACTAGTTTTCGTTTCTTCCCTTTTCGGGAACTACTTTTAAGGTTGTCTTCTAAAGCATTAGAATTTCCCCCTATGCCAGCAAATGGCCTTTCAGGTACATTCCCATCTGCTTTTTCTGACTTCAGAAATTTCTTACTAAGAGCATGAAGTCTCCGCAGCATTAAAGGCACCTAAGGTATAATAATATATTAAATCTAAGCTGTATGTAAATTTGCTAAAACAATAAGCTTTTATCTTAACCTTCTCAAAAAAATGCAATTATAATATCAATAATGATAAAATGTAAGAACTACTTTAATTATTATCTACTATAATCTACAAAGTTATATTTCCCTTTTTTTGGCATCAACACTAATTTTTTAAAATCTTATTGAAAAATTTATAACAAAATACCTTATTGTGTGACATTTAAAAGTAAGAAATCCATTGTGGATATTAGTTAAATCTATTAGACATCATCCAAAGATTACAAGTTAAGCAAAAATACTATTTACATAAAATATATTACATATTTCTTTGACTAAAACAACTTCTTTTGGAAGTCATTGTGAACTTATTGCAATATTAGTCACAATATAATAAATATAATTATTTTGATGCCTCCATGACATTCTAAATTTATTAACTAATCTGGTACTAAGAGGTAGCTTTACAGAGTTAATCAACCAGGGCAAAGTTTTCACCATACAAAGTAATGTTATTTTACAAATGTATCATATTTTAATTTTGAGCTTTTATCTTCTGGCAACTTTTCTGCCAAGTTTAGTTTATATTGGGCTGCTCAGAAGGAAATGGTTTATAGGGCCTCTTCCTTGACATAATAAAAAAACTTCACAAAATCAAAGTAATGAGCATTTAAATATTAATAATAATAAAATGTATGTGGGGGAAGAGATAAACAAGTCAAAAGTTTGGGAATTATCATGCATTTTAAACTAAGAAAAGATTTTTTCATTAAATACAATAGCCCAAAATTGTTTTACAATTGATACCAATTTTTGATTACAAAGCATTAACACACTGGTACTTACAAAATAAGCATTTTTTTCTTTGTACTTTCCTGCTATATCTTGTGAATCCATTGCAGCTGCTAAGAGACCAGTGGCATATGATTGTAGTGGATTGGGGGCATATTCTGCCCAATGCAGAAGTCGAGGTACAAATCCTTCCTGTAATACAAAGAACATTCTTTAAATTAAATACTTTATTCAATTAGATAGCTTAAGAGATTTACGTGCATCAAATTTTATATTTTAATAATCCCAATTCACAAATTTAAAATTTCTCTCTTTTCTAATGAACTTTTTATTATTAAACATACAGATTTTTTTAAAACTGCAAAAATAACCATATTGCAATGGAATGTTATTCATTATTAAAGATCATATAATAAGTTGAACAATATATATACCTTTAAAATATATATATAACTACACACAATACAAACAAACTTTTAAATCTAATATATAAAATTCTCGTGTCATACTGTTTGTAACCAAACTCCTCCGAAATGGCTGGACCGATTTTTATGAAATTTTGTGCGTATATTCAGTACGTCTGAGAATAGGACGTAAACTGTTTTCCATTTTGATATTGCAATTAGTTAAAAAGATATTAATTAAAAACCTTAAAACGTGTAATTGTTTTACCTCTGTGTGTTGTTTATATGGCCGAGCGTCATTTCAATTTCAGCGGAATAAAAAGTTCTTAAATTTTCTACGGTTTTAGAATAACAATATAATTGTTTCTATAAAACTCAGACAAAAAATAACTACCGAATCAGAAATATAATTTATTTCGCCACGATACAGTATAATTGTTTTTACAATATAATAATATTTGTATTTTTTACGATTTTTTAAAAATGAGTCAAAATTGATGCTTTATGAAAATGATTTCTAAATTGTTGCATATAAATTTGTTTTCATGTTATTAAAACGATATTTTACACTAAATAAGTTCATGCTTTTCTCTTTTAGAATCAGTCATTTAAAAAATAAAATACCACAAACTTTTTTTAATGATTTTTTTAAAATACTTAAAATTTTAATTAAACATTTAATAATTTTGTCATTTATAAAGATAATCTCATAAAACTTTTTATCGGCGTGTAGAACAATGTTATCCGAGATTTATACGAAAATTTAAATAATTGCTTAAACATTACAGATTTAAAAAAATGGGTTTTTTTTGTCCATTTCAATTTTATCTAAAATTTATTTATGTAGTATTTTTATTAATTTTTTTTACTTAAAAATTATCATTGTTTGCAATCGATGTCCGAAATTTGGTAACTTTAACTTAAAATAAAGACTTCAAAAATTAAAAACTGCAATTAAAAAACGCGATTTTACGATAAACCAAGGTTTGGCTCAATCGGTTTCGTGCCAGATGTGTGACTGTTCCACTGTCCAAATCACCCTACTCATAAGTTATATTAGAAAAAGGGGTATCTATAACAGTTCAAATATCACCAAATTTGGCAAGTACAAAAAATGCGAGTGAAAAGTTTATCCCCCCCCCTCATTTTTTGTACATATCTTCAATTAAAAAAATTCATATATCACATCCGTTTATAAAACAAAAATATCTAAAATATTTGCGAAAAACTTCATCGTTTTTACTCTGCTATCATTATTTCAAATAAATTTACTTGTAATATATTTAAATTATATTTTTTTAAAATTAAAGAGTATTGTGTTTTCTGTAAATCACATTAATCGAAATTTTTCAATCAGTATGTATGGATTTCTTAAAATTATGAGGAGTAAACCATCTGAACTTAAAAAGTCCATATTTTGCTCTTTTAAAATCAATGATTTAATAAATTAAGTACACAAAAACTTTTTTTTTACTCTTTTTAAAAAAATTGTTGCAATTTCAGCATATCGACTTCTGCACCGTTTAATCAATCGCCAAGTTGCAAACTTGGCTCTATCGCCAACATTTCGCTATGTTTCCATTGAATCACCATTATAATGTAAGGAACAGGGTTGCTTGCGAATATTACAATTTTAACATAAAATAAATACAACAGAAAGAAATATTAACGTATTACACATCCAGATATAAATTGTTTAGACTATTTTAAGTGTTCATTACACAAAATTTGTAACAATGTTTTACTTTTGTTGAGCAGAGATCAGTTTAGGAAGTTGTTTTCAAAAATACACCTACAGGACCGTTACGGAGTGTTATTTAAAAAAATCCTATTTATCAGCTAATAGATCTACAGTTTTAAAATTTAACAAATATGGTTTTTTTACTCAGCTGAGATATGCAAAAATCTTTTTTTGTTTTGTTTAATTTGCAAATCACAAAATTTACTCATTAAAAACTTCTTTATCCTATAATATGAATTGTTTAATTTTTCAGTTCCCCTGTGCGAAGAACGGGTATATCAGCTAGTTTCCCTCTAAAAAACTGCCCTGGTTAGAAAAATATGGTTCAGGGGGATTATTATCAAGTACGTAAAATAGAATGTTTACCATAAATTATACCTAAAAATTACAAGTGATATTATTTTGTCTCATTTCTATTAAAGTATATTTTAATTTTCATAATATGGAAGTTCATTCAAAATCATATAATAGACATAAAATTTAACAATTCACTTACTAAAATAATGCCTCTTTAAAAAATTATAATTGCTTAAAGCTTAAATTTGTATTTTGAATAAAACAAAAAAATAAAGGAATTACTCTATTATTAACTTATATTTATATGAAAAATACCTCTATGCAGAAAACAAGCGTTACTTAAATTAAACATGGACATTTATTTCTAAGGGTCTCAGCTGAATAACATTAATAACAAAAACATTTTCTAAAAAATAAGTGTTCATAAAAAAAATGATTTCTACTACTTACTTCTTCAAATACCAATGTTTCTAGCCCAGGTAATATATCCAAAAGTAGACGACATGAAGCAATATTAAGCTCTAGAACGTCCCTCTGACAATAAACTTTAACAATCTAAATAAAAAATAAACAAGAAAAAAGGTTTGAAAAAAGGCAAAATTCATAAAAAGACAGCAGAAATTTTTTCAAAGATTTGTTATTTGCAGGAGATTTTACATTTTTTTTTCATGGATATATAGTATAAGGTTACATAAACATTATATTTTGCATTAAAGTATTAAAAAATCTAATATTTTCATCATGAAAAATAATTTAACCTGTTAAATTTATTTACCATAAAACCAAAATATTTTTAATTAAGTGTGATAGTGAATCCAGAATAACACAAGTACAATTTAAGTAACTTATTTTAAATATAACACACATTTGACAAATCAGCTCAATAAATTATGACTTCTTTTTTTCCAAAAAATTTCAATCACAAAAAAGAAAGTGAGAAAATAATTTAGTAATATTTTTAGTAATATATTTTAACTAATATTTCTTAAATACAGTAATACCCCAAACTCATGTAATAGGTAGGACTGAGTGCAAATTGCAAAAGTAGGGATATGATTTCACATACAAATACATGTCATTTTTATTTGGGGCTGGATACGAAAGAAAATAATGGTATAGAAAAAAAACCTTTGAATAAAATCTTAGATAACACAAATATAAAATGACAAACTGAATTTATTTTGATGTAGGTTTCATAAAATCTAATGAAGTAATCTGCCCACTCAAAGATCCCCCCCCCCCCGCAAAACTTTTTCGTAGAATGATGATGATTTTTTTTTTTTTATTCCTTGTTTTGCTAAAAAAAAGTACACTCATCGTTAGAATATGTATTTTCTAAAATTTTGTAACCCTTTTTTAATTAAACTGAGGCTTTCTGTCAAACTTCAAATTGTCATTCAACCTTTTGATTTAACTGGGTCTAAAGACTCAAGTTCTTCAATGTCTTACTCTTGCATTTCTATGAGCTCATCAATTGAGAGGAAATCCCCAGCAGTAATTAAACATCATCACTATCCACTTATGAATTTATTTGCCAGGCAAAATCAACAACTTCTTTAACCCCCCTCCCCCCCAAAAAAGATGAATCAACGAGATTTAAAAATCGCACAACTCTGGGTTTGCTTAAGTCGAAATAATGCTGGATCGTCAATTTCAAAGAAATAGAACTGCAATGCTATGTTCTTTAAGAAAATTCAATACATTTAGCTTTTCTTTGTTCTTACATATTTAATTAATATAAACTTGAGAAAAATAAACACTCATGAATTATGAAAAGTTCAACTATTTTATCCCAAGTGATTAAAACTTTTACAGTAAAATTTTAAAAAATTACAACATTCCATAAATTATAACAAGAAAGTCTAAAAAGAGGAAAATTCCATTTAGAAGGAAAACATTTAGAACATTTAGTACTTGGCATAACTTTTAAATCATATAACAAAAAACAAACACGCACACAAATTTTAATAAAAAAAGGGGGAAAAAACAATTTTTAAAAAATTTCATATTTGAAATTAAATATTATGCACATAAACCTAATATCAAAATTTCAAAAATAAATGTAAAAAAAACAATGCTTTACCTCATCAACAATTTTTTCATTGCGGAAGAATATTTTTAAAATGTGGCCCAGTGTACAATCTGGTTGCAGACGACCTAAAACACAATATTTTGTTAATATTAAGCAACCAAATAAAAAAATGCATTGTCTATTGTGCTTTCCAGAAAATTAGATACATATTAATTCATGGCAAAAAAGATGAATTAAGGCTCATTTTAAAGAGGTGTCTAACTTTTTATAAACAATAATTTCCTTTTCTTCAAATAAAACCTATGTTGCCTTTTTCTGGATTAATCATAAAGCTCACCATAATTAATGTTGCTAAAAGAGGACATCCAGCCAGTACTTTGATTATTTGAATTGTGGCAAATTTAACTGTAATACGATTAATTGCAAGAATGAATGTTTGGTATCAGCCCTACCAACTACTATTTACTATTCTGTTAGCAATCCATTCACATATGATGGCTTCCAACTAAGGAAATAATGACTGCTGTGCGATCTGATTAATAGACACAGTTCTTTGTGTTTACCTTCTATACTTATTGACTAAGTTGTCATATTCTGATTACCATTTCCTATTTCTATCTGAAATCCCAACTTCTCTTTGCAAGAAGGTGCAAAATTACTACCCAGGGATTCCCTCTTTTGTTCTTTTGTTTTTCATTGACAAAATCTTTAGAATCTTTCAAAATTCTTATATTGTACTCTAGAGAATATCTCATCCTTTTTACAATAATTAATACATTCTTCATTTTAAATTTATTCTTCAATGAAGAGCTAATTGTGCATATTACAACACACAACATACTTATTATCAAATATTCTAATCAAGGTAAGTCTCATCAAATGTACCCCTGTAATATATGAACTTTAACTGGTCATTTGACAATGCATAAGGCTCCTAATCTTAACTAACTTATTTTAGAGGTAGGGCTTACACAGAGAACATCTTCGAAAATTATGCTATAGTTTAGTCTTTTTATTAGATCTTATTTTCTGGGAAACAGTATTTTTAATTCAATAGATTAAAAACATACTTTACTTAAATGTATATGAGAAAATCCTCATTAACTAGTTATTAATCATATACATGTCACATAAATTATAAGTATATAATTTAAAATAATAATTGAAATTTCTAGTAAAACTATTTTATTAATAACTTCAGGAAATGTGTTTTTTAAACAAGTTTTTTCTAACTAGATACACAATACAAAATAAATATAGATTATCTTACTTGGATGACGATTATCAAAAGGATCAGGATCCTTCTTTAAGAATACTTCAGTTTCTTTTTCAATTATCTCAGCTAATCTAAAAAAGATAATATTTCATTTATGTTAAGTATAACTATGGAAGAAATTGCACAATAAAAGGTAACTGAATGAAAAGCCAAAAAAACTTTTCACAAAAACCTGAGGATATTCCCTATTTAAACTATAAATCAATAACCCTTGGAATAGAAATATGAGGGGAGGGGGAAATATACATCATATATAAATATTATGACTAAATAAGAGAGCAAAATATCCCATTAGTGTTGACATTTTTGTAATGTCCAGTCACACACACACACACATTGAAGCATTAAAATATTAATTAATTTTCACTAAATATTAAACTTCAGAAAAATTTTACCTTATAAGGAGGAGTAATTTATCCAACACAATAATTGTTTGGTACATTTATTGATTGTTTAATAAATTCATAATCTGAAGCAACACCAGTGCTATTGATGACAGTCAAGTTACAATGTGTGTGTGAGATGACACTCCTCTCACCAAACGTTCACAACGTCCCAACACGAGGATTTCAAGACTCAACATACTTAATATGTATCAGTTCCTCTAAGCAGCTAGCTTCTGAACCCAAACTTATGACTTGAATAAAAAAATGCCAGCCACAACTTCACAGCCATGATCACTCATTTAGTGTTGCCATCAGAATTACTGAACAGATTTCAGTCTCTGAATAGATTTCTTCAAGCAAAAGATTATTTTGCAAGGATTTTCATACTTATTCTAAACTGCAAATTCTTTTAAATAATAATACATGGCATTTTTCAGTTATTTTAAATCAACCCCACAGCAACCATTTGTCTCCAAAGATTAACTACAGGCCAGAGATTAAACATATGGCCATATTAGCCTTGTGGTTTATGTCATGGACCATGGCTGGCGTGTTACGAGTTTGAGCCTAGTGTCGCTGAAGATCCACAGTGTTGTAGGGACTGATGCACATTAAATCTGTCAAGGCTCAAATGTTCTCCTGTTGGTGTGGAAGTTAGTAGGGGGGGGGCAGCTCAGGTGTCATCCTCATTACTTGACCATGGTTCAAATTTACAGTGTCCATCAACAGCAATCCTCGTGCAGCTTTACAGTGCAATATTAATATATAACTTTTACTCACTCATTCATTTTGAACATTTCAATGTTTAATGCCATAGTTCAAACAGTTAAAACCGGTATTTTCTTTGTTATATTTTTGTGTCAAAGTAGCAAAGGTTAATTAATATGAATCTCTGAAACTTACCACAAAATAAAATGAAAGTCGTGGGCTATTTTGAGAAATACAATGCACTACCAGAAAATTAAAAATGCAGTCTCTCACATTCAATGAAATTAAATTTCAACCGAGAACTTATTTATTTGCAGAACAACACCTGTACATGACAAAATACTATTGAAATGAATGTTGATAAGCTGGTTTGAAGGAAACAACAACACAAAACCTTTAAAGTTTATTAATTGTTGGTGTAAAGAATTTAGATAGGTTAAGTTCTTTCAAAATTAACTAGAAGTTGTGGACAAAATGGTAAGAGACTCATATAATTGATTTTGAGAGAAGCATCTATGAACTGGTAATAATAAGACAAAAAAAAAAATTGCTGCAGACTAAGCATGTTCTCTTCTAAGATAGATTATCCTAGAAGAGTGCTCCCTTCTCAATGGACATTTTAAGGAATTTTTGTGAAGTAAAGTAGTTGGCCATAGAGGAAACATCAAATTTTCCTTTGGCCTTGGAGGTAACCCTTTTCAATGTTTACATAGATGATATTGTCACAAAAACTTCTAGCTTAGATTCACTGAATTAAAGAATCAACTGATTAAAATGCTGCGAAGTTGTAGAATGCAACTCAATAAATGGGATTTGAACTTTTGATTAGTGATTTTTTTTTATCAGAAGCTCCATTTGATTATAATAAACCTAGTAAAACTCTAAACATAATTTGATTGCCTGAATCAGATGCAAAAAATGATGTTTAGTCTCTTAAAGATAATCTTCAACACGTACAAAATGAAAAATATTGTCTGTCATTGCCGGGTGATAAGATCTAATTGGTCCAGTGATTGTAAAGGTCAAGATTCTACTTCAAAGACTTAAAGGTTCATAAATTAAATTGGAATGACAAATTACCAGAGTCTTTAAGTGATTGATTACATACTGTTCACAGCTTAAAAAGTTTCAAGATTGAAATTTATACATATATTCTAAAATCATTAGAGGAAAAAATGTCGATTTTCAGATTTGCTAACGTATCTACTTCTGCTTGATGTAGTACCAATTCCAGGATAGCCCCCCCCCCCATTGAAGATTATTACTATTCCAACACTAGAGCTGTGTTCCTGCATTTTGCTAGTCAATTTGATGCACATGGTTATTAAATCATCAAAAACTAATATATACTATTCATCTTAAAATTTTGAACTCCTCAATAGTATTAGCATAGATCAATTTCACTGCTTGTTAGTTGACGACTTTTGATTAAATAGTGTGTCTCAAAGATACACAGATTATCAAAGAACATTTATGGCCTACACCATTCAAGAGGAATACAGCAAACCTAGTTTCATGTGGTGTATATCCAAATGAGCAACAATCACTAAACACAAGGTTTAATAGATTTCCAAATGTAGACAGCTATCCTACCAAAAAGTAAACAATAAATGGAGTATGAATTTTTTTAGGCTAACTGAAAGTTCCAGTTGCTAACTTGACTGTTAGACTTAATTATGCTCTTCATATTTCTAATAAATTTATAAAATGTATTAATATATATTTAGTTTTATTTACAGATTTATTTCTAACTGCCAAGGGAAAAGAAAGATAGTGGGATCCCTAATTCCAAAAATAACTTTAAAAATGTTAGATTGACCCTCTGGTAAGACTTGCTAAAGTGCCGTAAAATCCGGTGTAAAATGCACACTTATACTTTCAAGCTGTATTTTTTAATTTTTAGAAATATTTGCCATATAATGCGCACCTTTCTTATGAAGAAACCTGGATATATACGCGTGCAATGCTCTTTGAAGCTATTTTTTCGAGGTAATAGTTTGAGCTTTAGAAGGAAAAAAAATACTTCTAGAACTACAAACATTTAAGTTCATAAGGAATGTCATTCCTTTTAAATAAGCAGTATTTCGATATATGTAGAAGCCTAATTTGTTTCTATGCATGACTTTTTTTTTATTTTTAAAGTTTTCAATTTTATATCTGCCATATAGAGCACACCCGTAAATTTTTATGTTATTTCTTGTGTTCAAAGTGCACGTTATACAGTAGATTTAAGGGTAATTGCATTTTGTAAAAAAAAAATTAAAGAAACACAAATGGTTGAAAGACAGTCACTTAAGTATCTTAAATGCTTTTCTATATGCCAAGAAATTAAGAAATGGGGGCAGAATAATGAATTTAGATGACATATACATGAAAACACCCATTCTCCTTCTTAGGAAAAATCATAGATTAATATTTATTATTTCGCCACACTTTCATTTAAAAAAATTGTATTTCTTTATTGTATACAGCCAGGAATAATGCCAGCTGGATACTATGTTTTAAAAATAAGCCTTAAGTTAAGTAGCAAATCATGGCTTCACTCCAAAAATAAAAAGTTGCTGCCAGTCCCCTTTTTTCTAATACTGCATTGATATATGTAGTCCTTTTTACATCAAGTAAAAAACATCACCACAAGGATATTTTGAACAAAATCTATGTTCAATTTTTATTTACTTGGTAATCCATGCAGTTCATCTTGAAACTGTTACAGACTCAAATGCTTTGATTGCAAAATTGAAAATATTTTTTGCTAGAAGAGGTTTTTGATATACCACTTTTACTGTAATGCAAAAAATTCTGTTGGTAAAAAATTCGGAATTGAAAGCATTATGTGCAATCATTTAGATCAGATGAAGTCTTGTCATATCTATCATCTAATTTGATTTAATTAAGTCACACTATGAAGCAACATGATGGCTGAGGGAGATTAACCTTGTAATTTTGAACCACAATCAATGGACAAGGATGATACCTGAGCTGGCATTCGTCACTACACAAATGTAATGACATTGAGCCTTGACAGATTTGATGTATATTAGCCTCTCTATATGGCAGATCTTCAGCGGCACTAAGACTAGAACCTGGAACTTGACAAAGATGTCCAGGAGTTAACGACCATGACTACTCAGAAACTTCAGATTTATTTGTCATCTGAATTTAATAGTTGGAAGAGAGTTTTGCCTCCCACATCACCATATTTTGGTGATATATGGAAGAGACTTAAGTTTTTCAAGTTTTATTTTATCAAAAAAAAAAACTGTTGGAAATTTCAAATTAACTTTAGAAGAATTTTCAACAGTCATGTACCAAATAAAGGGTACTTCAAATTGTAAGCCCATGACTCTATTATCATCTGACCTCTATAACTTTGACCTTTAGATATTTGTTAGTTGGCAGAGATATCAATACTATAATATATTAGATAAACTTTTCTTAAATTTAAAAGTAATATTTGATAATTTGGAGGGAAGAATTTATTTTTTATAAAAGTTGAAATAAAACTATTTAATATTGATTAAATTCAATTAATTCCTTGATAGTGAATAGTTTTAAGTTAGATTAAAGAAAGTTTGATTTTTCATTGTTAAACTAATAATTGAATTGGTTCCAACAAGTTTTGATTGATATTGTAATATGTTGCTAAGTGAAGATTATTACTGGAATTGATATTAAATAAACTACTTTTATTTAAACATTATTTTGTACCATATTTCAATTTTTATTATGTCTATATTCTGTTATTATATGTTCCATAGTGCCAGTTCTGTTTAGTTATAATTTTTTTTGTTGCATAGTGATTACATTTTTACATAACACTATATTTTATGTATCATAACTCAAATGATAGAAATTACTATAAATATTGTGAAAATATTTAAATATAAAACCATATAACTGTTCCACTAGATAATTAATATATAAAATAAGTTATTTTTAATTTTGATAAATATAAAGGCTTATTCAACAAAAGCACAAAAAGATTTAAAATCAAATTGTTATTAAAATACAAGTCCACAAAAACAGAATAAGATAGCCAACCAGGTGTGTGTGTGTGTGTGGGGGGGGGTTATAAGTTGGAAAAGGGGGGGGGAGAATGAACCCAAGAAGCATGAGTTTAAAAATTTGAAAAAGTAACCGAAGGTTCAAAATACAAACCTAAATTTGAAGGGGGATCTAAAACTGGAAAAGAAAGTTGGTCAACAGAACATCCCAACCACATTAAGGATGGTCCATTCAGGAGTCATAATAATTTGATTTGATTCTTTTTATTAGTGTCTAAAGCAGTGCAAGGGCTATTGGTGATGATTTTGGTAATCTTGAACCTCGGTCAAGTGACATGGGCAACACTGAGGAGACAACCCATTCTACAGGATGACCAAATGTAGGAACATAAAATACCTGCTAACATCATTGACTTTACAAGATACTGAGGGCCTATTGCCTCTGTAGTTGTATAAATTTTATTCTGAATATCGTCGATGAGAATTTAGTTACATTATACTTTGCATATTGCTAATAGCTATCATTAAGTTATTCTTGAAACTAATCTTAGCAACCTCCCATACTTAAATATTGTTGTTGTTACTTATGGCAACCTGATTGACAATAACAACAAATCAAGGCCTACAAAATTCATTGCAGTGAAGGGCTAGATTTTTATACCTGTCAGCCCAGCCTTGAGCACCATGCAAGCTCAGGAAGCACTTTCTCACCCCACCTCAATTTTGAGAGGAGGAGGGGGTGGTCAGGGCCTCCCACCTCTTCTCCACCAACCTCAAGAGGACTTGCAGCTTATGCTATTTAGAGTACCCTATACCACGGGCGCACTATACATTTACAAAACATTCATGTCTTCTCTGGGATTCAACCAGACCCTATGCCCTACAAGCACAGAGTCATTAACTCATATTTAAATATTAAATTTGACACAGTGTTATTGTTTTAATGGTGAACAGGGTGTTAATTCATTATAAGTAGAGTTTAATTTTTATATATCTCAGTTTAACTTTATATATAACAATCTTTACTAAAAATTTTCATCTTATTTGGATAATATCTAATTCACAAATCTGAATAGCCTATTTTGAAACATGTCTCCTTTCCTCTAGCACTAAGGATTAAAACCTATATTTTGATAAATTTATTAGTGATTCCTTGTTAACAAAAATAAGACCTTGAATTTTAAACAATTTATTTGCAAATATAATATAGTAATAGAATATCATAATGGCTTACACATGCCTTTCTAACCAGTTGAAACTATTCTCTAAAACTGATGCAATTTCTAAAAATAGCACATTTTTCTTTGCTTGAAAGCAGATTATATTCATTATATAATGCTCTTCCTCTATTTTTCCTTGTATTTTTACTCCAGAGCAAAGTGTATTCTCAAAATAACTCTCCTTACTTCAAAATTAAATAAATGATGAATGGATAAAAAAAACCAACAGACTTTTGAATTCCCACGAGTACATCATTATATTAAACAAAATGATTACTATTTCATTGATTTATTTCATGCATTACACATTTCATTTAATAATGTAAAATTTTTAAATATCTTTAATAACATTTTGTAACGGTTAATATATATAAGTTTAAAATTTCAAATTTAATCCAAACTCAAGTTAAATACAAAAATGTCACATTTTCAGAACAATAATTTTCTTATTTCATGCCCCTAATAGTATATTTATAAATACCAATAATCATAATTAAAAAAAATTAAAAATGGAAGTATTAATGATGATAATTTAAAATAATAAGCAATATAAATGTTCAAATATATTTTTAGCTCTAAAGAGAATTAAAAGTAACAGTACTTCATGAGAGTTGAAGTAACATCTTGACCGGATTCATTTTGCTCATCCCATAAAGACAGCAGCCTTTTCACTTCCTCGACACTTTGCATTTTATACTGAAAAAAAAATTTTAATATATTTTTTTTAAAAACTCAAAATAAAAACATTTTTAGGGATAAAAGCAATAAATAAGAAAGTGATACAATAATTCATAACTTGAGACTTTTATGAAGTTTTACCTAAACTTTGATAGGAAAATTTCAAAAAACTACATGAAAATAAAAATGAAAGATATTTTAGTTAGTGGGATATCACTAGGCATAGAAAATAAATAGAATTACACATGTGCATCACTGCCATCTGAAATAATAAATGAATATTGTTGATGCTAGTAATGATTGTACATGTAAGATAGATTAAACAGAGGAACTTCATATTTTTTGGGTCTGAAACTACACTATACGATACATCATTGTATCAGAACCATTGAAATTTATTCTATAAGAGTGTCTGCTAAAATTTATTATTTCAGAATTACTGGTCTCTTGGTAGCATAGAGATGAGAAATAGAGTAAAGCACCCCTAAGTCATAGCGCTTGATTCTTTTTGCATTAACCTTTATGGACGATGTACTAATCAACAGAAAACATTGTAAAAATGGGTATGACACATATGCATCCTCCCCAATTATCACCAGCACCTGGGTGATGCACAGATGAATCACATTTCATACTGATTCTACAGGTTTGCCCGTCCCCATGGAAAAGTACATTGAATGGCCAGGCATTCGATCTGGGGGGTTGAGACTGGTGCACATGACACACCCGTCGCAAAAAAGTAAAATGAGTTTGTTCATTCTTTTCATTTATCCACAATAAATTTTCTGCATCGGATACAAATTTGGGAAACACACACACACAAACTCATGGCATGAAACAAGTAGGATATTTCCTTTAGCATTGGAGAATATAATTATAATTGACACTTCATAGTTGTGGATACTTTTTCATTTTGCTGGTGCAGGTGAGAAAGTCGCCAAAAAATGATACAATCGATCCCAAATGGAATATTTTACATTGAATGGAATGAAAAAATTTTAAACAAAATTAAAGTGCTTATTCCTCTGAAAAAAATTTTTATTATTAACATTTTTTTTATGTGAATATTGTGTATTGTTGCCAAAAAAAGTCTGCTTGGCAAGTTTTATGCTGGCAAAGCATCTAATTATGTAACATGAACAAGAAATGGGCAACATAAATTAAATCATAATTTTTTAGGAAGTATAAGCCACAGTCTAAGCAAACAAGTTGTTAATTTAAAAAGTTTTATGATTTTAAGAATATTAGTTAGATACAGTCGAACACCGATTTAGCAAATTCATCCGGAATGAGCATTTTGTTCATTAAATTTAAGGATTATTCATTACATATTGGATTCAAACAAAACAGAAATTTTTTGCACTTACATTTTCAAATTCTGTTAAAAATTGTAGAAAAAACACCCATAGTTAGAAATTACACACTTTGTAGTCAACAGTTAAAAATACTATTGCTGAACTATTAAGCACCAGTTAATAGAAAATTTTAAAATAGTGCATTATTTAAGTCCTGTTGTAGAAGAGAAAGGTATGTTTTCAAACAATTTAAAACGTTAGAAAATGTGATAGTTTTGATAGGAGTCTTATTATCAATGTCTGCATTAGAATTGCAATTCATTGACTTTGACAAATCAACAACTTCCACAACTTCTGTTGAACAGATAGGCAGTCCATCATAAAATGTATCATAATTATTGAAATCTTAATTCACCACTGCATTGTGGATTGGGATGAGATAAAAAAAAAGAAATTTCCTGCCCTTCAAGATTCACATGATAGATTACCCTCATGGCTCATCTGCACCTGTTAAGTATAATAATGGTCTTCAAACTTTCCCTTTCAAATTTTCTGCTTGTCAGAAAAGTTTTTTTTTTTTGTTCTAAAGAAAAAAGATACGCCACTTGGGGGGGGGGATCCATTATTCTCTAATACAAATTAATAATAAAAAAATTTTCCAGCTGCTGAAATAATTTAATTCAGGGTTAACTATTTGTTAAATATGGGTTTTCTGCCTTCATTTAATCAGAGAAAGATAAAAATTCGTTAAATAAGGGTTCGTTATATCAAAGCTTAACTGTATATAAAATTTATTTATATTTAAACTGAATTTTCAACATACATAATACTGGATACAGTTTCTTTAAACTATATTTCTTGATTCAAGTATCACAAAAAGCATGATATTCACTTGGGTAATTCCTGTTAAGAATACATATATTATCTGCTTCAAAAAAAAAATATCAATGGAAATATTTTTTTCTGTTGAAGGCAATATTCATTCCTAAACAGTATTGCTATTGATATATTTTGTGAAGAAAACATATAAATAGAATAAATAGTTATGTGAAAAATAAATGCAATTTAAATATGCTAGAACAGGGGTTGGCAGACTTTGGAGACAGAAGAATCCATTTGTAAGTGAAACAAGACAGACTATCAAAGAGCCAGAAGAAAAAAGCTTGACTATCAAAGAGCCAGAAGAAAAAAGCTTAACTATCAAAGGAGCCAGAAAAAAATAGCCGAAATATCAAAGAGCCAGAAAAATAGCCTAATTATCAAAGAACCAAAAAAAAAAGTCTAAACAAATTATATGCATACATTTGAAATAGAAAGGGAAGGGCTCTGGTAGTTGTTGCAATCATGACTATTGCTCCAATTAATATCTTTTATACTATATTTCAATACAATTTTATCCAAAGAAGCATTTTACATTTCTTCAAAAACTAAGAGCTATGGAGTGTACTTTTATTTCTGAGGCTCAATGTGAGAACAACCATTGTGAAAATTTCATAGTGTTGTGAAGTTTCAAGCTTCATGAAAGAAATTCTTAATCAATAATATTGAAGTGCTTTTCCATTTACATTAATAATTAAAACTTATTTCAGTTGTTCTTGCAGACAAAAGTCATCTCAACACTCTTTTTATTAATCTTAAAGCTTGTCATAAATTACGGAAAATATTTTTGTTACTTTTGTTGGGGAGAGATCTCAATGTATCTTTCTTGTCCCAAATCATAAATGTTCTCAAATTTGTTTATGCAATAAGTAAATAGCTGGAAATCACTTAAATGTATATCTTCCCATGGTAAGCTTTGTAAACAGAAAATTAATACAGAAGTAACAATCTTAGGTAACCATCTTAAGCTAGTCAAATATTTAAATGTATGTCTAAATGCAGGTAATTTTTTACACTATTTACAAAAGAAAAAGGGAAAGGAGAACAAGTTTTTAGTACAGGCACAATTATTTTTAAAAATAATTTATAGAGGCATAAACAAACTTATTAGCAAAGAGTTAGCGATTTGCCAATCCCCTATTTCTTGTAGGGCAGCAAAAATAACTGGACAGTCAAAAATCTGAGCAGGTGTTAGCTCTGTCTCTGAACAGTTATTATAATCCCTATAAGTTCTTCTACCATCCCTATCAAACATTCCTCTGTGATGACCTGTTCTTAGCCTAGCAGTAGTCTTTTTTTATATGGCAGTCTCCACTTGTAATACAGATTTGATGTTTTGCAGGAATTGATTTCTCTCTCAATTTGAAATTTGCATCTAATAAAGTAACATTAATAAAGCTGTTATTATTAATATTTCTAGCTTCTTTTGCCAATTTATCCACATTTTCATTGCCTTTAATGTCAACATGTGCAGGTAACCATAGGAGGAAGCAGACTTTATCTAATTCCTGTAATCTAAAAAGGCAAGAGCAAATCTACAGTAACATATGAGTCTCCATTTAGAATTGCCTGGAAGGCTTCTTTTGAGTCAAAAAAATGTCAAGACCTCTAGCCAGTTCTAGAATAGGGTGAGTCTTATATAGATCAAGAGCCTCAAGCATCACCCCAAAATATCAGTTTATAAATATTATACATAACTACTGAGACAATGAAGTAGTTTGAAATGATAACACGTAATTTCAATAACCACAAATGAAAGTTTTCTTAAGAGGATGTTAGAGCAACTAATTCTCTTGATTTTTTTAAATTTTTGATAGAGCTAAGAGCAGTGAATTAGGCTATATAGGTTTCAAATTTGCCTAGAAATTAATTTAAAATATTAGAAAATTGTTACAAAGCTTGCCTTTCTACTAAAACCCAGAACTTGCAACCATTCTCGGGGTTTCCTCTAACTGCAGGAAATTTCCATTTGCTATTTGATGACCCTTTATATTTAAACAGTTCACAATTTTTAAAAAAAAAAAGGATGAAATTGAATGAAAAGTATAAATTATAGCTAAAAAAAGCAAGATTAATTTTATCAAGCAATTCTGGGTGTATTAAATCGGATTCAGGAAATACTTTTCTATTTTTGAAAGTGAAGCATTATCAATAGCAACAATATTTTGATAAAGTTTGTAAGCAGTTCTTAGATTCTATTGTGGGTGAATTCACTGAATTTCTCAAGTCTGTTACCGTCTTAACATTATATTATATAATTTTCCCAGATTTATAAAGGTTTTTGCTGCATGACCCCCAAAATCAGCAGGAACATATTAAGACTTGTCTGAAAATCAGAATAAATAAGCATGTTATTTTCCCTAATTTTTTACTTCAGAGCTGTCAAAAAGGAGAAATTTAAGCATTGATTTTCAGAATGCCTTTGTGTGTCATGAACAGTTTAATAAACATTTCAAAAAGATTTTAAAGAAGATTTTGTTAATTTCTAAGTAGTTTTTTAAAAATTTATTTGCTTAATATTTAAAGAAGGTAGTGTTTATTGTTTATATTTTGTTTATGCTCAGAGTATTTTTTTTTTTTTTTGGAAAATCAAACTTTTAACTCTGACATATGTCAATTTAATTCATGTATTAAGAATATTAGGAATCATACAGACAAGTCTTGCAATGTGCAAGTGTATTATGCAAAATTTTAATTGAATATGAAATACCCCCCCCCCCCCAGCAGTTTTTAAATATAACCAAGTCAAATTATTCACAATGCAGTGCAAATACTAAATAATCTCATAAGTTGATACTTTTTACAAATATAAATGTTTGTGTAAAATTGAGACAAGAATAATAGGACTAACAATTTTACAATTTTATAAAAAAGAAAACTATTTTGTAAAATTCAAAATACATTAAAATAAAAAATAAATACAAATTTTTTTTTAGGGAAGCCTTGCCCCAGGATATTTTTATTTTATTTTGTATTTCTATGAAACTAGGCAATGATGTTTGACTATTTTTTTTTTGGAAATATTTTTGCAAACTCCTTTTGTTAACCTGGTGATCGTTTACAAAAAACTCAATAAGAAATAAATAAAGAATGGATTTAGTAAAAATAATTATGTCTTACAATACCAAGTCAAAGGTATTGTAAATATATCAGGTGAATAAGTCCATTTAAAATTAAAAATTAAAGGTATGTCTTTAAAGTATCACATTTTCAAATAAAAAATAGGTTTAAAATCAAATTTATCAATTTGGGAGGAAGGGGAGATGGCATATACATTTTGCTTTAGTTTAGTTTTAAATTAATTAGCACTAAATTCTAATTATTCCTTCTTGGAGAAAAACAATCGTGGTCCTCCCTCAAAGACAATAATCTTTGCCAGTTTTCAGCATAAGTCTGAAAATTTTAGCCACTCATTGAAACAACACTCTAATGGTTTCTAATCCCATAACTGCATATTTATATTTGGGTCATTATTCGGCAAACTATATATTTCTATAAATACCCACTATATATACAAGGAATGCCATTGGCTTTTACTGGACTTCATGTTGGTGCATTAGATAACAAAGGAAAGTACATGTATTAAAAAATACCAGAGAACAGATTTCATGTAAAATTGTACCTAATGTGACATAAACCAAAACAAATCCATCTATTGCCCAAAACATGTATTTACAACGTTTTTTACTTAAAAAACACAAACTCCTTTATGAACTTTTTCTTTTTCCAACAATTGAATAAATTCTCTAGATATTTTCATTACTGTTATTCAGTAGATACTGACAATTCAAATGCATTTTATAGTAAAATAGATCTAAATATAATAGATTTGAAGATACAAAATTCTCACCATCTCTATATAAACTAAGCATAAATTAAACTTAAGTATTAGCGTCTCCACAGCAAAATTTGCGCCACACAAATCATACAAAAAGTTTCTAGCATGTTTTATTTTAAAAAGAAACAGACAGATTGTGGCAGAAAATGGAGCAATTTGGATGTGGTGACGTTAATATGTAAGTACAGCACAATCAATACATCTAGTTATATTTTTAAATGCTATTATAAAACCGCACACACAAAAATTTAAATTTTTATAAGACAACATATTTTTTAACTTTTAGACAGCTTTAAAAAAGTAAGACATTGTTGATTTACATGCAATAAATGCATGGTGATAAAAAAACTAGTTTTTTTAGTCCTTCATTATACATGCATCTATATAATTGAAGTTACTGCAACAAGGGAAACAGAAACAATTTTAATTATCTTTGTTGAGAAATAAATGCAGTAAAGCACTGGTATGCCAAAAATATCACTTCAAAAATAAAAAGTAACCATTATTTTACAGAAATCTCTACATTTGAAATATATTCAGAGCAATTACTTTTTTAGAATAACTTGAAATTGCTACACTCTTTTACGTGAAGTAAATGTTGTATTAAATAGAATTTAGTCATTGTTTCACAGTGAAGGGCTTTTCCCAATAAAATTATGTTAAATACAATAAACAATGATTTTTAATTAATTCTACAATGAATCAAAAGTACAACATTAATATATTTCAACTTGGTGTGTTAAGCAATATTTCATTTCTTTTCAAGAAAAAAAAAGGTTTCATCTCAGTTTAAAAATATTATTTTGGTCTCTCAAACAAGCTTCACCACTAACTAAAAGGAAACAAAGCATTTCCCAACAACTGACAAGTAAAAAACTTAAATATTCTCAGAAATTTATATCAAAACAAAGATGCCAGAAAGAACATGAAATACCAATATTCCATTAAAAATTGTGATCTACTAACACAAAAGAATGATCATAGAAATGTAGTATTATTAATCTCAATACCGGTGGTAACGTGCATGATGTGTGTTGTTAACTTCAAAAGTTTTCATATTTTTTCTGACAAATTTACAATAATGCTTGCCGGCTGAACAGAAAATGTATTTGCCTACCTGAAAATTGCTATGCTTTTAAGCAATAGATCGGAATCACAGTCAGAATTTTTACAATGTGTATACTGTGCAACAATTTTTAAAGAGAGAGAGAGAAGAGTATTACTTCTAACTAAACATAAACATAGAGACTACACACACGTGGTGAAATACTCTTATCTCATCATAAGATGAGGATTGGCTAAACGAACCTTAACCGGAAGTTTCTAGAAACTTTCCGGAACTCTACCATTATCAGTAAAATTTCCAAATATTGATTGCATATGATTCTTTCTAATACATTACCTTAACAAGTTGTGTTCAAACACTTCGCAGTTGTGACATAACACTTACAAAGCAAGGATCATTTCACACTCTATATCGCTCTTAAACAAAGATTTAACAACCAAAAATTTATCTCTCATAGAAATCACAATTGTAACAATGAGCAGATATTTTAGAGTTTTGTATCACTTATTATTGCTATTATCTACTCTTATTTTAGTTTATATTTTGAACGCTAGATGTCAGTATATATGAAGTCAGTCAGTGAAGCACAGGAAATGAAGAAATATTGCATAAATAAACACACAATAATCTCTTGAAACAATCCACTCTCGATAATTCCAAGTTCGAGGGACCAACGAAAAACTTCGAATTATCAAAAGTTTGAATTCTCAAAAATGTAGAAACTCCCAAAATACATGGAGAGTATTTTTTTCCAACACATTTAAATTTGAAACTATGTAATAAAACAACAATTGTACATATGTATAAAATTATGTCAAAGAATTTTTATTATATAATATAAATATTATACCGAAGTGAAAAGACCTGTATTTAAAAAAATGGTGCGTGGAATGCCACGCGATAGAAGTGAAACTTTTTTGGCGAAGTTGGTCGTAAGTGCAGAAATACATCTAAATATATTAAACTGCTGGGGGAACTTATTAAATTCAAATAAAATTCAAAATTCATAGGCAACCGTAAGCGAATCCCGAACTCTCAATCGCATAATTTTCATTGTCATATAAAGAAAATGCTGTGGGGTCACGCCACGACGATCAACACGTTCTAATTCACTCGTGGTCACCATGAATAGTGTAACTCTAACTCCTTCCCTGAAGTTTCTAAAATGACCCAAGTAAATTGCTGGGATAGAGAGCTCCTCAGCATGTTCATCAAATAGCAATCTTCTTGGTACATTTGCTTCTCCAGGAGCAATACGAAGATATTTCTGTTCATTCCATAAAAACGTCTGTTGCTGGGCTGTAAGACTCTTTTCAATAGTTATATTTTCACTGATTTCATCTTGAAGAACTTGAGACGCACTCTGTTTGAAATTGAAGAAACTATCATCGATTGTAACATCATACATTCTATACGATGGAGTAGCTACTAAATATTGCAACCATGTTTTGATGTTTCTTTTAGTAACCAACCCATCAGATAACTAGTTCTGTGAATTTTCCTCCGTTTGATGTGAACATTGACCCAGCAATCATTATCAACATTCCATGGCAGTCGTTTGACCATTGTTTTGACGGATACTGGAACATTGATTATTTGCCCTAATATTCCAAACTGACCATGTACATATCTCAATCGCCTAATTTGCATGAAACGTATTCGGGGAGAAATGAGACTTTCTGACCATATCCAAAGTAGGAAGATGTGCTGGAATATCTGAGTACACAAAACCATTATATTTTGATAAATTTGGTATACTTTTCCTATTTAAACTTTGTCAGCAATTGTAGCACGCTTTAACGTCTTCTAAATTAATTCCTGGTAAAATATTTTGTAAAATATTTTTATGCTCAGCAACAGGCGTTCTCAAATCATCTCTGAACCATAATCTATCACAAATCGAACACCCGTGACCGAAAGGTTTATCAACAAATTGCTTTTGGAAATCTTTGTGAGCATTTTTATGGGAATCATCGTCTTTGTAACGTAAGAAAGAATTTATTATCGATTTTATTATCACATGCATCAGTTCCAACACGCACTGGACTCGTTGAGGGCTCTGTACTTGTTGACTGTACAGGGTGGTTCACAAAGTCCGTATTAATTTGTGCTGGCATTAGATGAGTCTCAATAGCATTCCCATTATCAGTCATTAAACTCGGCATTAAGAGAATATTTTGCGATGTTTTTTTCCGTGCTCGATATAGTCAAATGTACTCTTATCGGGATTTGGCAGTAGCGCTTGATGAATTTGCACTATTTTTCTGCTTTTTTATCTCTTTTTCGACTGGACTTTCTGCTAGTTTTTCTTTTCTTTTTCTTTCACGAAACTCTTTTCCTCTTTGTGCATTTAATTTAGGCATTCTTATTAGAATCAATAATAATTCAACGCAAATGAAAATTTAAAAAAAAAAACAAATTAGCTGCCGAAAACATCACCATGTAGCCAACAATCTAAGTAAATATTTTAAAAAGGCACGCTTTTGCTGCAAGAGCTATTTTGTCTACACCGTAACACAAACATTGCAACACATATAACCGTTGACAGATGTTCCCTGGTCTGGAGAGAAAAGGGTAGGGGGGAATCGACCAAAGGCGGGCAATCATCCAACTTTTCACGGATGTGACGCAAGTCACAGGGTGTCCCCCGCTCTCTTTTCCTCCCACTCGTTATCTCCATTGCTTCGATTTGGGGGGAAGGCAAGGGAAATCACTACTTCCGTTCCCTTTCTCCCTGTTACGCAAAACTGGGCAAATTTTCCATTCACTCCGTGAGCAAAGAAGTTTCACTTCAAAAAGTACATTCATACACAATCCTACGCATATCTTCTTCACAATAGAGGACCAGTTTTTCTGAATACATGTATAGCAAGGCCACGTGTTAAACGAAAGATATGGACGGTTGACAAAAGGTGCATTTGGTCTATTGTACACTTGAAGAAGAAAAGCATTAAAAGTGTATAAGGTGATGAACTAAATGACACTAAGAAGAGGTAGCAAACAGATGGTCATTAAAGGGGCTACGTTACAGAGGAGACACGCAGTGGTAATACGACACAAAACTTGTGAGCTCCAACCTGTTTGCTAAAGGACTGTTGATGATAGTGAGTGTTCAAATTGTTGAATATTTTGTAAGATAACTTTGAATTATTGCGTGTTGTAGTGTGGCCAGCCACAGATTTTACTTCAAATTATTGAGTGTACCAAAACGTATTGTTTTAGTACGAAATATCAAGAGTTTTTCTAGGGACTGAGCATATACTTCGAATTAGCGAGAGGTTCGTTTTATCGAAGGTTTCAATTATCGAGAGTCGACTGTATTATTTTAGAGATGACTCAGTAATTTCAGAAGGAATCTCTTCATGGTTTTTACTTTGTAGGAAAATCGTAAAAACTCGAAATTTACCATCTCACTCAAACTAGGATGTATAATACCCAACAAAACATCTAAAATCGGTTTTTTCAATTTTTCATAAAGTAAGAAAACCACTTTGTTTTTTCCTTCCCTTTTGATTTGCTTTCATTATTTATTACACCAGTTGGTTAGGCAAGTGTGCATACTAGTCACGATCGTGAGTTATTAAATTTTAGAAATAGTTATCTTTCCCTCGTTGTATTTTGCTTCCGCCAAAGATGGTGCCAGGGGCGGCTCTAGGGCCGGACAAACCATACCCATGTCCGGGGTGGCAAATTTTAGGGGCTGCATTTGGACCAAATTTTAAAATTACTTTTTTTTGTTATGGAAAATTTGGAAGAAGTGAAAGTACACTATCTAGGGAAAATATTCAGAACAAGATAATTTTTCTTTTACGTGAGAATATTAAATTATACATTGTTCATAAAATTAAATAAGCTAAATATTTTTCGATAATTTTAGATTGCGGCCCTGATGTCAGCAAGATCGAACAAATGACATTTATGGTAAGGTTGTAATGGCTGGGTTCTACCTAGGACCCCGCTCACTCTGCCCGGCGCGTCTCTAAGTGTGAGAGGAAACATATCATCACCAACAAACGCCATAATAACAAATATATTTATTCAAGACTGACAAACACTTAAACACAATCACAAGTTTAACTATAAGAAGAAACCTAGGAGTGATTCCCTAAAACGTCGATTAATCCTAATACTCAATTCTAAGTAAACCCGATTACCAGAATGGACAAGGAGAACTATCACTAACTGACCTCAGGTCGGTACTGAATCTACTATCTTTAATTCTCAATTTGATAAATTACTTTTATAATTTATACCTTTTAAACGCGCGCTAAGTTCATGAAGTAATTCTCCGCTATTTACTTAAGTGACGGCTTGGCAGCTCCTTCTCTCCTACATTTACAAAACTTAGACTTTATATGGTCGAACTAATTAACATATAACTATCTCGTGTTTTTCCTGAAAAGGCTGTGAAATAGTATAAATGCTAGCCCCAAAGTTTCCCACGAGGATTAGTTCGGAAATCTCGCGAATAGCCCCGTCACAGCCCCCTCCAAGATAAAAACGGGATTTATAAAAGGGTCTTAATGGCCCAATATAAATTACGTTGAAAAATTTAAGTCTTAAACTTGAATTTAGCATTAAATTTTATATAACAATACGCTAAAAACACTCAAAACTACTAGCTCAATATTTAATCACTCCCAAGTTTCCCGCTTTTACATTCATTATATAAGGTGTACCCCATTTGGGCGAGGACCAAAGAAAAACCTGTCGTGAAATATAACCTCCCCTAAGATTATCATCTCCCCGGCTACGGTTACTTGTTTCTGGACGTGTAGGCGGATTAACGAAATCAGGAGACATCATTACAAATCATTATATTTATTGATACCTCTTAATCAAGGAAAGTTACAAACGCACGATTCAAATTTAAAAACAATAAAACACAGTGGAGTATGAGAAGGGGTTACTACTAGCGGAACTACGGAATCGGAACTGAATCCACGAAAGATCAGCACGTACAGTTACAGCCAAAACATGTACACGTATTTACTAATTTCCAAATCACTAACCTTATTCTTGTACTTCGGCAGGTCCGTCGTGGTGAATAACTTAATGCTGGCTGGATCGGATAAAGGCTAGGATCCACACTCGACTTTCCAATTTCAATCTTCAGCTCTTCAGCTTAGCTCGTCGCGTCACTACTCACTAAATCTGTCAACAACTGCGTGTTGATTTACCGATGCATCAATTCATTTTACTTCAAAAACCTAACTGTTCACTTTACAACTCTCTCTTTCACCACGTTAACTCGCGAAACCCGAACTTATATAATATACTCATTTGCATAAATCACGCTTTGGCTCCCGGCGGAGATTAGTTGAAATAAATAAAACTTTAAAGCAATATTGAGGAGATTAGTGAAGACCGTATAGATCTGTCACAACCCCCTCCGAGAAAAAAGCGTGACTTATTGAAGGTCTAAACGACCTGAAAGAACTCACGTAACCCGCCTAACACCTGAAAAACTCTGAACCTGCACAAAATTTTAACTCTCAATCTCCAAAATTTTTAATTAAACTAACACACACAAATGACTACTCAAAAGGGCACTCCACTCCATTTTATTTATCTTTTACATATTGTCACTACCGTGCATCCCATTCGGGCGAAGATCAGGGGAAAACCTTGCCATAAGGAAAAAACCCTAATCATGCACTTTACTTAAGTACTAATAAATATAGAAATTTTACAATAATATCTTCATACGACATCTTCACTTTTCATCTCATCACTATGTTTAGGGACTGCTGCCCTGAAAGGAAACTATATCAATTTCTTTCTAAAACATGACATTAAATGCACAGAAACTTATACAACTTCCTTATTGACAGAAATATGGCATACATTATATTATATATATATATATAGTTTCATATCAAAATAACCTTCATCTGGTTTCATTTTCAAAAATTCCCAATCTATCGCGCTGCGCTGTTAATGTTTTTGTTAGTAATACTAATTACGCTGCGCCCCGAAACCAGATACTACTTATACATCTTAATAATTACACACAAAAATATATACATTTTTCACATACAATATATTACAACAAACAATACAAGTAACCTCACATATGAAGCCTCGTCTTTAATGTGTAGCAACACAAATGCAATCCAACAAATGTTTTTCCACAATTTGGAAAAATATTAAATACAAAAGCCTTTTCAATCTATATGAAAAGGCACATAACGCAGTGACAACTTTTGTACGCTAATTTTACAAAAAAAATAGACTAGCCCACATGGAAAATACTCTGAACTGTCTGTCAGAGGAAAATAAACAAATTAGAATTATACAACCTGGCTAGTCTTTAGATCCAATCTGCATAGGCTTTGTCTCCAACCACGGCCTCTGTACTGGATGACCTTGTCCTAGGGCTGTGCTCTCTGCGCTCCCACCTTCTGGGTCTCCTCTTCCATTGAGTCCGCTGAAGCTGATATGCTCATGCTGGGGCGTTCTCTCCTCCTGCGGGATTCCGATTCTGGCTGTTGTCCACTCGACGTCGGCTCCAGAGGTTGTAAGGGCAGTTCCGTTCCTGCTGGACTGGACGGGACCTGTTGCATCTGATCGTTCTACTCTCCTTTCTGCGGGATGGCCCTGGAATTGTTGTTCCTTCCGATTGCCTCTCGGATTCTACCTTTCTGCACCGCTTTCTTGATGGACGAGACGGCATGGACGAGGACATCTTTCTCTTGTCTCTGGATGCAGGGGCCTCTGGTCTCTTCTTCCTTTGTTGCATCTCGACCCAGGATTCAGGCCTTCTTCTTTTCTCCCTCTCCGTCCAACGTGGCTTCCTTTTCCTGCAAGTATATGCGCCAACCCCCGAAGAAACAGTCGACTCCGTCCGCACACGCTTTTTCCTTCTCACCTCCTCTCCATCGCGTCTATCCCTGGCTACATCTCCACTACCTTATAAATTTCCTGATTCTGATCCTCTACGACAATTCCTATCGCTTTCTGACTGCACTACTCTCGGCTGCCTATCATCCGACCTTTCTGATGCAACTGTTTATGATGACTACTTCCCACAATTTCCGATTCAGCGACACTGTCTTCTGATTCTCTTTGATGGTAAATTCTCACCTGATCCACATTAACCGTTATTCTTTCACCAAACTTTAATATTACTAAATTATTATTTTTCACACTCAAAACCTTATAGGGGCCCTCAAACTTTGGCATAAATTTACCCACAATTTTCTTACTCGCCGACTCCGGTGTCGGACTTGTCGGTGCCTCCGCAGATTTTAGTGGTGATCTCGTCCTTCTTGAACTCTTCTTGATCGGATTGATCCTTCCTGGTCTGGCAGGGATTCTACTGGCGATCTTGACATGGCTTTCCCATGAACTTTGTGACGGATCTGTACGCGCTTCACTAATCCTCTAGGTATTTCTTTCAAATTTTATATATTCAACCAATCTCCACCGGGAGCCAAAGCGTGATTTATGCAAAGGAGATATTTTATATAAGTTTGGGTTTAGCGAGTTATCGGAAGAGGATGAAATGAAATGAGTAATAGTTGTCAAGTGAAGAAGTATGTTTTGTAAAATAAAGTGAATCGAACCGTCGGGAAAACCACTTGCAGTTGTTGATAAAATTAGTCCGTAGAAAAGCTACGAGAAAAGCTGAAAATAGATTTTGTATATTGAAGAAGGAGTTCTAGCTTTGATCCGATCCAATCAAGATCCAAGTAACCTACAAGACGAACCTGCCGTAGTTTAAGAAATCAGGTTAGTGTTTCAAGAATTGTAATTACGTATACGTGTGTAGTTGTAATTGTACGCGCTTATCCTTCGTGGATTCAGTTTAGATTTCGTAGTTCCGCAGTTAGTGACCCCTTCTCATTCTCCACTGTATTTTATTGTTCTTATATTTGAATAGTGTATATGACCTTCCTTGATCAAGAAAAATTAATAAATATTGTTATTTGTAAATGTATCTTGTGATTTCGTTAACTCGCTTACACATTTAAATATGAGTAATACTAGACGAGATGAGGATAATGTTAGGGGAGGTTATAATACACGACAACTTCTCTGCCGTGTCTGGAATTGCGCAGGGTGGACCTTTTCTGTTGTCTCCGTCTTGGTTGAAGTAGCCTGTCTTCCTATGGCTGCTGACGATCTCTTTCTGGAACTTGTCTACCTTGGCGATCTTCTATTCTTTTTTTTCTATCTGTTCAGTCGGCGCGATGGAGGACGGTAGCCTTCGCTTGTTGACCTCTCTGTGTATGGGTTTTCTTTTACTCCTCGGCCCATCTGACAGTGACTCAGGCTTTGCTCTTTTCCACCTCCTTATGTGTTGGTTCTTCCTTTTCTTCTGTTGCGTCACTTCTAGCAGTGATTCTGGGATCGCCCTCTTATACCGCCTTTTGGTCAGCTCGTGTTCGCTCTCCCTTATAACTATTATTCTCTACCCTTGTGTCTCTTTCCTCTCCTGTATCTGTCTTCCATCCGACTCATTACTCCTAAAGCCCTGTGATCTATCCAACCCATATCGACTATCCTCAAAGCTACTCGACTGATACTCGGATCCTCCGCTAACTGAACAATCTACCTCCACTACACCTTCATAACTTTTTCTCTGATGGTAAATTCGCACTTGGTCTATATTAACTGTAGTTCTTCTACCTGCCTTCGAAATTACAACATTATTGCTTTTAACACTTACGACTCTAAAAGGACCTTCGAATTTGGGACAGAATTTTGCTACCACCTTTTTACTGGCAGAGCTTATAGGATGAGTTTCGACCAACACTAAATCAACGACCTTAATGTTAATTCCGCGTCTCTTCTTATTGTAATACTTCGCCCACTTTTCCTGCTTTTTCTTCGTATTCGGCCTATCTTCCTCAAACACCTTTTCAATATTCCCAACCACAAATTCTGCTCCATCCGTCACCATCATAAGTTTCTGAAACGGGGTAATAAGTTTTCTGCCCAAAAATAACTCTACTGGCGTTTTTCCAGTGGTTTCGCGAATTGCCGTTCGTAATGCATACGCGAATTCATTTAGAAACTTGTCCCAGGTCTCGTGATTATAATTTACAAAATAAGCAATCATTTGTAATAAATCGCGATTAACTCGTTCCGTTCTATTGGACTGAGGTCTATACACAACTGTTTTGACATGCTTTATATCTAATCTATCACTTAAATGCTCAAAAACTTCGGATATAAATTGGGGACCATTGTCGCTAATAAGTTTTATTGGAGCTCCATATCGCGAAATATAATTTTCGAATAGGGTATTGGCGATTATTTTTGCGGACGCCTTTCTGAGGGGTATTACTTCCAACCACTTCGTAAAATGATCCGTTATTACACAAATATACCTATATCTTTCAGGTTTCGATGCCTAACAAAGCTAATAAAACTATTTCATCTGGATAATTAGTTATAATCGGTATTAGATGACCGGCCGGTAACGCGTTCTTATAGTTAATTTTCTGGCACGTATCACAGGTCAAAATATAATCATGTACGACACTTCTCATATAAGGAAAATAACAAGCATCCTTCACGCGTAAATATGTTTTTTTTATTCCGAGGTGTCCAGCCATAGGCTTATCATGAAATTCGCGCATTATCGCACCTCGCATTGACTTAGGAATATATACTCTCATTTCTCCGAGAGAGGATGTGTATTTCGCATAAAATAACAAGCCGTCAATTATTCTGAAATCCTGAGACCAGTTTCCGCAGACTGCCGCATTTACCGTACTGTCATCGGGGTTTTGTAAATAACGGTAAATATGACCCAGCTCAGGCTCCTGCCTTTGTTCTGAAATCAATTGTTCCCTTGACGAAAGTACCAAATCTCTAATTACTGCACAAGCTATATTGCTATCCTCAAAACTTTCCACCGGGTTCCGCGACAACACATCTGCCACAACATTTTGAGCACCTGGCCTATGTTCCCATTCAACATTAAATTCGGCTAGCTTGAGTATCCATCTAATCATTCGGCTGGATAAATTTTTACCATTAGTGAGTTTTGTTAATGCTGCGTGATCCGTGATCACTTTTACTGGTAACGAACCAAAGTAGGTGCGAAACTTGTTTAAAGCCCAAATCACCGCTAAACATTCGCGCTCGGTTACTGTGTAATTGCGCTCCACCCCATTAAGTGTGCGGGACGCATACGCTATGGGTCTCTGATTTTGAGTAAGCACAGCTCCAATCCCTATAGAACTCGCGTCCGTAAAAATCTCAAATTGTACATTAAAATCTGGTAATTTTAATACAGGCGCTTCCGTAATTGCACGTTTGATCGATTCAAAAGCAACTTGCGACTCTTCAGACCAATTAAATTTCCTACCTTTCTTTTGTAATTCATACAGTGGCTCGCAGAGATCTGCGTACCCCTTGACAATTTTTGATACCATTGGGTCATTCCGAGAAATTTTGATACTTCCCGCATATTCTTTGGTGATTTCATTTCGAGTATTGCTTTAACTTTAGACTCATCCGTGGCTATCACGTCTTTACTAATTACTAGGCCTAAGTATTTTAACTTCTCACACCCAAACTTACACTTATCTTTGTTCAACGTCAACCCCGCTTCCTGCAATAACCTAAATACTTCCTTTAAATTTTCTACGTGATGTGCAAATGATGGAGACGCGATTATTACGTCGTCCATGTATACATGCACATACTTCCCTAACACCGGTTTCAATATGATGTCAATGGCTTTCTGAAAATTTGGCGCTGCCCCCGAGAGGCTGAATGGCATGCGCTTAAACTCATAAGTGCCGTTTTTCGTCACAAAAGCAGTTTTGGCAACATCCCTGGGGTTTACTGTCAATTGAATATAGTCCGTGCGTAGATCCAAAGTACTCATTATCTTCGTGTGAGGAATATTGGTGATTAAATCCTCAATGAGTGGCAAAGGATATCTAGGGTACCTAGTTACCGCATTGTTTGCGATAATCCACCGCAAATCTATATGCTTCCGGATTATCCGGGGGTAATCCGTTCTTCTTGCGACACAATACTACAGGAGATGCGTAAGCAGATTGAATTTGTACGATGGTGCCTTCTCGTAACATTTTGTAGATATGGTACTCTATGATACCTTGCTTAACCCTGTCATGCTTATACGGTCTGGATACTACCGGAGCGCTATCACCCGTATCAATTTCATGATATAATACATGAGTAAGTCCCGGTTTTTCCGAGAACAGCCCCTTAAAACTATTAAATAACGATTTTAATTCTCTCTTTTGACTTTCTTCTAGTTTTGCATTTGAAAGATCAATTTCTAAATTCTTCTCAACGATTTTTATTTCTTCAATTTGCGAATCCGGAATCGCTAATGACTTTTCATCGAAATTCATGGTTATTTTTGAGTGTCAAATGAAATCGATACCTAAAATGCAGGGATATTCTAGATCCGCTAATATATGAAAATCCCACTTTTTCTTGAATTCTCGAATTCGTATCTCTAATTTTACCGTCCCTACATTGTTGCAACAGGCACTTTGAGTCGTTATAACTTTTGCATTTGATTTTTTAACTGGCTTATAAGAAAAATATGCCCGATACGTTTCTTCAGAGATGAACGACCTCTCGGCCCCAGTATCCCATAATGCCTCAGTGAAGATATCGTTGACTAAAATGGGCACGTACGGAAGTTCTACAGGGGACATCCTTAAAACAGAAACCCTTATAGGAGATTTCTCATCAAACTGCGATCGATCCTGATTTCGAACGCTTAAGGGGTATCGGAACACCCTATACAGATAATGTTAAAAAGGCCTTGTTCGATGTTCCTTTTCTAAAAATCTGTTGTAAATACAACCCCCAAAAATTTTTTACAAGTTAAACATAGATTTAGTATTATATTGAAATTAGCTTTTTTTTAAATTTTCATTAGGTTTTTTTAAACAATTTTTTATTTGATGTATTTTGAGAAAGCAAAATTTTTCGACAAAAAAAATTTATAAAAAAACATATATACAAAATTTTGCTAAACACTCATTCCAGTAAATACTAGAACATACAAAGAATGTCTCATATAAATTTTGTGGACATAAAATATATACTTTCTGAGAAAAGGTAAATCGAACCTTCAGAAATGACATTTTGAGAAAAACACATTTTTATAAAAAAACTCATCTTATCAAAACATTCCAGCTCCAAATTCCAAATTTTCAGCATTTTTTGAAAATTCACCCTCTTGTATTATTCATTTAAGTCTTTTTATCTTGCTGACCTCTTTAGTTTTTTGTAAATTGGCATATCTTGCCCTTGTAATCCTCTCTTTATCAAGACGTTCCATGCAGCATGTCGCCGGCTCTATGTTTAGTTTTTTTCAAAATATCCAACTTTGTTGCATTTCCTTTATTAAAGGATGCAATAGCATCAGATGTACCAAAGGAAAGTGTTTCTAAGTGCACTAATGTCTTTTTGGGGACACGAGACCAAATAACATTATCAGTGCTTTCATTTGGATTCTGCGTGTTCCCATGTAAGCATTTTTTTCAGCAACTCTGGATCAGAAGGATCCCTAAAAATAGGCCTAATGGCTTCCACAACAGCAACTGGAAGTTTATGTTTGTGGAGGTGAACTTTATTTTCCAATTGTGCCTTCTTATAACGGCACCACGTATCAGGACCTGATGGACAAAATCCATGTTGTGGATTTTCATCGGTTGATATTTTGTGAAGGAATATTGCCCATATAGCTTGTCGCATATCCACTTGACAAATTTCTTCGAATGGCAAGGCCATAATAGGTTTGCAATTGGTCAATAAATGCTTCAGTTAATCTATTTTTTCCACACAATGCCTTGCCATCTGACAATTTTTTACCTCTCATCTTTGCTTTGAAACGTCGGAGGTGAGATCCCATCCGTTTCATAACATGGCCTATACACTCAAGTTTTGTGATCGTACAATTATCACCGTATACTTTATTTTTCACAATGTTATCAAAAGCTTTGGAGACTCCATCTCCTAAATATTTCGTGTAACGCACATCATAGCGTTGAACAGAGCGCTGAAATATCGATAGAGCTCCATCGACTTCCATTCGTCCACTATACCCGTCGAAGTTCTTCTTGCAGACTGGTCCATGTTTCTTTTTGTCTTTGCAAACACAATGTTTCGATAATATTTGAGTGTCAATTACTTTTCCCGTGTCCACACTCGTAACTGTCACGACACCATTCATGGAGGAATGTCCTCTCTTCTGCCATGTTCCATCAACCGCCACAGGAATGTCTCTAATATTCTGATTTTATTGCACTGCTTCTTCTACGGCATCTTTCATCGTTGCATTACACACATCCTTGGTTTCACCTAACAGCATTTTATTATATTATGAGAACTTTGTCAGTGGAGGTGGTAAGTTCATGATTCCGCAAAACATTCGTGCAGCTTCTGCACCTTTCCCTATGCATCTCATTGCATAAACAAACCTGGTGTTCATTTCGTAGGTGCTGGGTTTCCCAATTTCAGCTTTGCACTGCTTGGAGGAACAAAACTTGTAGCTATAACTGCAAAAATCACAGAGTATATCAAGTTCAACAGCTCCACCTGAACAATTTTCTTCACAGGAAAGGTTAAGTCCTGTTGCTCCACACTATAAACATTTGACAGCCTCAGAAAATACACCAGCTAAAGTATTTAAATCCACAATAGCATTTTTAAATCCACTATTAAACTCACTTTTGTATGAGTTATTTAAATTGCTAAATTTTCTTTTCTGAAGCAGAAACATTACTATTAGAAGCAGAGACTATTAAACCCTTAAGTTATTAATTGGGAGATTTTTATGATGCTTAGTTTTTATAATAATGCTGAAATTGACAACTCTATAAGAGAAGAGGCCTCTGGAATTTTAAATTCTACTTAACAATTCAAGTTCCAATGGCCATGGTTATTTGGTATAAAATCTTTAATTGCATTAAAATTCAATAAGCAAGCTATTGCAAACAAAATATTACGATATACCATATACTATGGAACTTTCAAGAAATTGTAAAGATTTTTTTTAAGGATGTGCTTTTGATAAAATGCACTGTGATGCAAAAGAACTGGCCATTGAGATTGATATCTCTGCTAACTTTGAGGTGACGTCACAGAGTTCGACGGAAAGATGTAAAGTTTAATTATGAAGCACAAGATGATCCGATGGAATATCCTAAATTAAAATTCAAGATAGAGTTTTATTTTTTTTACATTGGACGAAGCAGTTAATGTCTTGGAATGCATATTTAATTTAATGAGTACTGACAGTAATTGTTTTCAATTTTTGTACAATATATATGATTTAAGAGATACCCTTAAAACTTTAATTAATTAAAAACTGTAAAAATTTAGAAATGATGTTGACTGCGGAGAATCACTGGATGTAAACGCGCTTGATTGAGCAGATGAGATAATGCCAGTTTCAGCTTTAGCAGGCAAAAAAAAAGCGCAGTTGAAGTTTTAAAATTTATTTCTGTTTCAGAATTTGCTCCAAATCTTGTTATTGCATTTATTTTACTTTCTTTGCAAATAAGTTTGGCAAGTGTAGATATTAGTTTCCCAAAATTAAAATTAATAAAAAATTTCTTACAGCTCACAAATTTTAAAGATAGATTAAATGGTTTAGCTACATTGGCTATCGAACATGAAATAGCTGAACAAATTGATCAGAAAGTTTTCAGAATTAAAAGTCAGAAAAGAAACAGTTGTAATTTTTGATGTTTTAGTTTTTAATATGTATATATATATATATATATGTGTGTGTGTGTGTGTGTGTGGGAAAATGACTACAACCTAATGATGATAAATGCTTTATTTAACAAAATGAAGGATGAAATATTTAAAATATATTAAACACCAAAGGAGAACGTCTTCCTCCTACGTCTAGAGCTTAGCGTCTCAAACGTCTGTCTGAGTCATTTCCCGTGTGTCCTTCAGTCGGACATTCCTGGCGGGGTGTGACGTCAGTGTGGACTGCTCCACCCTAAGTAACAGGGGGAGGGGTTGTAACATTGCACATATCCAACCCTACATCGGCCATTATGACCGGGAAGGCGACCTCACCTGATTATTTACAATGATAAAATGGTACAGATATATAGTAATAAAATATTAAAAATATACACAGTTACACAGTAGATAAAAGAATTATACACAACACAAAATATCATCGAAGAAAAATTACAAAAATACTGAAAAATGAGCAAATTTAAAGTAATAATTGATAAATAGGAAAAATTTCATGCATTACCACTGGGGTAAAACAAATTATGTTAACGATACAAATAAGATCAAGGCTAAAATAAGAATCTGAAATAAGGAACACAGGAACATATTCAAGCAAGATACTCGTACTTCTAAATACTTAAATTTGTACTAAAATGAAATAAGAAAATGTTAGAGTCATTCAATGAAAATGGGAGCAAAAATAAATAAAAAGTCTGCTGTTAATGTCTATAACGAAAGTCTTTCACAGGAAGAAAAATTGTGAACAGTTTATAATGGAGAAATCATGTAGAGTTAATTTGGTTTGGCCAGAGTTTCATAAATTCTGAACAAGTAGACGTTTTTGATGGTCCGTTGACGAAATCACACTTTTCTACGTCATAAGTGTCATTGTGCTTGACTTTTGTAACTTTGTATGGTCTGAGGTATTTTTGCTTAAGTTTCAAGCCTGGACCAAACTGAGTGCGTTTAATTGCTATTAGGTCGTGTAGTTGATATTTATGAGCTTGTCTGCGCCGGAGATTGTACGTGCGGCGATTCTCATCTTGAACTTTGTAGATTTGCTTTTTGGCATCTCGACGGAGAGCATCACGTTGTTCTTGGAATTGAGCTGTAATCTCATCGTTAAGAAGTTGGACTATCTCAATATCCTGGCAAGACTTCATCTTGGTGCCGAAAAGGAGTTCAAATGGAGTCATCTTAATGCTTCTTTGAAAAGTTGAGTTCAGAATTTCTTGCAGGTGTGGTACGTGAGAGTACCATTTCTCAGGATCGTCGACAGAGTTTTGACAGCACAGCAATGATGGTGGAATTTTGTTTTTCAATTTGACCATTAGATCTTGGGAGACCAGTGGTAATGGAGATATGAGGGATGTTTTGCTTATTACAGTAATCTTCAAATGCGGAGGAAGTAAATGCGGATCCTTTATTAGTGATAATCCTAGCTGGGTTTCCAAAGACATGTCGTTGGTTTTCTAATTGTTCTGTTGGTTACCTTGAGCTAGGATTCAATGATGTGACTTTCAAAAAGAAAAATTGATTCTAAATCTTGGAAAGAGGAAACTTGCACCTTTCTTTATCTAAAAATATTGAACCGAACGCTTAGAAACTGGCTCTGAAACATCCGCAATTATCCCATTGACATACTTGATTGCTTTATTGATATTACATTTAGAGTACTTTTTTCAAGTTCTTTTGTAACTATCTAATTAAGAATAAAGATATGCTGTTAGCTTTAGTCATTTTAATTTTAACAAAAAGAATGCAATTACTTTCTAGGGCAATAGTATCGAGTTAAATCAAACACATTTGGTATCTGCTGAAAAAATGTGCTTAAAATTTTTCCTACTATAATTCAGTAAAACCTCCCATATTCCAATATTCTAAATTACAGGATTTCCAGAAAAAGAGGGGACATTGAGTAATTTTCTGCTCCCTAGGAGTGCGAAAGCCTTAAAAATATTGAAAATCACTACAAAGATCAAACGCGAAATCTTTAATCAGTAAAGATATTTAATTAGAAACCTTTGCAGCTTCAAATGTTGTGAATGACAATAAATTAAAGTTATTCAATAAAGTCAAAGATACACTTGTTAAGTGTTGCAATGGGGAGAGCCCCATACTGAAATCAATTCAAGAATGCCCTAAAAACCAAAACAAAAAAAATCAACTTGCTTTTTCTGGCCGCAAAGAGAGAGTCATGTTGTTCAGTGTGTTCATTTTAGAGTCTAAATATCTCAAACTATCGTCAGTTTCAAACCTGCATTCACCTATTTTAAAAAGAGATAATTAAAACTGGTATACGTCATATATTTCGTTTTATTTTGGTAAATGCCAAGATGCATTTTACTTAATTCATTAGCGGAATAAAGGAAGAGCTGTATAATAAAGAAATCTGCAGATCTATTAAAAATTACTCCTCTGGTATTAATGTTAGAATTTCTTATAATCTTTTAAAGAGCGAGGAGGAACAGAAGACAAGCGAGTGTGTGTTGTGACAATTAAAAAATTTTAAGTTCTGAGTCTTGATTCTTAGTTTAGTTTAAGTAATATGTAATATTGACCAATTTATTCAGATCTCTCTCTTTCACACACACACACACACGTAAAGTACTATCACATTGTCTCCATAAGCAACTTCTAGTATACCGAATCATAAGCCATTTTATAATTTATAAGCACAGAGAATTACTATCAAATTCCACACACACGCATTGGACCTTCTATAATTCGTCTTAAGTTAAATCTCTGTTCTGCTGTCGATCTTCTCCTGGAATCCACATTTGAAAGTATATGACATCCGACCTCTGGATTCAAGTAGATATTGTGACGTCGTCACAATGGAGGAGTCACCCCTATTCATTAGAGGCTCCACAGCTGGGGACCACGTGGCTTTAGCTGCATTGTGCTGTGCCGAACAGCTGGACTGTCGGTGACGGTGTGACTGGCGGACACTATGGGCCGGGCATCGCTGCATTATTTTCCATTCATGGGCAGTGATTGTACGTCTTGAATGCTGGCGCCTCTGCAGGCGGTGGCGAGGTGTTTGAAGTGCCAGATGTCAGCCGGGCCCTTGTCGCCGGGAACCTTTGAGAGGGACCGGACTTTTGTTATCTCTGCACGAATGGATGACGTGCAAGACCGTTGGTGCCGGGTGCAAAGCCTTGAGGCCGGCCAATGGGGATTGATGAGGGGGGGGTGGAGTGAACCCACCCCTAGAGTTTAAAACAGTGGACTTCGAAAAAGAAAAAAGACTCCGGACAGACTCCAACGAGAGATTCTAAAAAGAGAAGCCTGTGGACGAAGGAAGAAGGGGAGGACCCGATCGACTCCGACGATTGACCTGCGAGACGTTGGGGACGGATATAGGAAGCAAGCACAAGGCGTGAGCCTCCGGATCCATACCGACGAGAGACTCCTGAGGCGGTACCCAACGGGCGACTGAAAAAAAGAAGCAAGGAGCGGACCCCTATGCAGACACCAATATGAAATAGAACTAGCTGGCTGTATCAAACGAACACTTGTAACTAATTTTTTTTCTCTTTCCAATGATATATTGAATGTTGTCATCAAATAAACATTTGATTAGATCACAGTAATAAGGCATTCTTTAATAATTGGCTTGGCGTACACCTTCAATCTAGTTCCACGACGTTACAATATGCTTCTCTTGACAAGATTTTCACTGCCCTGATATAAAAGGGAAAATGATGATTACTTTATTTTGCTTATTGTATTACCACATTAAAGGTGACAAATGTGCACAAAACAGAATATTTCATTTGAATGTGGACCTTTTGTATTTACCTCTTATTAAGGGCGTTCTCTTTAAGTAACCCTGAAAAAAGTTCTAAAGATAAGATAGAAGGTGAGAAATAAAAAAAAAAATACCGTAGTAATTCAAATCTAAGCCACCCCTGATTCTAAGCCACACACTCCTAATTCTCAATACAGTTTTCTGAAAAATAGTGTAAAATGGTTTATCGAGATACAAGATATTTAAGAAATGTGTGTTTTAAAAAATGCAAATGTGCGAACTAATAAATGAATAATTCATTGATTTACCAATATTAAAATTTTTTAAATGCATACTGAAAGCGCTCTAGCCCCGTCAGTATTATGTTCAATCCCCCCCCCCCTCCCATCGAAGGAATTTTTCTGCTTTCGATTCTAACTGCATCCAATTTTGAATAGCTTTAACATTGGAAAAAGTGCAGCTTAGATTCGAGTAAATTCAGTGTTCTTTTTTTAGTAAAATTTTAGGATTTCAAAAACAAGCTTCTTGTGTGTGTGTTTCTCTTCAAATAAATCAAATTTAACGCTGGCTAAAGAAGTCATTGTAACTTAGTAGATTAAAGAAACAAAGGAAAAAGAAGTGTAACTTGTGTCTAATTGGTGCTTTGATTTATAGTTCAAACAGGATAAATATGTAATAAGGGGTTGCCTGTTTTCTTTGAATTTACATAAGAAATAAAAATGCTGGCTTAGGATAACAAAATACACAGTCTTTCAAACAAATTGTAATGGACTATTTTCAATAAATTTCTGTGAGTACAAGATTTTATTGCTCATTTCAAACATTTATGCAGTAATTAAACTTTTTCAATTTGAATTTTCATATACTTGTGAAATTGAAAAAAAAAAAACCTTTGACTAATGCTATTTACGTATCACTTATTTAAAGATTAATGCAATCTGAATTTCTAATTAAGCTAATTTTTTTTATCATTAAAAGACAAATACACAATGTCCGGTCTGGTGGGTTTAAATTTTTGGACATATTGTGTCAAATTCAAGGTTCTTTATTGGGAGGTACTGCTGCATTTTTACCATATTAAGATACGTATTAATAAATATCTTGTATTTGCTTTTATGAAAAAGGGAACAATAAAAATAATATATTTAGGTCAATAAAGTTTCATTTGTTGTACATATATAAATTGTATCATAAATCAATTCACATCAAAGCAAAACGATTTGAGTTAAAAAATAAATTAAAAGTAAAAAAGCTTTTTTAAAACAAGCTTTTATTTAAACATGCTAAAAAGAATATAAAATAAATTTTTCTTTAAAACTTTTTTTACTATCAACTTTTTCCGTCGTTACACAATTTATATGATATAAAAGCTCGTCGCGAGATTAAAGTACTCTTATTTACTTAGTTTGAAATTTTTAAAAATTAAAATGAATCAGATCAAGTTATTTAATTTGCTTGTTTATCTGCAGAGGTAAATCTCGCGACAAGCTTTTATATCATATAAATTGTGTAATGACGGAAAAAGTTGATAGTAAAAAAGTTTTAAAGAAAAATTTATTTTATTCTTTTTAGCGCGTTTAAATAAAAGCTTGTTTTAAAAAAGCTTTTTTACTTTAAATTTATTTTTCACTTTTTAGTTATCACTGGACAGGTTTCTCAGTATGTTCATCTCATTCAATGCATCATTGTTGCTAGGGTTTGCCGGTTATTTTCTAACAGTTAGCTAAATGAATTCTCGCAAAAAGGGTACTAGACTAAAAACACAATTTTTTTTTAAATTCGTAATTTTAAGCAATTTTTTCAATCTTCGTACAGATCTTAGTTAATATTGTCCTACACACGAAAAAACAGTTTCATGAGGTTTTCTTCATAAATGACAAAGTTATAAAATGTTTAATTAAAATTTTGAGTATTTCTTGAAAAACCGTAAAAAAAAAAAGTTTTCAGCATTTTATTTTTAAATGACCAATTCTAAAATAGCAAAGCATGAGCTGTTTTATTACGGAATGTCGATTCATTTAAACAAAAAAATTCATGCGCAATAATTTAGACATTATTTTCATAAAAACGCATCGAGATTTGGATTTATTAAAAAAAAAAATCGTAAGAAATACAAATATTATTATTTCGTAAAAACCATTATACCTTATCGGGACGAAATAAATGATCTTTCCGATTCTGTAATTATTTTTTGTCTGAGTTTCATAGATTAAAGTTAGATAAAAAATTTTAAAGAAATTTTACAATGCTCCCTCTCAGTTTAACTTTGCAGCGTTGAAAAAGGTATACAATGTACCAATCTACTTTAAAAATAGCTCTACTTTTTTTGTTTTGAATTTAAATCGAAGAAAATAGATAGAAATTTCTAAACAAATTGCATACCTTGCAGAAATTAGATAGTTTTTACGTTGTAGAAATGTAATTATTTTTTAGACAAAGTTCATTAATACAGTCATTAGCGCAACGTTATGAAATTCCAGTTTGGCTGAAAACCAATTTTCGACGCCAACTTTTGTCATTGTTGTAACAATAACATTATTACAACAATGCTGACACATCGAAGTTGGCGCCCAAAACTATTTTAAAGTTTTTAATTAATATCTTTTTAATTAATTGCAATATCGGAATATAAATGGTCAAAACATGCATTGTCACCCAAATTAAACGTGTATACAAAATTTTAACTCAATAGGATGAAGATATCAACTTCAAAATTGAGTTCCAAGATTCCACCCGAACAAATTACATACATACATACGTACATACATACATTGTAAGTTAAATAAAAGCTTTTAAAAACTTAATTATCAATGAAATTATTTGAAATATGAATCCATAGTTATGGTTAAGAATACATGGACTATAAAATTTTATTTTTGAAATAAATGAATCACTGGGTGGGTGTACAGAGTTCCTACCTCTTCCGAGCTTTAACCTCCAATCGTTAGGATTTTGCGTGACTTTAACGTTATGACTCTTGCCCTCTATTAATTTAAAATACTTAAAAAATGAACTATACTTTAGGTAGAATAGTAAAAATAAATTTTTATAAATAATAGAATGCATAAAGTGCTTGAAAAATAGCTTCAAAAGCAGCTCAGAGCTCTGAAAATGAAGTCAGATTCAGATCAGTGTATTTTTGAAATAAATCGAAATAATATTGCTGAAGCGAAGTTTTTCGTAAGAGAGCTTCCGGAACAAGACAATGTACGACTTTCATTACTGTTCCCAGAATTAAAAAAAAAATTGTGCTTCATTTGTCTTGTTTGTTGTAAATTTTGATTTTTTTTAAATCATCAATCACCACGATTCATTTTACAAGCTTTTATTTAACTTACACTGTATGTATGTATGTATGTAATTTGTTCGGGTGGAATCTTGCAACTCAATTTTGAAGCTGATATCTTCACCACATTGAGCTGAATTTTTGTATACACGTTTAGATTGGATGACAATGCATGTTTTGACCATTTATATTCCGATATTGCAATTAATTAAAAAGATACTAATTAAAAACGTTAAACTAGTTTTGGGCGCCAACTTCGATATATCTGCATTGTTGTAATTATGTTATTATTACAACAATGACAAAAGTTGGCGTCGAAAACCGGTTTTCAGCCAAACTGGAATTTCATAACGTTGCGCTACTGGCTGTATTAACTTTGTCTAAAAACAATTACATTTCTACAACGTAAAAAAATAATCTATTTTCTACAATGTATGCAATTTTTTTTTTTACAAATTTCTATCTATTTACTTGGATTTAAATCCAAAACAAAAAAAGTAAAGCTGTTTTTCAAGTAGATTGGTACATTAAATACCTTTCTAAACGTTGCCAAGTTAAACTGAGATGGAGCATTGTAGAAATTCTTTTAAAAAAATTTATCTAACTTTAATCTATGAAACCCAGACAAAAAATAATTACAGAATTGGAAGGATCATTTTTTATATATATATCTTACCCATCAAAAAGGAATCCGCAGGAAAACAATAAGAGAAAAATATTATACAGAAATGCAATGTATTTTCAATTAAAAAAATAATTTTATATTAAAATGAATGAATTTTTTAAAGAAATTTTCTAATTTTAAGCCTACAAGTAATTTATATATACCTCATTTTATCACCAGTAATTTAAACACACACTACGACATGTGTCCTTAAATTTAATTACAGATAGAGTCTGTAAATTTTATTTGAGTTTCTTTGTTTGAAAAATTACGGCAATTTTGTTTCTTTAGATGAGTTAGGCACATTGTAAAACCAGTTCAAGGTTATTGATATCCATAAAATGTGCCAAAAGAGAATAATTTGCAAAATGAAATGTTTTAAAAATAAGGAGAGAAAAAAATCGAATCTTCGAAGAAAAATTTTGTTAAATTTGGAGTTATTTTACGAAGAAAAGAGTAATATGTGCTTGGTTCCAGGAAAAAGTTCTTAGAGAAATTCCCAAAATAGAGGTTCGTTACATGGAGGTTTAACTGTATAAAAATAATGCGATGGTTAATTATTTTTTCAAAATCAAGTTTCTAAAGATGACCTGAGCAATTAAAAAAATAGATTCTTACGTAGAAAATATCTAATGTCCAGCAAAATATTATCATTAGCTGATAAAACTTTCTTTTTTGATTACAACATGCGTTTTGAATTTTAAGCATTTTATTGATTAATACAAATCTTTAAATGCCTTTTTGAAGTTTTTTAATAAATAACGAGATTTTTCTTCGAAGATGTTAGAGAAATATATTCCTTACCTTCAAAATATTTCAAAGAAATAATATATTCTTTAAGATTTTTCAAAAAATAGTCAAAATTTTAATTAAACATTGAATAATTTCGTCATTTATGAAGATAATCTCACGAAACCTTTTTTTCGTATGCAGGACAATATTACCCAAGATCTGCACGAAGATTGAAAATATTGCTTAAAAATTACGGATTTAAAAATATTGTGTTTTTCGTCTAATACCCTTTTTGCGAGAACTGATTCAGCTAAACCAGGGATGGCGAACCAACGTTGAATGAGTTGAACAGACTGAGAAGCCTGTCCAGCGATAACTAAAAAGCAAAAAATAAATTAAAAGTAAAAAAAAAAAACTTTTTTAAAAACAAGCTTTTATTTAAAAGCGCTAAAAAGAATAAAATAAACTTTTCCTTTAAAACTTTTTTTACTATCACCTTATAACGTCATTACACAATTTATATGATATAAAAGCTTGTCGCAATATTTAAGTACTCGTATTTACTTAGTTTGAATTTATAAAAATTAAAATCAATCAGGTCAAGTTATTTATTTTACTTGTTTATCTACACAGGTAAATCTAGCGACAAGCTTTTATATCATATAAATTGTGTAATGACGTTATAAGTTGATAGTAAAAAAAGTTTTAAAGGAAAAGTTTATTTTATTCTTTTTAGCGCTTTTAAATATAAAAGCTTGTTTTTAAAAAAAGTTTTTTTACTTTTAATTTTTATTTCTAAATCATCATATTAATTCAATTTAACAGATGTGTTTTCAGATATTTTTTTCCTCTCTTTTTTTTATACATCAAGAGGAATTTAGTAATATTATTCCCTAATTATTTTCTTTTAAGTGATTGTGTGTTATTTTTGATTTAAGTATTAAAAAACCATTTTTTTCAAAATTCTTTCCGAATATTTAATGTTTTTGAATTAGTTCAGTAACAGATGAGTTATTTCAATTTTTCTTTTATCTAAAGAGAAATAAATTTAGTAATATTTTATTATTATGAATACATTTTCAAATGAGATTTAATGTGTTAATATTTATATGTTATTAAAATATTTCAAAGTGGCATTTTTTATGGAAGCTAAAAGACAGAATTTTCTTTGACTGAGAAATACATGTATTTATTATTATTTTGAATAGTGTAGTTTGACTGTTTTTACTAGGGTTAATTTGAGTGATTATTAATTTCTAGTGTTATATTAATAAGAAGAACGGAAAGTGTGTGTGTTATATTTTTTCTGTGGTAGTTGCATAAGTATAACCTTTTTTTTAGATAAAAATTCGTGTAAATCCATTCTATGTTTTGAACATGTCATGTACTGATGCATATGTGGGTAGTTGAAAAAAAAAATTGAACTCAGATTTACTTTTTTTAATTTTGAAAAATATACTTTATTAGAATGTCCTACCATGTATTTATCAATTCTGTATATGTTAAGAATAAATAAATACAGTGTTTCAACGAAAGTAAAATAAGAGCTTTTTATTCTTTGTTTTAAATTTACGATAAGATTTTGGAAAATCTCAAACATATATTGATTTTTAATTCAAGTGGGTTAACCTTTCATAAATTCAAATTTTTTGTGTGAAAGCAAAACACTCTGTTCATTATTTTTATACTTTCCTTACTTAATTTAAGCATATTTTTCAAAATTTTTAGAATGTCCGAGGAAAATCTATCGGGTGCTCCATTAAAAAAAGTTTTATTTTCGTGTGTGTGTGTGGTGGTGTGTTTTCGTTTATAATAAATATTTATTTACAAACATATACTGTTATGCTGCCTTTTTCTTTGCAAGAACTATTCAAGTTTTATAGGTATATACTTACGAACAATTTTTATTTTTTTAATAATATTTTTTTTTTTACTTTGGAGAGAGTGGCGGCATTTTTTATTTTTGTCCGGGGCGACAAAACTCTGCTAGAGCCGGCCCTGGTGCTTATTACGATTAAGTAAAATGCTGGATATGGTAATCCTATTTTCAGCAGAAAAGTTTATCAAATGTTGCCCATTACCATAAGTAGTATCGTGTAAACTGTATCTTCGAATCGTGAGCCTAAATTTATCCTTGCCTATTTTGGCATTCATGTCTCGCCAAACGATCCCAACAAGTTCTATAAAGCGTATGAAAATTTTCAAAAAATCATTCTTTTTCTTTAATACGAATTTGCATAGTAAAGATAATCTTGAAACAAAGTAAATTATTAAGAGCTTTAATCTTTATTGCTCAATTTAAACCCAATTCCGAAAATACATGTTTTCTTTACCAAACTCCTTTTTTCCAGAACTCCCTCATGGAGCCATCTCAATTTTCATTTTGAAAGTTGGCCAATATTATATTTGTCAAATTCTTCCGTTAAGAAATGTAGGCTTTTACTAAAATATTATGTACAAATATTCTATATCTCAAAATGCAATATCCTCAAGCCTTTTCCATGACAGCCAGGTATTTCTTTTGATTTCATAACAAGCGGAATTTTTTCCAGGATGTGGTTGTTAATCCTATATCTAAACTGGTGGACCAGCAGGGTGCTCGGCTATGAATCGTGTGTATCAATTATAAATACTCTTCTAACTTTTTTACAAAATTTTCCTATTTTCTCAGTTTGATTGAATATACAGTGGTGGCCCAAAATTATGGGCACTTTTTAAAATTATGTTTTTTAAGTTTGTATGCTTATAGAAAATGTTACGTTGCACAAAATGCAAAGCCTTTCATATCAGTTTAAAAGAGAAGTTAATACTAAATTCAATATAAAAGAAGAAAAAATTCAAATATTAGCAACGCAAAAAAGTTATTCAGTAATAACTATGGATATACATTAGATACTAGTGAGTTATTTGATTATTATAGCCTCACATCGATGTTTCACTGAATTGAAAATAGTTTTAAGCTTTTCCTTCGTTATTACATGATGCCAAGAAACAAATTCTCAATAAGCTTCTATTTATTTCTTGGGTACCTCATTCGGACAAGAGTTTTCAAACGATGCCACAAGTTTTCGATAGGATTAAGGCCAGAACAATAATGGTATTTAGCCAAGAAGCAATGATATCAAATAAAAGAGTAGATTGGACACCTAGAAAGAGATATGTGACGAGAAAGTACTTTCCTATGTTAAAAAATCAAGACAGGAGGGTGGTTCAGTGACATCTGAAGACTAAAAGTTTTGTTTAAGATGTCAGGAGACCAGTTTAATAAAACCACACAGCAGGAAAAGGCCGAAAAAGGTGAGCCACATCTGTTGACGTCCGAACAAAAATACCATGTCTCCAAGATAAAAGAATGTTATCTAAGGTCATAAGAAGTTATCAGAATGATGTTGGTGTTTCTGTCAGTTCAAAAACAATCAGGAGAAGATTTGCAGATGTTAGACTAAGAGGTAGAATTCCACGAAAAAAGCCGTATCGCAATTTACATCAGTGCTAAAAAAGGATATAGTGGTCAAAGGAGCACATTAATTGAACAAATGATTAGTGGTCATAAGTAAAATGGAGGGATGAAACTAAGATATCGTTATTTGGTAGTGATGGCTGAAAATATGCAAGACGTAGAAGAAGTAAAATACTAACATCCAGACTGCTTCCAGACAACTGTGAAATACCCACATAGTTTTATGATTTTCTCATGAATATCAGCAGATGGTATTGATCGGCTTCATATCATCAATGGAACACTGAATGTCAGAAAATACATTGACACCATTCTAGAACCAAAACTTCTACCTTCCATCATTGATCTATTTACCAACAATGTTTCATTTACTTTTCATCAAGTCTCCGCTCCTCGCGATACAGTAAAGTAATCGAAAGACTGGTATCGTTCTAAGATCATTGAGTTGCTGTCCTGGCTAGGAAACAGTCCTGACCTCAACCCTATCGAAAACTTGAGGGATCGTTTAAAAACTCTTGTCCAAATGAAGTACCTATGAAATAAAAAGGAGCTAATTGAGGATATAATTGTCTCCTGGCATCGTGTAATAACAAAGGAAGAGCTTAAAACTATTTTCAGATCAATGAAACATCGATGTGAAGATGTAATAAAAAAAATATAAAGACTACCCCACAAAGCACTGATATCATTCGTATCTAATTTATATCGATAGTTTTTGTGCTATAACTTTTTTTTTGCGTTGCAAATATTTGAATTTTGTTTTTTGTATTGGATTTAGTATTAAATTCTCTTTAAAAGGATGTAAAAGATTTTGCATTTTGTGCAACCTAACATTATCTATAAGCAAACAAACTTAAAAACCTAACAACTTTAAAAAGTGTCCACAATTTTGGCCAACACTAATTTGTCAAAATAAACAGATTTTTAACACACACACGCATGCACGCACACTATAAGCAAGAGCATTATCACAACATTTACTTTGAAGAGAAATTATTATTTGTATGGCAGCAATTTCAAAGCATATGTATCGAAAATAAGTATTACACAAAAAATTATTCTCTGTTTATTGAAAATAAACAGATAAACTAACAAGTATTTGAGAATAATGTTGTGAATCTTTCATTTTATTTTTATCGACAAAGTAAATGAAAAATGACAAAACGTAATGCAATCACAACAGAATAAAAATTGAACATTCCTAAATGTGGTTTTACAGTTATGCAAAAACTTCGAGTGTATTACTTTTTCTGAGATATTCTTCTTCCTACTTATTATGCAGAATAATATTCACTATAAATCAGTTTAAGAAGGTTGCTTTTTTCTTTTAAAAAAATCCATTCAAGGTTAAAATGTGTCAGTTATTTAAAATACCTCTACAATATATACAGGGTTGTCCAGCCTTAATGTGACCCAATAGCTAATTCCCGAATCGTTTGGTTTACATATGCACTTCCAATATGAAAAATGTTTTAAAACAGGTAAGGGATGTTTTTACGTGCTTTTCGAACCAAAAAACCCATTTAGAAAAAAATTACAAAAATTAATTTTTTATGCGGTCTCCAGGTCCTATTACTTATATTTAGAAAAAGACGCAGTACACAAAAACAAAGTAAACACAAAAAGTTTCATTTTATTACGATAAAAACTGGCCGAGTTATGGAACTTTCAAAATCGTACTTTATATGCATTTTCTAGGCTATTTTCAAGAAGCTAGTAAGGGGCCGTCTCCAAAGTGAAATTAGTTGGAACTTTCGCTCTTGCACGTCACTCTTATGTAAATCGTTTTTAAATTTAAAAGCATACGTTAATAGTACAATAATTGAGTACTTATGAAATAAAATTTATTCTATGCATGTGTAAAACGTAGAAAAAATAAAATATTTTGAACGAAGAAAACATTTTAATAGGAGTTCCAAAAAATAGTCTTATATGCTACGGCTTCAGTCTGATTTGCTGCATTTTTGCTGATCATAACGAACGTTAAAAATCTGTTGTGCAGTCGCTTGCAATTGCATACAGTCGTATTCTAATATTACGAATTATAGTAGGGGAGAACGAGATGTATACAAATGAAGAAACTGCGAAATGGTACTGTTTTATGGGCAGTGTAATCGAAATAAGAGAGGCAGCAAGACTTTATGCCATTTAATTTCCCACTCGAAAGACATCCATCTTATTGCACAATTGCCCGTGCTGTTCAGCGCTTGTATAAAACTGGGAGTTGCAATAGACGTATTCCCTGTCTCGTGCCTTCACCATTATTTTAAGTTAATTTGGTCATTCTGATATAATAAAAACCCTGATTCATGATTGGCGCATCAATCCACATTATGCTATAATTTGAACGGCAAATCTTGTATTATTTTGCTGCTATTTGTTAAAACAAGGTGTTTTAATCTTTTCAGTACAAGTTGTATTTCTTTAATTTTTATTGTTTGCCATACCGCAATACAAATTGTCAATCCATGATGCTTACTACGATGTTTTAATTTTTCTATGATTTTTTTTCCTGCTCTTTTTGTAGATAGTGAATTACTGTGCTCTAAACTCACTTTATATACGACCCCCTTTTCTGAGCAACTCGGATGCTTGAAATTTATGTAGGCATAACTCGGCCAGTTTTTATCGTAATAAAATGAAACTTTTTGTGTTTACTTTGTTTTTGTGTACTGCATCTTTTTCTAAATATAAGTGAAAAGACCTGGAGACCGTATAAAAATTAATTTTTGTAATTTTTTTGTAAATGGGTCTTTTGGTTCGAAACGCACGTAAAAACATTCCTTACCTTTTTTTAAAACAATTTTTAAATTGGAAGTGCATATCTAAACCGAACGGTTCGGAAATTAGCTATTGGGTCACATTAAGGCTGGACACCCTGTATATATATATATATATATATATATAGAAATATTATGCCACATAATAAATACAAAGGTTTTGGTTCAAATATCATTACATTCAATTCCTTCTCAAGAAAAACTTTTGGGGGAAAAAAAGGAACATCCCTTCCCCTCAAAAAAAAAAAAAATATTTGAATGTATCACTTTACTCTTTACAAATCTTGATTCTATATTCCTTCACTCAAATTGTCATTATGTATCTAATTAAATCAAAGATTTCCAACTATGATAAAATGTTCTTTATTTACATAGAAAATGGTTAAATACTTAATTACATAAGAGTTAATTTTTCCAAGTGAAGTAAAGGATTTAATTTAAAATCTAACAGTTTTCTTTCTTGAACTTTTTGACAAAGATAAACATGCAAAAATTTGTAACAAAATAATCTAAAACAATAGCCATAAAGATTGTAACTAAGTTATACATAATACATACATATAATTTTAATTTAATACGAAAAAGAATTAGAACACTTCTAAATTTCGGTAATTTGTATCTAAGCTGTTTTTCTATGCTCATTGGATATACTTAAAAACTTCTTATAATTTTTTTTGAAATATATTTCTTACTGTTTCAAAAATTATATTGGGAACCTTAAATAAACATTAAAATTTCTTTTTTGGATGATTTTTGAAGATATCATAGCCTATTATAATCTGATGTAAGGGTGGATATTTTGTTATACATTAGAGGGCAATTTTCTTCAGTGCAGTTCTATATAAATTTATAAATTATTCACATTCATTTAATAACATTTTTGGTGATCTGAAAAACAACAATATTTAACCATTTTTTTTTAAAAAAATTTCAACTTTTTGTAAAATAAGTTTTATTTTCGCTCACTTCCCCTCTCTCTAGATTATATAGAACTCACAAAGTGAATATAAAATACTTTAAATCCGTCTTAAGCATACTTTTAATATAGTATAAGATAGTAGTTTCATTGTCATTGTTGTAGGTTTTCTAAATGATCACATTTTCCTTTAATTAATTCTCATTATCAACCAAAATATTGTTGTAACACAGGAATCATATTCTCTACTTTAGGATTATTGATACAAAATATTCTTTCCAAATATTTTAAAGTTCATATTCTGTTAGATATCAATTTTTAATGTTTTCAAAAGATGGTACCATATGTTTAATACAAAAAAATAAATAAATAAAAAAATACATTATGTAATCTTTTGAAGGTTTTTTCCATTATGATCTAGTGCAAAGTATAATGTATCCCTGTGCTGATAAAATACATAACTATCTTAAGTTCTAATTGTCATTTTTAGAAGTATATATTTAATTAACCATGTTAAAGGAGCCGTTTTCTTTGAAAGTGGTGAAAGTTCATTTTATATCATATGGAGATATTTACCACTTTCAAAGTAATTATATTTGTAATTTCATTAACTACCTAAATTTATATTGATAGAATGATGAAAATTTTGAAGGATTTTTTAGGGAACTCTTCATAGATAAATATTTCTTAACAAATTGCTCTCAATGTTATAATTAACTAACTTTTTGTCAAAAATAGACTTACACCACTTTCAAAGAAAATGGCCGAAATATGTTCCAACATCTTAAATATAACATTCAATTGACTAATTCTTTATTAACCTTATACTTTAAGGAAATACAAAGGTTAATGCTAATGAAGCATACAATTTCCAACCACATTTAAAGAACAAGAAGACACCCGAGTTAGCACTATACTGTTCCAACTTCTACACTCTACCAATTAAGAGGACTTAAAAACTTCGAATAGATTTAATACACATGAACCTTTCGACAAGACAGGTTTTAATGATATTAAGTAATATAGCTATCAAAGTAAAAATATGTGTTTTGAAAAATATTATGTACAAATTTAACAATTCAGTTAAAAAAATAAATAAACAATTTTCATACAAAACAATTTTCACTACAATAAAATATTACACGCAAAAGATAATTTTTCAAATCAATATTATTAAAATAATTGTTGCAGATTAATAAGAAAGGATAATGGTTAAAGCATTCATATTATTTTATAATAAACACACATACAGTGAAATACGTTTAATGTGAAAACCCTTTAGGCGAAATATTGGTTAACATGAAATAATACAATGGTTCTGACAAACTACTCAGTATTTTCATGCATTTTTTTTCTCTTAACATAAAACGAAAATAGCTTAACATGGAAAATCTTCCTTTCTGGGAATGAACAAAATACAAAAAACACCAACTGCTTAGGCTAAATTTAAGAGGGATGTGAAATGGAAGAGAGGGTCCTTTTACATGTCTTGTACAAAAAAGGCTAACTAGGCCTTGAAATACCTTCAGAATAGCGTGTGACACGAGCTAATTTTGTTTATCTAAGCTACTTTTACCCTTCATTGTTACAAATGTCACACAAAAATATCGCATCTCTCAACAGTTGTCTTTGAAATTCAGTGACGAATACATCACAGTGTGGGAAAAAATCAGTGAGTTTGTAATGCATTATTTTTTTCTAATTTAGTAAGAATTTCTTTGAAAACACAATGGCAAAATTATCAAGAAGAAAATTTCATACACACATTTATCAAATATTTCATAATGCTGTAAGATTAATGTCACATGGTATCTTAAAATTCTAGAATGCAAAATGTATTCTTTGCATGATTGGTGAGCTTCATCAGATTGATACCACAAATAAGCAAGAAAGTATTTGTTTCCACCCTCCCAAAAAAATTTAAACATACATAAGAAAGTGTAAAAAATTATAAAAGAACTAAGACCTATAAAGAGAATAAAAATATTTACAATAATACTGAAGATAATTCATCAGTATACTAATCACAGAGAATTGCTCTTATGTATCCATTAAGTCTTTATAGTTCAACTATCATTTGCTTAACATTCATAACAGCCAATTTAAACTGTCCTTTGTTCAATCTGTGTTGCTTATGATGGAAATATGAATTCATATGAAAATAATGCTTCATATGAAATAATTGTCATGCTTTGGTAACTGCATTATTCACACAAGAAACTGCTGAAAGTTGACCATTATTAGCAAGAACTATAGTTCAGTCAGAAGGCAAAAAAGGACTTGAATGCCTCTCCATTTTCAACCTAAGAGCACTAGGAACACAACAGGCATAAGATAAAGATGGTTTATGATGAAGTTCTGGATCAGTTACCTCTGAATCATGGCCTCATAACATAAGTTGGCCAACAAAATTGGAGGTGTTTTGGTAATATGTGTGGATTAACTATATTGCCCATACACTAGAAATGGAAGGAAAAAGTTAACAGATTATAAATAAGCAATTTATTTTCATAAGCATATATTATATACATATATTGAGTGAATATTAATGTCGCACTCTATTCAGCTATACAAGAGGGTTTTGGCGACGGACCTCATAATTTCAAACCTTGGTCAAGTGACGAGGTTGACATCTGAGCTGGTACTCCCTCTCTTAACTTCTACACCACACCAATGGGGCGAGGTTTGAACTTCAACAGATTCAACATACATCACCCTTCAGCTCATAGGTTCAAACTCATGACATGCTGGCCATGAGTCTATTACCTTGGCCCCTAGGCAACATTGGTGACTTGTACATATGTTGAAAGAAGAGATAATACTCCTCTAGATATATCAATTAAAGCTAGTAAATATTTTGTAATCATGAGATAAGAGTTTACAATGAAACATATTAAAACAAATATAATCTTGATTGAATGTAATGTACATCAGAAATATTTTTAACATATTATTAAAATAACATCTAATTAAAAAAATATATAGCTGTATTGTCAAAGTATCTGTCAATAATTTTGTTAAATAATAATTCATAACTGACTGAATTATTCATGTCACACCACTTGACAAAATAGTCAAAAGCAAGCTACAATGAGCAGTAATTGTGAATAGTTAGAAGCTGTAGGCAATGAAGAATTTAGGGAATTTTTCTATATAATTTTTTATTTTCATAGGATCAGATCAATTATGAAATAATCTCTTGATGAGAGTACAGACTTATCAAGAATGCACAATAAACCTTTTCAGTTTCTTACAAAAAAGCTGTCCTTTATCTTAAGTCACTGCAACATTTGGTAGTATTGACTTACTACAATGTATGGAAATCCTGAAATTCTAAATATTTATTGTCTCAATAGAACATTTGCCTTATATGTTTTTGCACACCTAAGGACTACTGAATCTGAAACTTTGACATAAGACAATTACTATTAATTTTGAAATGAATATAAAATATTCAATTTATGATAACTGATATTTGATATCTTGATTTCTTTTATATTTTGAACACTAAGATAGTAAAAATGGAAATAATTTAATACCTCAAGAGCAACATGCCTTATTTGCAAATCCATATAATAAATAAAAGAGTTAATTATACAATAAAAACATAAGTCTTGATGATATTTAAATGAATATGTATTTATTCAAACAAAATGTATATATTATTTTATCTCTTTTGTGTTTATCAACAAAATATTAATAAGTTAAATATTACTACATAACCACAAAACTATTAAGAAAGCAATATTTCATAACTTAATTTCATTTTAAATTTATTATAATGAATTTTTTTAAACAAAAGTTTTGTTATATTTTGAGGTATTTATTATAAATTTTGTGTATATTGCTTAAAAGTGTTTTTCCTCTTTTTCTGCTATACCGAAACAAATGGTTGAAACATAGTAAGAAAAGAAAAAAAACTGTTGAAATATAAATTGGTCAATTATTTAATGTTATCAGCAGTTTTCATTCTGTTGGGAGATTTTTAAAAACTCATTCATAATAAGAATACTAAAAATAGCATACAAAAGGGTTGGGTTTGGGTATTCAAATCCCTCTCATACAAAAAATTTCTCTCTCCTTGTTTTTTAAAGTGAACTTTTTCCTTCCAAACACTATATCTGGTTACCAACCAAGACTGTCTCAGTCAGCTTACACCATCTTGATCTATTTGATGCTATATTCTTCCATCGATTAACTCCCAAGTCCCTCAACCACTTTTCTATTTTATCTGTCTATCTTGTTCTCAGTCTTCCTCTTTCCTTCTGGATTATAAAAGTTATTTTCTTAACAGGATATTCATCACTATATCGAAATACATGTCCCAGTCACCTTATTTAGGAAGCTTTGATCACTTCGATTATGTTGGGTTCTCTGTACTTCATTTGAAGTTCAAGGTTGTATCGTATTCTCCAGATTCTGTTTTCTCTAACTGCACCAAAAGTTTATCACAAGTTTTTTCTGTTGAAAGTCATAAATTTTTCTGTATTTTCTTTGTTAATAGTCCAGCATTAGTTGCCATATAAAACATTTGGTCTCACTAGTCTTGCATAACTGTATTTTTGTTTTGCTACTTATGTATTTAGATTTTAACTGGTTTTGCAATTTTTGATAACATCTGTAAGTCATCTTGATTCTATTTTTGATTTCAATTTTTATGTCATTACTATAATTTACAACTGTGCCAAATTGAGTCACTTGTTCTAACTCAAAAATATTCATTAATTTTCATTTTGAGATTCTGCTTGTTATTGCCATGAATTTAGTTTTTTCTTTGTTGACCATCAATCCTATGCCTGAAAGACTACTAAAGCTGCCTTAGTTCTTCCCACAATATCAATATCATCTGCAAATGCTAATAGTTGTACGAACTTAACAAAAATTTTCCGAATTTGTATATCAGCCTCCAAATGCTTTTTCTAGTGCTGTATTAAACAGATGATACAGCAGGGAGTTTCCTTGTAGTCATAAATTCTTCCCATAAAAACAGTCTGACTACACCCCTTATTATTCATTTATTGAAAGGGGCACCTTTGAGACTGGCAAAGGTGTTATGTGATCTTACACTAGAGACTTTTGAGTAAGTTGTATATATAAATTTCTGGCAATTCCACCAGGTTTAAGAAATTACCCAGTGAAGCAGATTTCTAAACAATTGCCAAATAATGCATGTATGTCAATTTAACACCAAGAAAATAAAAGAACTTGCAATGGACAATAGTATGATCTATTTCATCCAAGTAATCACGGCTGAGAATAAAGTTGAACAAATATAAGAAATTGCAACAGTTTAACTCTACAATGTACAATTCCTAGTGAATTCAGAGACTTTTTTTGTTACAAACTTAATTTTGTTTTTTATTTTCTCTTCTTCTGTTCCTAATCTTATCAGTTTGTAGTTAATTAGTATCTAATCATAGGCAACTTTGATAAGCCAAAATGAAGAAATTATAAGTTTAAAATTTTTAAACAGAATGCCCCCCCCCCTCTTTTTTGAGTAATTGAGAGTATTTACATTAATTTGAAAAGTTATAATAGGTTCCTCATTACCTAAGTTCCTAGTTGCATTTATCTTGGTTTTTAAAATTATTTTACTACTACCAAAAATATTATAGAAATCTACATCTTAACTTACAACTATATTAGCTGATGCAGCAGTTCCTTACACTAAAATCATACATAAATGAAGCAAGGCAATAAACACAGCCAACAAATCCAATTGGAAAATCTGTTTCATGCAATAGCTATTTCAACAACAACAACAAGAAAATTATATTCTTTGACAAATTATTATAGTGTTTATTCTACGCAGGTTTTGTGCTTTGCATTTAACATTTTACAAATACACAGCTAAACATTTTTTTAAACTATATATTATTCATTAATGACAGATGATTTTACAGGTTTTTTAAATTATATGCAAATTCGAATCTTAGTTCCCCTTCCCAAGTTCCTTCTTCCAAGACAAATAAAGTATGCTCTTTAGATATGAAAAATTATTTTCATGCACATTAACAAACAATTTTTTCTTCTTCCTAAAATTGAATTATAAAAGGAATCGTTACCTTTTAATACAAATTTCCTTCTGTTCCATCAGACTAAACCATATAATCTTAAGCAATGTTGATTCAATATGATCTGTAGATCAAATTTATTCTAAAATTCCACTTCCTTCTTTTTATTTTTGACAGTTTTTTCACTCTAAACATCATTGGTAACATGTTTTTTTTAGTATCATTGTCAGATGCATTATTAGTTGCTTCATCATGAACTAATGATGCTCTATAATTATAATCATTATTTTCAGTGGAACTATTTAAATTGGATGATAGAGTCAAATTTAGAGTTCATCATTCAAATGACTAAATACACATCTACTTTGTACTTTCAAATGTTGCAAAACCTGTTAATTTATTAAAAATTTTGGAAAAGATTTACATTTTGTGGCTGTTAGTGAATTAGATTGTATTATATAATCATGCATAGAGTTTGAGGTACTTGAAAATTCTTCAATTGTGCTAAAATTAAACCAAGAATAATAAAAAAATAAATAAGTAATATAACTTAACCTATTCCTATTTAAACTAGAGAGTACAATTATACACTTACAGAATTTAAAACATGCTAAAATTGACTGAAATACATAAAGGAATTCTTCCAAATTTTTTGTTAAATCTTTGAACAGTGTATAGTATTTCAGAAAAAAAAAAACTGTCAGCCACAGTAGTAACCATTTTGAATGAAATACATAAAAAATATTGCAATTTGAGACGAATTAAGTTTTCTCTCTAGGTTAATTTGGAAGGTGGAGTGCCAGCTTAGGTTTGATGTTCTCCTTTGACAACAGTTCAAAAATACAGAGTCCAATTGCAAATAGTCCTTGTCGGTCGAATCTGTCAAGTGATAAGGATGATGCATGTGCTGACATTCCACTTTCTTAACTTCTATATTACACAAATGGAAAGGCTTTGAGCCTAAATCTTCCACCTAGTCAAGATTCAACAACACCAAGATTCGAACCAGTAACTTGACAGGAAAACCCCTCACCACAAGTTCATGACAATAACCACTTGGCCACAGTGACCACCTAGATCTTCTTGAACAGGATTCTGTAAGAAAAGCAGGATAGATACAAAATATAGCATCATGCATATTATGCAATTAATAGACAGCCCCTGCATGAAGTCTTCCACATTAGAACATAGCAAATTATAATTAAGACTTGTGGTTCTGATAGTCAGCAAAACAGAAAAAAAAAGAAAAAATTTCGAGAAGGAAATTGAAGAATGCAACATTGGTTACAACTGGAAAAAGATTTCCTGTGATGCATTGGTTGCATGTATACACCAATTGGTCTGCTACTGGTGGTGTTTGTAATGATAGTATGGGGGTTTATAATTTTGACACTTTAGTTTTAACAGGGCTGTTGGTATAAGTCAGTGATTCCCAAAATGGTCTATATGGACCCCCAGGAGTCTATGACGACTTGCAAGAGATCCATGTCAGTGAAAAACAATTTAGGGGTCCATGTGGTGTAAATGGGGGTCTACGATAGTGACTCTCATTAAACCAGATTTTACCTATTTTACAGACTTATTTACTAAATTTAATGAAGTTAATTTGCACAGTTACAAGTTGACAGCATATATTTTATAAAACAAGAACCATCATTTATGTTTTTTTTTCCAGAATTAAGTTAAAGCAGTATAATATTGGACATCGCAAATTTTACCAGTTTCTCATTTTGTCACAAACAATCTGCCAGGAAGATGATGTTTTAACCAACGTTCAACATTTAAATGCCCTCTATTCAGATTTTTAAACCCGATTTAAGAATGCTTTGACTATGGTAATACCAAAGTAGATTAAGAAATAATATGGTCAAATTGAAGAAAATAAATGTCATATTACAAAAGGAACTGATTGGAATAGGCATTAATGAAGAACTTAAAGTAAAGTTTAGAAATGGATGTCAGCAATTTTAGCTATGAAAAGACCTTCCTGTTGCTTACCTTGAAATATGGAATATTGAGAGAAATGCTTTAATTGTTTTTCCTAGTGAGCAAGATTTCCACCGTGATTGCCAATCTCAAAAAAAAAAACTACCGGACATTATTAATTGAGGATTAGGGCATCGACATGATTGATGCCAAATGTTGAAAATTTCTTATTGAGGCGCCACATTCATGCCTCCCATTAAAAACATTTTTCTTTTTTGCTCAGTTATTTTATGTATTATTGAACTGAAGTTTCAAATAAATTAACATGTCATTCTTAAGTTTTAAATGCTATACTTCACTACAGTTAAAAATTTAGATCTTTTAAAGTAAGTAGCTCTATACCAGCTGTCAAAAACGACATTGAAGTTAAAATGTGCAAAAATTTAATATCAGATAAGCAAGGGTGTACCCAAAGATGAAAAACATGGCAAGGGGTCTATGAAATAAAAAAGTTTGGGAATCTCTGGTATAAATTGTACCCAGTTTGATGCTGAAATGGCTGCTTTCCAACTGGCTTTGACTAAAAATCTCTGAAAGAGATTACCAAAACATTGTGACCTTCATTGATTCTCAGTTTTAAACCCGAAACAATTTCTTAATTTCTTTAAAACAATTTCTTCAGTCCTATTTTCAATCAACGGCCTGTGCTTAGTTGTCAACTATTGATTAATTCTTTAATAATTAATTAATTCTGCAATGTCATCCTATGGTGGAATCATGAGTAATGATTTTGCTGACACACTGGTCAAAATTAGCTCTGACCTCCTGTTTGTTATCAGTGTCAAAAGAATCATCAGGGCTAGGTTTAAGAGCCATTTTTGAGAGAGGATTCACAACCTGTGCCAGGAAAGAATATGAGCTCCTTAATGGAAAGTCCCTTTCCTTGTTACCCGTCTAGATTTGCTGGTGTCATTGAATTTAGAATTACAACTAGACATGACTACCTCATGAAACACCTATACAGATTCAGTTTAGTAGATTCTCCAGTTACCCCTTTATGCAACACTACAGAAATGTGCGGACACTATTTTTTTCTCTGGACTCTGTGACATATCAGTAGCCATCACTGTTAAAAATCATTGTATATTTTATTGCACCTAAGTAACAAAACTATTCTTTAGTTACGAAATATACATAAAAACTAAACAGCGTTAATTAAAATGGATAAGGCAGTAAACGAGCTTATAATCCTCTATGGAATAAAAAATCATTTTAACCTACAAACATACTAAGTTATTGTTACTAAAGGCAATAACAGCATGCAACTTAAAACTTGCATATGCAAGATACAGGTTTGTTGTAACATATCACTTTCATCAACTATGATATAATTTGGAACCTGTACTGAGGAATGACAAAATAAACCCTTTTATGATATTTATTCTATGGACTAAATTCTTGTGATGTCATAATCACACGATAATTTTAAGCCACGTGTTTTTAGCCAATCAAGTTCAAAACACATGTGATGTCATAGTCACAATAAATGCAACTATCTATTTTCAGCAAATTGGTTCATGCACTTCGTTGCTGCCAAATTACGCTTTTTACAGAAACTTTTTTTTAAAAAAAATTAATATTTGTCACTTTATTTAAAAGTACATGTATAAAACAAGACTTTTTTTTCTTTAATTTTAAAATCTTTTTGAAGAAATTTATTTTTATAACTCTTGAGCATCTTTACCCAATTATGCAATTTGAAATTTTACCTAAATTTTACAAATAGAACAAAAAGTATGAGCTAGTTTATTGTCCGTTTTGAATTCAATGTAGAACATGTGTTTATATTATCATGTGACCATCATGAATTTAGTCCATTGCTTGGACTTTTTATGTTTAAAAATTTATACTGTGAATGTTTTTAACATACATGTAATACTATTAATATATAATGATTCATGGTTAACTGTAACACAATAAAACGATAATTGACATAATTTTTTCTTCCGAAAAATATTTATCTTTCCATGGATAATGATTTTTTCTTTAAGAAAAATGAGTTCAACTTATTATTTTTAGACTTTCATTTTTAAAATAAAATAATATAGAATAGATGCATACTTTTAATAAAAGTATACTAATCACTAGATTTAATGTAACTACATACTAATGTACTTAACAGCAATATTGGCTTTAAGTAGATTACAGCCTTTTTTAAATTTATATTTTTATGTTATTAATAATTGTACAAAATTTGGTATAATTCTGCGGTGCATGCCACTCTCGCCTGCGCCGGCAACTTGGCGGAATGTGGCAACCCTTTAGCATTATAAAAACTAATCCGACAGAAGACTGTTAAGCATTCACTTCTAACCAGCACTTTATATTGGTGACCCGGACGTGTGTTCCTACAGTGTGTTTATAGTAGTTATTTAATTAATTTGTAACTCTTATAAATCAATAGAAAATTATGGATTTAAAAAAAATGAAGCAGCCAAAGCTAATTCCTTTAGATTAAAAAATTCATGAAGAGGGTAGGGTAAAAATAATTTTCCAACAGGGAAAGGAAACATTTAAATATGCAAGAAAAAGCCAGTTTCTTAGCAGAACTTGTATGATGGGCAGTATTCACATAAGGGGGTTCACCCATGTGACAGCCTGCTTTTTAAGAATTTTTAGATAACTTTTTTTGACGACCAGTAAAAAGTTAGAACTTTAATTTTTCTTATCATTTATTTATATGTATGTAAAGAGTATGTATATAAATAGTAAGCCAAAAATATCCTATAGAACGCGAGTTATAGCGCTCTGAGCACACCCTCCTTGAAAAAATGGATGCTTACTTCCTCCACAATTAAGGGTGATTGGCTTATCTGAAATTTAAAAAAATTAACTGAGTTTTAACCTAAAAGCTTAAATGCACAGAATGGACTATACTCAAATGAAAATATCAAAAATTGGATTTTTGGTAGACATCTGAAGGAAAGTTTTTAATTTCATGTTTCTTTTTCATTTGTTTTTGTTATAAAAAATAGAGATATTTCGAATTATCGTAGTCCATTTGGTGTGTATATATGTGCTGAGTCTACCCTATAAATTTTAAGTAAATCAGTCAAACCACTCTTGAGATATGATGAAGGAAATTTGAAAACCTCAGTTTTGAGAAAAACACCTTGAAAGTTTCAAGTCCGATTAAAACAATGAAAATCTTTATTTACCTTCAATCGGCGATGCCTGGTGACAAACACTAAAATAAGTTCGATGAAATATTCAATAACTGTAGATATTTCCTTTTAAACATCAATAAACTTGTATGAACGTATATTTGCATAGAAGGATCAATGATATCAAGTTGACTGTACACAATAGGCTCAGCCTTCGATTGCCAACTCAGTGCTCCAAACAGCTGCTCTTCTAACACTTGCTTCTTTATAACAACTTCAGATTTAAAAAAAATCACTTTACCACCGTATTCTAGACATGTTAAGAAAGCAATCTCTCGAATTTTTTTTGATATTTTGAACTCATTACATGGGTGAGCCCCCTTAATGAACATCGTTGAAGAACAATCTGAGTTCTAATTGAAAAAAAGAGGGAAAAAAAGACTCTACAGTCGACCACAAACTCTACAGCCCTGTAAACTAAATAGTATGCAGAGAAAACAGGAGATGCTATTTTATCTTCATTTTAAAAATAAGAAGGGAAAAACACAGAACGAAGCCTTTCCTAAATGGCTTCTTCTATCTAAAATGGTATGTTTATTACAGGTATTAATTTTTCCACTTTGATAACCCTTTAAAATATCATACACATCACATTTTCAATTTGTGACCTTTCCCTTCCTCACACACATACAAAGGTTTCAAACAAATACATATTTTTATCTTTACTTTTTAATAGGCACAGAACACACAATAATAACAAGTGATTGTCATCAATCCATCTTAATATTAACATTTACATGTAACATACCTCTTTTTCTTGAAATTTTAGAAGACTATTCAGATCTTTTGTTTCCAATTCATTCAGGACATTTATGAGGACTACATAAAGGGGGAAAAAAAATCACAAAAAATCCATAAAATGAATGATGCAAATTTTAAAAATGTTCTTATACTTACACAAATAAGTCAAATGGTGCACAGGTAAGCTTAGGATTTTTACACAATGCATGCTGTTTTCTTAAAAATTCTGTGACAATATAGTCCAAACTGATGGATTTCTGCGGTTTTGCATATGAAAGAGCGGAATCTTGCTTTCTGAATGCAGGAGTTAGAACATAATTCCCTGAACACTTCAGTGGTTTTTGTAGTCTGCTTGAAGACGGTTTAGGATCTGGCATCTATGAATATAAAAGCAACATAGAGTAAAATCCAAACACTATACCCTAAAGAGCAAAATAAAATTAAAGATAGGTGAATTAATTACCAATTTTTTTTTTTATTAACAATAGTTTTAAATGGCACTGAGGGAGGAGAGAAAGAAGAAACAGAACTGAGATAAGGGACTATTTCAGCATCACAAAATTTATGCACCAAGGGCAAAGCATTATGCACATTAATAACATACTAGAATAATGATACTATATGATTCTTAACACTCCTGATTTAAAACTTTAAAAGTACTGACATTTTTGAGTTAACATGTTAACAATCAACAAATATGAATATGCATATTTTAACATTAATCCTCATTTTACAGATAAATACATTTTCTTCTTCTAAAGAATGTTCTTTTTTACAGCTCTTGAATCATAATGAAGAGTGAGGTCAACTAGCTGATACTAGGTGTTGAAATTTTTCAAAAATAAGGTGTGTTGTCTAAATGGGGAAAGAAGTATTCAAGAAATGAATATTTCAAGAATTCAATGAATGAATTCAAGATATGAATCTATATTTTCAAAATGACCAAATTTTGAGAAAAATATGATTTGAAATTTGATGCACACAAAATGTTGACTGGTTATATGTAGTTAATATTCTTGACTACAGAGACATGGATTATTATTATAACACTATAGCTGAAGTATTCAAAAACATGTTTAAAATGTTTTAAAACATTTTCAAAAAACCCTTTAAAACAAATAGGGAACTCAAAATAATTTTGAAAATTATTGATACCAAATGTAGCTGCCCACTAAGAAAATATAATAAGCTTTTCCTTAAAATTTCTTGTTAATTGCATAAAATGTTTATGTTACAATTTAAATAAAATTATAGTTTAAAAATAAACTAAAAAACACACTTTTATACTGAATCGAACTAAAAAGTAAAAAAATAATTCTTAATATAAGAATAAAATGATTAACGAGAAAATTAATGTCATTGGGTAAAAGAGTGGGGTGCTATATATCAATTGTTATAATTTCTTACTTCTATTTCGAAATGCTGAGTTAGTGTAAAAATGTAGTACAAAGCACCCTGCTTTTACCCCAATGACATTAATTTTCTCATTAATCATTTTATTCTTGTATTAAGAATTATTTTTTACTTTTTAGTTCGATTCAGTATAAAAGCGTGTTTTTTAGTTTTTTTTAAAACTATAATTTTATTTTTCATTTTTTAGTTCAATCTACAATGAAAGTGTGTTTTTTTAGATTTTTAAACTATCAATTATTCATTGTTGAATTGATCCTTGAGTTTAATATTTGGAGCGGGAATTACGTGGCTGTGGAATTAGTTTTGCTCTTCAACGGATATTAATCAACGGGTCTGAAGGACATTTATTCTCTTCATTTACGGGAGCCATTTTCGTTAACGATACAGGCTTGGATGATTTTCGTATCGTTATATTTCAAAGATTCCGTCTCTATACATACAGGTCAAACTAATAAAAGTGTGTTGGAAAAAAAAGTTCGAATTTTTGAAAAAAAATTTAATGTAACATTTTTATAATGAACTAAAAAGTAAAAAATTCCTCCTTTTTGTTCTTTTCTTCTTCTTTTAACACATTTTCATGCATTGTTATCCATTTCTGAGCTATGGTCTAAATTTCAAGTCTCTAGCTCATCAGGAAGCCAGTTAAAAATCAATTACAAAATTCCACTCGGACAGAAATACAAGAAAGCAAGTTAATAAAAACATTGTAACATTAAGTGTCAATCCTATTATCACTTCTAAACGTAATGCTTTGTAAAAACAAAAAATATTTAACAGTTAGAACATAAATTATTTTTTTGGCATGCATGAGTCTTTTTTTTTATTTCCATTTTCAGAAAAACTAGACAATTGTTTATATTATGGTAAAAAATAGCTGACGCACCCAACCTACCCTTGATCATATAAAGAACACTTTTTTGTTTGTTTTATTTCTAAACTACAAGTGTGTATTCGTTTAAGGGTTGCACCTTAATCTTTTCGTCAATAAATCTGGAATTAGTAGACAAATCTTGAAATGGTAAATGGAATTAGTCGCCAAATCTTGAAATGGTATTTGGAATTAGTCGCCAAATCTGAAAATGGTATATGGAATAAGTTGCCAAATCTGGAAGTGGTATATGGAATTAGTCGCCAAATCAGGATATCGTTATTCCTGAGGATTCTAATCAGGACAATGGAACAAAATTTTGAAATTATTGTATTGTCATCGGTCCCTGACAGGTTAGCAAAATTTCGAATTAATCTGACCTTTTAAAGTGGGTAAAAATTGAGTTCCAAGGTTCCGTTACATGCAAGTGAAACTTATAAAAGTGTGTTAAAAAAGAAATATACATACGCTTTTGAAAAAGGAATATGATCTTAAAGTTGCAAAAATTTTGGAAACTTTTCATTGATATGCAGATAACCAAAAAGTACCAATAATTAGTTATCGAGAGCTACAGTTAGTATACTTATCACAAGTTACAGTTAATAAAGGAATCACAGGTAAATATAGTTATCAAAGGTTTGAAATTATCACTTGCCATTTAAATGTGAATGATGGTCTAACATTTGTGCAAAATTTTTACATATATAGTTAAAAAAAGCAAAACAATCATTGAAAGTATGCATTTTTAATAAAATTAAGTCATACCTGCTTTCCTAAAAAAAATGACAATATTTTAATTTGGACTGAAGTCTTAATAAACAAAAAAACTTTCAGAGAAAACATCTTTAAAAATTAATAATAAAGAATGTTTTCTAAATATAAGAATTGAATAAAAAGTGAATATTTAAATAATGTATTTTAAAAGTAAAATAAATATAATAAACAGCTGCAGAAGGTTAACAGAATTAAGAATATACATGATATTAACTGGAAAAAAAAATCAAGTATCGATATGTGTTATGAAATTTTTAGTCATCAGTGACAAATCTTAAAACATAAATTGTTTTCCTAAGCTAATACTTTTTTTTCTTAAAAAGGTTTAATTTTATATATTTAAAAGAATATTACTTTTTAAAGCTAATAGAAACTCTACTTATTTGTAATATTAACAGTAATTAATATTACAAATATAAAAAATACTTTTTATATAGCAGCAGATGTGATATACATTTTGTGCCCTAGACCCACAACAAATTATTTCAAAGTTTAATCACTTGATATAGTTTATGCTCACTTAGTTAACTACTAGCATGATGAGGTAACACAAAGTAACTCCTGCAATTGCACAGTGAAAATTCATTTAATTCTCAAAAAAATGAAAATATATTGAAATTTAGAGTTTATTGAATGGCCTCTTTGTTAATGGTACTTTTTTGAGATTTCTCAGGAGAGCAAAAGTAGTACAAGATGTTTAAAAATGAACGTTAAGAAATAGAAAGTTTTGTTCATAATTGTATACTGAAAACAAGCCCAACACATCTGAGATTATATTCTTGATAACTGACAAATAATAATAGTTAATGAGGTTAGTGAAAAAATAGGCCCACACTATGAAAGTGTGCAATTAATTTTAAAGAATAAGTTACTATTTTATAAGATCACAACAAGGTAAGTCCCTATAATTTTTAATGACAATTTAAAAAACTAGCAAAAGAAACTTGTTAAAGATAACAAAGGATAACACAAGCAAAATGGTTCAGTATGAAACAGTACACAAAAACGAAACTATTTTACTAAAAGCAAAAACTTAAGTTTTCTGCTGGAAAAATTCTTTCAACTGCTTTTTAAGATCCACAAGGTATAGTATGTGCAGATTTCTCAATGTTGGACTTACAATTAATGCAGTACAATAGTAAGAACTTTTGAAAAAGGTTAAGCATATTAGTCCAAAAATGTTCCACTATAATTTACAATGTTTTTTTCCCCCAGGACAATACAAAAAAACCCACACAGCTCTTGTAATAAAAGATAAATCAAAGAAACTTCACAGGGACTGCACTTAAACTAGCTCCCAATAATCCCTTGTTTATATATGCTGGAGGTATTGCTTTTAAAATTTTCTTAAATTACATTTATTCAATTTGATACTTATTTCATTTTACAACCTCTGATTTTTATATATTTCTCAAAAGAGAGAAACACTATTTCAAACCAATATTTCACTGGTTGGTTTTTTAATGTCAAAATTAAGGATATATTGTCACGACATTTGATAGCCATGTCAATCAGTTACAGAAAAAATCAATTGAGAACCATAAGGTCAACAATTTAATTTTACTGGAAGGAGGTAAGCCCTTAAGAAGTCCAAAACAAAAACATAGGTACCTCAGCCTGTAATAAGTAAAGAATAATGATTCTATGGCTTCAAATTTAATCCCTATAATACATACATAAATGACATTATATTTATACATATATAATGAATGCTATTCTTTATAAAGCATTTAATAAACAAATGAATACTTTACCACTTACAATGACATTACTTTTGCATGATGTTACCAAAGAGTTTATGGCAGGCATTGGACAAATTTGTTTTTCAATAATTTCTTTCTTTAAGGTATTAACTGTTTCATGAAACCCTAATGAATGAGAATGATAGAAATAAAAAAGATAAATATATCTATCAGAATTGAAATTAAACATCAATTTCTAATAAAAAAATTTCAAAAGTACCCATAGATTGCAGATGTTCTGTAATTAAATGATATAGTTCAGCTTTATTATAAACAATCTTGGTGCAAGCCACTACTTCAGAATTATATATATCTAACATAGAAGATACTGAGCTACTGTAAACTTTAGCTCCTGTCACCCTCTCAATGAGTTGAAATCCATATTTACAAAATTGTGCATGATATTTTTCATTACCTTGTTGAACAGTTTTTTTCATAAGATCTGAAAGATAAATAAAAATATGAAAAGGAGGAATGATTTATATCCACATATTAATACTTATAATTAAATTGTAAAACTGGATTTCTTACCTAACAACTGACCATCAGCAATAAGAGGAAGTTTACTAATAATCTGTTTTATAGTCTCTGACCTTGCTAGTTCACTAAGTGCCTAAAAATGAAATTTTCTTAAAAGAAAATATAAACATATACTATAGAAAATTAAGAGGATTTTAATCATTAAACTGTTTATCCTGAGATTTCTACAGGAAACATAAATGTAGCAAAATATTGCCTATCCCACGATTTCTGTAGGCATGTGTTTGTTACCTGTATTTAATGGCATTTCTAGCAGTTTTAAAATTTAAACATCATTAATACATTGTAAATAACACTGAAGATTATAAATTTATTTTAAGTTAATAAATAAGGTTATTTTTCCAAAAAAATTCATACATTTCTTCACAGTTCCTGTATTAAATTGCCGAATTTTCTTTATTGTTATGAGATATGGCTAGCAGTAAGCATACAGAAGAAGACAGAACATGCGTTTCTGACAAAATATCAAATTCTGAAAGTGATTCAATTTATTTTGAAGATTGTAACAGCAATAATGATTATTTATCAGATTCCTCTCAAGATAGCAATGAATCTGAAAACGACTCACTAACCATTTAAAACGTTTGGTAGCATTGCAAGATAAAAATTAAAACAATTATTGAATTAATATTTATGGAATGCTTATGAATTATACAAAAGAAAAAAATCAAAGCAAAAAATTAAATCTTTGAATTTTCTCATGCAAATGATTGAACAGTGAACAAAAGTATTCACACAATTGGAGAATCAATCTAAACATTTTGAGATTGATAACTACTCATTTTGCAAGCCCCATACCTCTTAATACAATAGTATAAGAGCCTTGCTGAGAATATTTGTAGCTCAAAAACATTGAAGATGCAAAAAAATTTACAGCAAAGAATGAGAATGAGAACTTTACCCTGAACCTTGTTTCAAAGTTTACCGAGTTGTGTAATTTTTGAGGTAATTTAAGTAAATATAACATATTTAAATCAATACATATATAACATATTTTTTTTATAAAATAAATACGAATATAATTAATGTTTAATTTTAAAATTTTGTCTTTTATACCAATTCATCTAACATATATAATTCCAAAAATCAGTTACAACCAAAAAAAAAAAATACCCCAAAAAAATTTGCTGCATTTTTTAAACTTTTAAATATATATCAATTAAAACGTGACTTTTAAAAATTCAATTTGGTTAGTAAAAACTGAACAGTCAAAGGGTTTAAGTACACTGACCAAATCATTAAACACCTTGATTTGATTTTTTATTGGTTTCATTCTTTGAAGATAAAAGCGACAGATCTTGTAATTTAGAGCTTAGGTCAAGTGACACAGATGACAATCGAGCCAGCACCTCTCTCCAAACTTTCACATTATGCTAATGTAAGAACTTCAAACCTTGACAGCTTCTCTACACAGGCCTTCAACGGTAACAGGACTCAAACCCCGAATGGACAATGCCAGTCATGAGTTCATAACCTGATTACTGGGCGACCAAGGTCACTAAATATTTTGATTATTTTACTATATATTATACAGATAAGTGCTTCACAATAATTTCAAACTACTTTTTCCCATTAAATTTTTAATTTTGAAAACTATAAATAACTAACAAGATTTTCTTAAAAAAGTTTATTATTGTCCTGCTCATAAAAATTCAATAATTCATCAAGAAATCAATATAACTAGCATGCATTTGAATTAACACAAAGGTTATAAGAGTCCTATATAATGTAATATTATTGTATTCTGCATTTGAGAATCAAAGAAAAAATAAAATAAAATGCAAGTATAAAATTAATAAATGTTTTTTTAGCATATTACGCTTTTCTGGATGATAGCTGCACATAGACAAAATACAATCAGCCTTTTGTAAACCAGAAAGTTTTAATAAAGTGTTCATAATGTACTATAAACATTGATTTCTCTATAATTTAACAAAACTGAGCAGCAAAATATTTTGTATTCTTTTCTTATTTAGCTACAATTTAAAAGCATCAAGGAATGAAGAAGACATCTGAATTCATTTTTAATCAATGAAAAAATGATGGATAAATCAAACCAATATTTATTAAAAAAATAAGGTATAAATTTCATTAAGTTTAAAAATTACAATGCACTTCCATAATAATAAAAAATTAAGATTGAAAGTGAAATCCTAATCAATTGACATACTGAAGTGTTTGTCGCATTATTCGGAAGAAGCAATAGTTTGATCTCTAAAATTTATTCCTTTTGCTTATATCAAAAGTTATTAGCAATGGAGAAAATTCATTAAGAAAAGATTTTAATAACAGAAAATTGCATTAAAAAAGAGCTTAAATATTTTTACTTACCTGGCAAGCTAATGCTCTAATTGAATCCCCCTCAATATGATGTTCTTCAATACTTAAAAGATTTACCAATTTCTATATTTAAAAAAAAAATATGTCTTTTAATGATAATTTTGTAAATATTAGAATTTTGACTTTTGTATATAACAAAATCTGTAAATGACAATAAAAACAGATATTTTAGTACATTTTTTAAAAATCAGAACTCAACCAAAGCCAAATCACACAGGTCTTTAGACAGATATTTAATACAGTTATTATTATTTTATGTACCTTCTATATTAATTTCTCTTCATAAATTTATATATAAATCAAACATATAAAAATTATGTTATGAAATTTTATAACTAAATATTGTATTTATTTCAATTTAAGCCACACCCAAAATTCTCAACACATTTTTGTGAAAAAATAAAGCAGTGTAAAATGATTTATTGATACCCAAAATTAAAAAAAAACTTTAAATCATAACTAATCAAAAATCTGATTAATTTCTACCAGTTTTAAAAAATTTTCACATACATTGTTGTGTCACATATGCAAGGGTAACTCTGAAATTTTTGAGATATGTGCAGACAATAAGTTACAAAAAAAACAAAAAAAAATTTACGGTTTAATTTGAAAATACAAAGTATTTTAACACAGCAGACAACTTTTATTGATTTACTTCAAGTTGTTTAGTGTAGAATAAATTTTAGACAGAAGAGAAAATGGAGTTGACGCGAGAATATTATCGAGCTATGATTTTTTATAATTTTAAAGTTGGATTAAATCAAGAGAAATGCCTTCAACGGCTGCAATTAGCATTTGGTAATGAATCTCCATGTTGTGTTACTGTATTCAGATGGTTTAAAGGATTTTGTAGTGGTCACAATTCTCTTCAGGATGAAGAACACATAGGAAGGCTGCGGTTGGTAGTAATCTCGGATATTGTGTCTACCATATGAAAGCTGTTAATAGATGATAATCGCTGTAACTACCAAATGATACAGAAGGAACTTAATATTGGATATGCAAGCATACACAAAATTATTCATGAAGAATTACATAGGGAAAAAGTAGTTTGCCGTTGGGTTCCTCATAATCTAACTGAGCATCAAAAAGAGGAGCATGTCAGAATCACTAAAGGAATTCTTAAATTGCTAAATGATGATGGCCACTGCATCAATTCTAAAATTGTAATGGATGATGAAATGTACATACCGTTTTTTGACATTAAGAAAGCAAAATATGAGTCTTTGAAGATGATTCCATGCCAACAATAGTAGAAAGACAACGAGCAATGAAAAAAGTAATGTATGCCATTTTCTTCAGAAGTACGGGATTGGTCAAAGCCATCAAGTTGGAAGTACAGAAGACAGTAACAGCAAACTGGTATACCATTAAATGTCTTCCAGAAATTCTCCAAGAAGTTAATGTAAAGGGACTAATGCTTCACCATGACAATGCATCTTCTCATACAGCAGGATTAAAAGTTGAGTTTCTTAAACAAAAACAAATTAAAGTGATAGAACATCCACCTTATTCACCAGATTTAGCTTTGTGTGACATTTAATTATCTTTTAATCTAAAAAAGAACTTACGTGGATGTCGTTTTCATTCAGAAAAAGGGATTGATGTGGCTATAAATGCACTTTTTTCATTAATTCCCAGAAATGAATAGTTTCAGGCATTTGATCAGTGGAAAATTCATCTACAAAAGTACATTGATGCTGGAGGAGACTACTTTGAACACTCCTAAAATTTTGTAAGTAAAACTTTAAAAACCTAGGAGTATCTCAAAAACTTCAGTGATCCTCGTATATCGTGACTGCCATATCATCTTCAATTCGTCCCTTTTGATGAATCTTTCCACCTTCAATTCTAAGCTGCACCCAATTTTCAATAGTATTAATATTGGGGGAAAGTGCGACTTAGATTCGAATAAATATGATAATTTTGTATCTATATATATAAAGGAGAAAAGTGACTCACTCACTGACTGACTGACTAATCACAATATCTCCGAAACTATTCAACCTACAGACTTGAAATTTGGTAGACATGTTCCTTTCATGGAGTAGAGATCAGCTAAGAAGGGATTTTTTGCGAAATTCGAGCCGCAAGAGGCGTTACAGGGGGGTTAAGGGGTGTTATAAATAATTGTTTCTATTTTTACACTACTCAACATACAATCTTGAAATTGGGTAAGCAGATTCCTTTCATAGAGTAGAGATCCGCTACAAAATGGGTTTTGGGAAAATAGTCCCCCCAAGGAGTGTTGAGGGAATACTTTCGTTTTTAAAATACTTGACCTACCAGCTTGAAAATTGGTAGGCATAGTTCTTTTATGGAGTTAATATCTGCTACAAAATGGGTTTGGGGAAAATTGACACCTAAGGGGTGTGGGGGGGGGGTTAAGGGGCGTAAAAGATAAATATTTTCGTTTTTAAAGTACTTGACCAACTGGCTTGAAAATTGGTAGGCATAGTTCTTTCATGGAGTTAATATCCGCTACAAAATGGGTTTTGGAAAAATTGACCCCCAAAGGGTGTTGAGGAGGGTTAAGGGGAGATATAAATAATTATTCTGATTTTTAAACTATTAGACGCACAGTCTTGAAATTTGGTAAGCAGGTTTCTCTCATAGTGTAGAGATATGCCACAAAATGGGTTTCGTGAAAATAGACCCCCAAGTGGTGTTGAGGAGCTTAAGAGGCGTTATAGATAATTACTTTTCCATTTTTAAGCTCCTCGTAGCACAGTCTTTAAATATGATAAACAGAATCCTTTTATGGAGTAAAGATTCAATATATGTGTTTTGTGAAAATCAACTCCCCCAGGTGGCGTTGCGGGGGTCTCAAGGGTCGCTTAGACTCGCAGTCTTGAAATTTGGTAAGATTATTTTAGAGATTATTTAGATTTGTTTAGATTATTTTCATAGAGTAAAGATCCGCTACAAAATGGGTTATGTGAAAACAGACCCCCAAGTGGTGTTGCGGGGGCTCAAGGGGGTTATAGATAATTATTCCCATTTTTAAACTATTAGACGTAGTCTTGAAATTTGGTAAGCATATTCCTTTCGTTGAGTACAGAACCGCTATAAAATGGGTCTCGCAAAAAGTAACCCCCAAGTATCATTTCGGGGGATTAAGGGGCGTAATAGATAAATATTTCCCTTTTTAAACTATTCGATCTACCTGCTTGAAAATTGGTAGGCATGTTCCTTTCATGGAATAGAGTTCCTCAAACAAAGAGTAAAACAAAAATCGACACCCAAGGAGGGTTGCAAGGGGTGAAGGGGAGTTATAGGAAAAAAATCCTGTTTTAGAATAGTTAGATCTGTGTACTTGAAATTTGTTAAGCATGTTCCTTTTGTTGAATAGGGATCCACTAAGAATGCATTTGACGGGAATCAACTCCTGGGGGAACAACGGGTTAATAAAGCGTGTTGACAAAAAATTTCTTTTTTCGAACTACAAGAACTATAATAATGGAATTTGGTTTACATTTTTCTTTTGTTGAATTTAAATCCGCAAAGAACGGTTTTTGGGAGAACGACTCTCAACGGAATTACGAGGGGGGGGGGCGAGTATTGATAGTATAAATTTTGTTTTTACCCTATTAGATTTAGATTTGAAATTTGGCTTCCATGTTTATTTTATGGAGTAGAGATCCACCTAAAATTGGTTTTGCGGAAATCCTTTTTGTTCTAGGGTTACTTAAGTGTAAACATCATTCTATACTCAATTTTAGAGAATACTAGATTATACAAATTAGTAGTTCTGTCCTTTTTTTTTTTTATCAAGAGGGGAGAGTTAGTTACAGGTATAAGTATATTTTTCAATACAATAGAATTCTTAATGCTAGGACATAGATATCAATATTTTATATATATATAAACAGATATATTTATAAAACATCATGAAATACCCAGCGAAGAGGGAGGGTAACGGCTAGTTCTGTATAAAAGTTGACTTTAGTACAGCATATGGTCTAGAGACAATGATCAACTGATTTGGAAATAATCCTACATAAATTGATTATAACAAATATAAATTGAAAAATTAAACTTTTGGTAACAAATTCCCTCCTTTTCCTTCTTAGTAAGTAATTGAAATTAATTAGAAATGAATTAATTATAATTTTAAAAACAAAATTATTATGAAAATGTTTTTTTTTTATTCCTTTTTTCATACATGTTCAAATGAAAAAAATTATTACTCAAAATTCATACATGCTCTTAAATGGATAATCAAGTCAAAAATAAAGGCTTTCTTACAATAACAGGCTATATACTTCATACAAAAAATGTAAGCCAGCACCAATACTATGAATAACAATATACAGTGAAAATTGAAATACTTAACTATTCTAATATTAATAACCATTTATAAAAAAAATAGAAATATACTTACAATAATTCCATTTCTAGATTTAATGCACTTGTAAAATTTGTTTAAATATTCTTCTATACTCAATTTGTTCTCTGGTGTACTTTTTGAACTATCAGCCTATTAAAATAATAAAAGAGTGCATCAGGTTTTAAGCATTGAAGGAATGTATAGTGTTTTAATATTGTGACAACCATTATATTTATTATATAAAATCACTACTCAGAATTCAACATTTTCAATATTTTAAATCTGCTAATAAATGCAACAATATAAATAATACTATAAAGATAAGGATATTAAATATATGCAAATATTTGGAAGTGTGAAATCAATTAGCTGAATTTTAAACACAAAAAAGAGATAGGTGTAGTTTTACTTATTTCTTTTTAGTTTACTTATCTCTTATTACTTAATTTATCTTAGCAACATTGCAATTATCAATAAAATCAGTTCTTACAATTTTTTCTACAAGTTACCTATTAAACTATCTGAAGAAAAAACAAACTATCTGCACATATTATTATAATACTATTAAATTATTTTGCATTACATTACTATGCTTTCTAGATATGGATGCTTGAATTATTGATTAAATGTTTCTCAAAAAACACTATTAATATATGTATATAAATTTTAGTTATTTCTTTAACTAAATGAACTAAGGACAGCACTAGTTTAATAAATCTACCATACCAGAGTTTAAAAATAAATTGTGTGCACTTATAAGTTCACATTTTATGTAATAATTAGTAAAAACTGCACTTTTTACTTTATTCTGGACAAGCAGACAAAATGACTACTGATCATAATTATAGGCATATGTGAAACACTGTAATGTTAATGTTAAACACTATACCAAGTACATTCAGATATTGACAATTTTATGTTACAGATGTAAATTATATTGGTTGTTACAATTTAGTGATACAAGGACCAAATGTGATAAAAGTTGTACTGAAAAATCTCTTATTTATTAGTAATAAGTTTACTTTGTAATAATGCCATTATTTAAATCTTTAATGAAAAAAAATATATATATTTATATGCTGAACTATTTTTAAGCTATTGCTTAAAAATAGTTCAACATATTATAGGAGATTAAAGATTAAAAAAGGTACAGAAGTATCACATGTGATATCATTCAACTCATTTTATGACAAAAATATCAACATTAAGAAGAAATATGTTTTGAACACAAACAAGGGATCTTGGATTTGGAACAAATTCTTACCTGTGGGATTTTGGTACACAAACAATTTATTATAGTCTGTAATGCACTCCTTTGCATTTCACAATATGACACATAATTATCACAAGCACACAGAAGTAAGACACTAGAAAAAAAAAATTCATGGATTCTTTCTATTTTTAATCAATCTCTGCTGGAGAAAAATTTTTTTCAATATACCCAAATAATATACATAAATATGTTGAAGCTTGAAATGAATGTTAAACTGCTTAAAATTGTATGTGAAAAAATAACTATGAATTAAAAAAAATATAGAATGTTTGATTTAAAATATTCTTCATTTGTAAAACAATGTATAAGTAAAAACTAATAAAGACAAAGCGTCAGTAAAATTTAAACACATGAGCAGAATATGTCATCTGCCTGAAATTCCCCTTGCATAGGGAACAAATGAGGGCTGCAGCAGCTATGGGTTTCTCAAGTTATCTTGACTTCTACCAAAACAATGTAGCAAAACAGTGTAATGTTTCATTTTCATACAAAAAATACCTTTTGAGAATTGCATTTTAACAATAGTGAAAACTGAAAGAAGATTATTTTTAGAGGTCAAAGAATTGAATAAGTAAATGATTAAGAAATATGGGTAAGTGAATGAAGATTGTCTTTTTAAGGGGACACAATATGAATCAATTGACAAAAATCAGTTAAAAAATTAAATCTAATTTTTTTTAGCCTAAATTATTTTTTATATACTCTTCTACAAACTCACAAAATCTGACAGCTTTAAGTCAAAAAATTGCAGAGTTGTGATAACTTTTACTTTTATTCACATCCCAATGGCAAAAAAAAACTTTAAACTTACTTATCTCGGAAAGATAAAATAACTAGTTTGTATTCATTTAAAATGTTAAGGATTTTTTGTGTTGTGCCTTTAATACTTGGAAATTTTTTTCACTTGTTGCTAATAGCATATGAAATAAAAGTTGGTATGCATTTTTAAATCAAAGCAATACTTATTTTTTAAAAAATAATTTAATTTCAAATTTACACATTTTTTAAGGAATTTTCAATAAGCATTGTAAATTCAATAACCAATTATGTTATCAAAAAAACCCATATCAACTTTTGTTATACATAGTTCAATGTACTTGTAAATCGAATTTCATATATGTACGTCAATTTTTGTAGGAGCAGCAGCATTTTAAAATCATAACTTACATGTTTTTTCCTTAAAGATTAAATGGTTAGCAGTACTATTTGATAAAAATAAATAGCGATTGATTGTTTTAATCTTCTCATTTATATGCGATTGGTCCTAGTAAAATAGTGCATAAATAAAACTATGTTGTTTAAAATAAAGATCTATTTGATATTTTCAGATTATTTAAATCTGATGGGGTAAGAAAATATTCAGAAACTTTTTAAAAATCTATTAATAACAACTAAGAGCACAATTTTGAAGTAATTAATATTTCCATAACTTTCCTCAAATTTAAGTGAATTCATGTAATTGGTGAATTACAGTATAATTTTCAAATGTAAAACTTAAGTTATAAATTATACACATAACTATCTCAATACTATTGGGCACAATTACATTTAAAATTATTTATTTCACTCTAGCAGTTAATTGGAGCATTTTCTAATATTAATAATATAATAAAAATACTTACGCAACACCTGTAGTTTGAAAGGATGATGTGGTTGCAACATTTTCACAAAATAGAAGTTGAACAGGCATAGTAAGAGAGCAAACTTTTAAAACAACTAAAGCGCGTATATTTGTATCAGCTCTGAAATAAAAGTACAAAAACATATATTTAAAAAAATACTAAAAAAAAAATGTATGTTATTTTTTTTAAAAAAAAATGGCTAATACAACAATAGCATGCATTACATTAAAGATGAATGCAAAGAAATAAATTTCAAATGGTAAAAAAAAAAATAATTTAATTTTTAGTACTTACCTTTCTAAATACCCAACCCTAAAATTTGAATTGATTAGCTGTAACAAAAAATGAACACCTTGAAGATCCATAAATTTTTCTACTGGTTTCCAAGCTATATTAGGTGATAACAGTTCACGCCAAGTTTGGATGCAGTCATCAATTCTTTCACTAAACAAATCAAGAGACTGCAAAAGGTATAAGGGAAAAAATTTGACTAACGGAAGAAATACAAATATAATAAGTCATCATTTTAGTTTTTTAAGTAAAAGACAAAAGACATTTTTTTTTATATTACCCAACTTTTTAAATAACTATAAAAGTTAAGTAAAACCAATCCAACACAATACAGAACAGAGACAACTATATCAAAATTTGAAATCTTTACAAAGAAAATTTTAAATTGGGAGGAACTTTTTAAATCAGGTTTAAAGAGAAGTTGTTTTTTATTTTTATAAAATTTCCTTTAAAATATATGCATAGAATCGAAAATTATTTCCTTCCTTGAACTTTTGCAAAGTATGCAACCAAAAAGCCATAATGAAAGATTAGAAGATATAATATGTGCTGATTACAAACAGGGGGGAAAAACCTAACTTAAGACACTAATTAGATAAAAATAAAAAGTAATTTTTAACAACTTATAGTTATTATCTTTAATCTTTTTTGAAGGATTAATTCTACAGAAGTTTTCAAATAAATGACATATAATAAAAAATTCAACACACTCAAAAATTTCCAGTCTAAAAGTTTTCACTTTATAACATCTAACTATGGTAGTATAAAATTACTTATTAAAAAAAAAATACTGCTCATAAGAATCAATAACTTAAAATTTTATTTTTATACTTCAAATATGTAATTAAGATTAAAATTTTGTTCACATATTTTTAACCAATAGAAAACATTTAATGAAATCATAGTGTCCAAACAGATAGTTAAAAAAAAAAAAAAAAGAATAAACAAACCTCATAAGGTTTCTTCTCTATTGGAAATATATCTCTCCTACCACTAGAAGAAAGTTGACGATGAAGTTCTAAAACTAAGTGAGCTTCAAAATAACTTTTCAAAGCACCACAAACATGCCATGTTGTTCGACGATTTACCAAGATTTTTTGATGCTCCCAATCATACATGTACAATGTACTCATCTACAACATATAAAGTGATAAATTGAAACATTTAACTAGGCTCAAAAAATATGCCTCATATTCTATTTATCATTGAAACTTATACATAAAATGTATTCTTCAATTTTAAACAAATTCAGACAAATTTGGTAGTGAAAGTATAGGTGAATGGAATCAGTACATAATGTTAGAATATTTGGTACTGCTTGACTATCTAAGTGCAGGCAATAAATTACCAAATGATATCAGCCTTAGGAAAAATATTGCTAACTGCAACCATTTTCCACCATTTTTTGTAAAGATTTTATCAATAAATCAGCAACAATTAAAGAAACACAAATGTACCAAATAATTTGCTTTTCATATGAATTCTATAATTCGTCCTCTTAAGATTCCAAAATAAGTAAGAAAACACGAAGTTAATGTATTAGTACAATACCCAATGAGAACCAAATAAAATTACTAAAATCTTTGCCAAAAAATGCATTAGGGCTGCCTTGAGTCATTAATTGTAGGATTAATTAACATTTAATTTTTTAAAAATCTAAGTGTATGCTAAAAATATGTGGTACAGTATTTTTTATTTAAATTCTTTTATTGAAACATCTTTTCCATTTCTTACAGGGGAAAAAAATATTCTTAAAACTCTAGTAAATAATACTTAACAAAAATTTTTTGCTTTCACATAAGATTTTCAGTTTGTCAAGTATGAAAGGGCAATACTAAGCCATGATTAATATTGTTTTCATTATTATTTTATCTGATGCTTTTATCAATTTAAAACCCTAAAATACCAGTAAAATAATGAAAAATATAATAATCTTTTTGCAGTTACCTAATTAAGACACTTATCTCAAAGAATAAAAATATGCAAAATTATAAATAAAATAAAAGTTTGAAATCTCAAAAATTAAATTAATGATGAAGAAATATTTGGATAATTTACATTCAAATGCTTTATCGCTCATTTTTTTTATCATGTTTATTTATTCTGAAGCTCAAGAATTATTTAAGACCCTTTTAAAATGAAACACACACATTCTTCCAAAAATAAAAATTTATTGAATGTTGCAGTAATTTAGTTTTTTTAAAGAAAATAAACCGAGACCTCTATATTCAAGGTTTATAAAAATATATTTTTCATACAGTCAATACAAAAACTAATTTTTTAAATGAAATATACATTTGTTCAAATTTCAGTGACTATACTCACAGTATTGAACAATTTGCGTAAACCATCTTGGTGATCAAAGGTTTCTAAAATTATTTGATACTGAAGAGCAGTCTCAAAAAACATAGAAATATACCACAAACTTGAGTTATGGAAACTTTGCAGAAGACTAAGAGCATAACTAAAAAAAAGGGGGGTGGGGGAATAAATAAAAATCAGGTGACACACATTTCAGTATTATTAATCATCTAAACTTCAATAACACTGGGCAACAACATAATTGCTTCTTAGGTGAAAGTACCTAATCCTGAATGAATTTAACCTCCTGAACGCATGAATAAGCTGTTTCATTCTCATTGCAGAGATATTTACATTTTTTGCGTTATAAAGTTTTTCCAAAATGTAATGCAATATACACATTATATTAGATTATATATTTTATTATTATATTTAGATAGTATATAGGATAAACCAAAAGTCTTGTCCTGATTATAAATATTTATTGTGCTCAAACTATTATATTTAGAAATATGTTTCTTTGGATATATTGTAACTACTATTGTGAATATTTTTATAACATTATTTATTACCTCAGTAAATTTTAATATTTGCTCCCCTTGGTGGCTCAGAGAATGCCAAAGGGGTATTCTGTTTTCTGCCAAATAGCAACCTAAGCCTTTTATGAAGAATTCTTACCAAAATTGTAAAGCATCACATGAACAAATAATGTAAACAAGTTGATTTAATAGGGCTCCATTGAAATTATTGCCTTAAGTGTTAAGCAGTTGCTTCATTCTCATTAGGCCTGCCACTTCTAGGAACATTTTGTTTCTTTAAACATTCCATACCATTGTTTTATATTTTTTGCATCAGGAGGTTTGCTTTCATAACAATGTTGAAATTTATGCTGCACATTGATGGACAATTTGCTTTCATGAAACAAAGCATACATTGAAAGCATATACAGCTTTCTCTTGAATCAACACCATCTCAGCAAAAAAAATGTTTTCTCATATATTTCCCTGAGAAACTCTTGAAAGAGCATTCACTCAATGTACTGCATGAAAAAAACAAAACTACTAAAACTGACCTATCTAATGACACAAAAGTTACATCATTATATTAAACTGTTAATTTGTAATGAATTTTTATAATCAGGGCAAGGGACTTTTGGTTCACCCAGTATAATATAGGAATATATATACAACATTAAATATAATGTAAGAAATTAATATATCTAAGTAATTTCATGGATGATTTGGAAGAGCCTTCTCTAATCACATTGATTACTGTTATTTCTGCATGGTAACACTAGCTTCATCTTATGCTGCATTCTTGGTGGGATCCAAGTGAATGGATCACAAAGATCGAACTTAGAACTCTACAAAACTTACATACGACTTGATACTGTAAAATTAATCAAACTGGAGAGATTTAAATGGCTGGTCATCTGGCTAGAATGAATGAAGATCGTTGCTGAAAGAAAATCTTTCTCACAAAGCCCATGGGAAATGGAGCAGACCCTCGTTAAGATGGATTGACTGTGCTGAAAAAGACTTAAATATTTTAAAGGTCAGAGACAAGAAACCAGTTTCCAAAAGTAAAGATGCCTGGAGAAGGCAAGGGCCCATCCAGGGCTGTCGAGTCATTAAAGAAGAACACAAGCTTCTGAAAAATTCAACAGAAGAGGACAACTGAATACCCTAATATACCCTCTACTCTGTGATCTGCCTCATATGACGAAGGATTCCTAATTTCCGGGCCACGAACATATTTTTCTATCATTCCAGAGAAGGAAAATCTTAATTTATCACATAATTCTCATCAAGCATCAATGTCTGCATATGGTGGTAATAAGCATAATGACTTTTTGTGCTTTTATAAAACATCTTCTCCACAGGAAATCACGTCGGTTGAATTGAGTAACCTTTTTCCCAATAGGGATCTATCCAAAAGCAAAACTGAGACATTGGCTTCAATATTTCAACATCAGGATCTTTTAAAAAAAAATATCTGAGTGACTTTATCTTACAAATGTCATCTGCTCTTCAAATCTTTCTTTAAAACAGAAAATTGTTCGTGTTCTGCAGTGACACTGTTGGCCTATTAAAAGAGTTTCACATTGTAAAAGAACCCATTCAATGATGGCTTCTTATATATGCTTCAAAACTGAATAGCAAGTTGGTTTTGCTAAATGATGGGAACAAGCTTCAGTCCATACCAATTATACATGCTGTGTACATGAAAGAGATATACCACAATCTAACAAAGCTTTCAAAAATGATTATAGTAAGTATAACTGGCAGATTGGTGTTGACATGAAAGTAGTGTATCTGTTGGTGGGTTTGCAGCTAGTACATACAAAGTATTGCTTTTTTTTTGTTTTGTTGTCTGTGGGACAGCAAAGAAATCCTTTTGTACTATATCAAGAGAGATTGGCCTCAGAGAAAATCTTCTAAGTCTGGTGAAATAAATGTAGGTTACCTACTAGTTTAGAAAAGCTGCATAAAACCATCATTTCTCTTTGAACATACTACATGGTATCTTCAAAAACTTGGTAAAAGCTACAGATAAGAATGCACCAGAATTCAGTATAAAAAATTTCCTCAATACAGTGTAATGAAAATCAAAGAAGGCCTTTTTGTGAGGCCTCATATTAAACAGCTTTTTAAAGATCCAAAGTTTGAAGTGCAGAGAAACAGGCTTAGGATGTGTTCAAATCAGTGCCAAGAAACTTCTTAGAAAATGGCAAGGTTAAAAACCACAAGGATTTGATTGAGAATATGTTGGCTTTATTTCAGGATTTCGGCAGCAATGTTGACAAAGGTCGGCTTTCTAGGTCCCGACTTAAATATTTTCCCTGGCAACTGTAAAAATATCAATTATGAGCACAGCAAATGTTTCCAGCAAGATATTGACAACATGGAAAAATTGTCATAGAGGAACTGGTTCACAGCAATACTGGATGCTTAATGTTGGATGTTCCCTGCATGTACACATACATTCATACACTTTTCTAAACAGGGCAATCGCATTACAAAAAAATCATAGCCACACAATTCAGCTTTTTCTTTGTCATATGCATGTTCAGCATATCACTTTCATTTAGAAATGACAATATTCATCTCATCATCTCAAAAGCAGAAACTTTTTGAAAATTTGTTGCCCAGTGTAATTAAAAAGATACATAAATTTAAATCAATCTAAAGCATTTTTAATCATTTTATAAGAATAAAAGAGAGACGCGAGCTGATATTGTGATTTCAGCATTTAAATAACATTGTTACTGATTTTATTTACTTTACAATTTAATGGAAGCATGTTTCCGTTAATAAGAATTTTGTTACATTGAAAGCAAGAAAAATCTAATTAGAATTTATATAAAGCACCAACTTTCAATGCATTCAAATTAATCTTCAAAATAATAGTTTTTTCCCTCATCATTCTTGAATTAAAATTTTATACAATCACCTACACACACAAGCAGAATAGAAATTTAACATATCACTAATGGAACAGTTAAAAAGCATATTTCCAATTCTTTACACATGTGAGTTTTTTCAAGACTATATTCATTCTTTAAAAATCAAAAATTGTTCCATTTTTTTCTTCATATTTAAGACATGAACTATTAACACTAATCAGAAAGTCTTCAAATTCATTTAATTATCCAAAAGATGAGTTTATTGAAGCATAAAATACAAATGTTAGTATTACTAACAACAATTTTAGTAAAATATACATTGCTTTTACACAGTTTTAAAACTGAGGACATGAAAACAACAACTTATGAACAGAACAAAAAAGCAATGTGATAAGCAGTAGGTATTATGTTATGCCTATAAGCAAATTAAAAATCACAAAAATACAAATGATATTTTTCAAACGAACATAAGAAAAGCAACTCCAAGTGTATAAGGGAATTTAGAATTTTATTATTTTAATACCAATATAATGATTTATCTATCGAAATACAAAATATTAATTTTAATATTCAAAGTAATTTTTTTAGATGCAAAACAAATACAATGCAGAATGTAACTAAATTATAACTTATTAAATAATAACAAACTTACGAAATTAGCTCTGGCATTAATGATGACCAAGTGGAACAGATTTTCTCCATAATCTCTCCATACACAACTAAATGGTGCAAACAACGGGAAACACCTGTAGCGGCTACTGATGGAAAAGGCACTTTCAAGAGCAATTGTAAGCCACCAGTGTTTACAAATTCAGCCGCAATTGTTTTGTGACGAAATAAAGATGACAGACACTAAAAATAGACACCAATTAGAATATATATATATATATACACATTTATCAGAATTTAGTCACAAAGAAGAAAAAAAAGGGACATTCTTAATTTTCTTCTGAATTTCTTATCATAGATGGACAAATTTCATATTAATGGATTAATTGAAATGGTTAATTAACTTTTAAAATATAGTTTTCTCCTTATAGTAAGCTTTGAAGGTTTGATGTTATTTGCTATGAGATAAATAAATCCAGTTTCTTTTAAATTTTCTTTATTAGGATATCACACATAACAAATAAATAAAGAAATACCACTCATAACATAACACTTAAACAAACACTTGTTATTATGATTGCAGCGTCACCTTGAGATAATTATGTGATAAAGCGTAATGTACAATTACAGAATCCAATTTTTTTTTACAAATCTCATTCAATAAATTTCAAATTTAATAAAATTTTTCTTTTAGCATCCCAAGTTCTTGGATTTTAAAAAATAGTTCCCTTAATGGAACACAAATTTCTCAAGCATTTAATGATATAAAATTTTCTTTTTAATACTTCGCAAAAACTTTTCTCTAAAAAATAATTTTTTTTTAAATTTTGAAAAACATTTAAAAAACAAAAAAATGGTAGCATTTTTGAGAATAACATGAATAATTAAATAAAGTTACAGGAAAAAGATGAATGTAAGAAACCACAACTTTTAAGCATTTAGATTCCTGAAGTAAAAAATTCTATACAATTTCTACAATTAGTTAAGCAAATATTCAAGATTATTAATTTTACAATTGGAACCTGTGAATTTTTTTGAGTTGTGTAAAAGTCTATAAATTTTATTAGTTTTGTCACTTACTGGTGTTAACAAACAAGAACTGCTTAAGAAAAATATCTAGAATACATGTGGGTTCTTAAAGAGTTTTTCCTGGATGTCTTTGGAAAAAATTAAGTGGTTGTGGTAGCCTAGTGGTGAAGGCACAAACTCGTAGATGGTATGTCATGAGTCTGTGCCTAATGTCATTGGAGACCCAGTGTAAAAGGGGCCACTGCACATTAAACCAATTGAAGTTCAAATGTCCTCCCATTGATGTGGAAATTAAAGAGAGGAGAGTATCAGCACTAGTGTCCTTGACCATGGTTCAAAATAACAAAGTCTGCCACCAATAATCTTCATAAAGCTTTACAATACAACATTAATATATATCTCTCACTCACTCAATTGGAATTAATGATCAGGTTTGATGAAAAATGTAACACAAGCTATTGAAATGATTATTTACTTAATTCTAAGAAAAAATTAAATTTAACAAAATTTAACAGTGGAAAAATTCTTTCTTTTAAAACTTAATTCACCCAATGACACCACTTTGATTTATTAAAACTAATGCCAATTGTTTCTGGCTGTGAAGAGTATTGCTAAAGTTATTAAGGGTGTTCCTTTATATTTTGGATGATTGTACATTCTTATCTTAATTCGAATAACAGAATAAAAAAAATAATAATAAAATACACAATAACTAAAATAATAATAATAATAGAAAAAACACAATACTTAAACTAAGATAATCTTTTAAAAACCACAACAAAATTAAATATATGAAGTTATATTGACAAATACCATAAACAATTTTGTTCAGTTAATTTTAAGACAATCACATTTTTTAAAATTATGTGTTAATAATTTACTAATTTCAAAAAAAAATTAAAAGATTTTTTTTTAAACTTCAAAAATAAAATAATCAGTTTTTAGAAATATCTATTAAAAAAATATTCAGATTCTTATTAAATAAGCTGGATAAAACCGAGAGCAATCGTGTCTTAAAACTATTTATTTTCAAAACAGACAGAATAATTTTTAGATAATCTTACCCTTAATGCTTCTAAAGCAAGTCTCAGGTCAGGATTTTGATCAACGTCAATATATTTCAAAATAAGGGGTAATGTTTTCCCTCCAACTATTAGTTTTAAGAGCTAAAAAGGAATTTTAAAAAATATCAAAATACTACTAACAAAACTCAATATCAAAATTTTTCCATGTGTGAAAAAATAAATTTAAAATTATTTCTTAATCATCAACTGCTAGCGATGAATTTAATAAGAAAAGTAAATTTTAATCAAGTATTATTTTGTTTAGATAAATAGTTAACTAGCAAAAAAAATTCTATCAGGAAGAATTATTAAAGAAAGCAATCTTATTTGAAAATATGAAACAAATCTTTTAAAACAACAACAAAACAAAAATATCTTACATTTTTATGGTCACACACAGAAGTTAGGTAATCTAATATCAGCTTTTGTTCAACAAATGCAGTGAAAGGAAAAATTTGATAAAACCCTATTACATAATGCTGCTCAAATTGCCCTTTAGGACTTGGAAAATCACTTAAATTGTTAACTGGAACTGGGGATACCTAAAGAGAACAACATTCACATTAAATATAACGTTGTTAACTATAAATGAAAATATCTTATAACTTATTTTTTAAAGGATAGAAAAAAGTTATGCTGAAGTCATTTAGGGCTATTTTTACCAAATGTAATAGAGCTTGAACTAAACATGGAATACATTAACAGACATAAAAATAACTCAATTTTTATGAAAATTTGCAGCATTGTAATTCATATAATTGTTTCAAAAATTTCAAAGTATTCCATAAATAATCTTTTTCGTTTTAACATTTAAAGTACGTGCTCATTTAATACAGTGATATAGCAGACAAAATACAGAATATATTTTATACCAGAAAAAAGGGATAAACTCAAAAGGGAAAAGTACAACAAAATATGCAGCTAAAAAAAGGTCAAAATGTAATATTTACACTCACTTCCAAAAGTTAAGCACAAAGATGTAAAATGCAAAAAAATCAACAAATACTGCTTTGATTGACACAAAATTTGGCAGTAAAGTAGAATATATATTTATACATAAAACAAAATAAATAATTATATAAAGAAATGAAAACAATATTAAATTTTTGTAAGTTATCAGATAATGTCATACTGGAGACTTAAACAGAATTATGTATAAAGTGAAAATAAACAGCATAAAATGAAAAAAAAAGGACATGAATAGGGTATGTGATCCCCCCCCACATCTGTATGCAAAGTTTACACCTTCTGACCATGCTTTCAATTAGGTGGTCAACCACCGCAGAATTAAGCAATCACCATTCTTCTTGTAGAGCAGTTTCCAGCTCAATAAGAGTGGCTGGAGGTGGGAAACGTTAAGATACAGCACGGCCAAGAGCATCCCAAAGGTTTTCAATGGAATTAAGGTCAGGCGAATTTGCTGGCCACGGCATACGCGCAATCCCTTCACTCTCCAGGTAGTCATCGACAATGTCAGCTCTATGGGGACATGCGTTATCATCCATTAAAACAAAAGTAAGGCCAACTGCTGCAGTGTACAACCTCACAATGAATTCTAGGACTTCATCTCGATACCGGACAGCCGTCACAGAACCCTGTTTAAAGATGTGCAGGTCGGTACGATATCCTAATGAAATCCCTGCCCACACCATAATGCTTCCGTCTCAGAATGCGTGATGTTTTGGGGCTGACTGTGTGTTCCTTGTCTACGCCATATCCTTATACGCTTGTCATCTGGCTCCAGAGCAAATCTTGACTCATCAGTAAACATGACATAGCCCCAGTCTAATTGCCATATTCCCAGCACCACTTTAATCATGCCCTCTTGATTAGACGGATAGAGGAGCCACAAGCTCGAGGTACTTTGGCGTACAGTAACTGCAGATATAGCCTTACCAATGGACGCTATAACCATAGATGTCACACGTGTGGAGGTCGCTCTGCGATTCTGCTTGGCTACAATAGCAATATATTGATCTTCCGTGGGGTTGTAACCCTTGGGCGACCACTTACAAGCCTTCGGACAACTGTCTGTGTGGTTTCAAATATTTTCCATAAGCATGAAATTACAGAATAAGGAACGCCGAAGAAAAGAGAAACATCTGTGATTGACTGTCCTGCTTCAATGCGCCCACAGCACACCAGTGCTCAGAATCTTCCATTCGTTTTCTGGAAGTCATAGAAACATGTATATTTTGAAAACAAATTCTACGAAAGTTTTAAACACCTTCTATCAGAACTTACAATCAACTTCTGTAACCCTTCATAAAGCTGGCTTCTTATAAGACTACCCTTTTTGCAAATTTCTTGACACGAAAGCACAAAATTGGCTGTTACCCCTAACATATTTGCATAATTCCATCTACCTCTGCAGCGAATTGCATCCTCTTCAATTCTGATTGGTTTCCGGAAATTAGTATTTTCCTCTCCGTGCTTAACTTTTGGAAGTAAGTGTATTTTGAAACACTATTCTAGTACATGAGATATTACGATTTCAGGTCATAATCCTTAATATTACATTAAGACAGCCTTGGAAACTGTAAATGATGACAGATTTTTCAGTTATGTTGAAGTCTTGTCCAAAAGACTTCCCTCTTTTTTGTCACTGATTGATGAGACCACATATCATCAGAGCCACCCATCCAGTTTAGTGGTTAATGATGCTGACTGCTTTGCTGTTGGAACAAAGTTCAAATCCTGGAGAAGGTATGGATGTTTGTAAATGTATATAAAGCCTTTGCAGCATGGGGCTAATCAAGATAGTCGTAGAGCTGCAAGTCCTCTCATTAGGTAGGCGGAAGGGGAACAGATGTGGAAAGCTCCTGGCCACCTGAAGGGTGCTTTCCCTCAAAATTGAGGTAGAATCGAACCAAATCACACTGTTATCTATATGGTGCTCATGTTGAGTGAGTGAGTGAATATTAACGTCGCACTGATTAGCAACACGAGGGCTTTTGGCGACGGTCTACATGGTGCTCATAGCTATGGCTAACGACAAGTGCATATGAAGCCCTTTGCAATTTTGCGGGCCTTGATGTGATGTTACTGTCAATCAGGTGGCATAAGTAACACACAACATATATCATTAGAAAATAGTAGCAAGATGTTATAGGTCAAATGCATATTTTAGTTTGCTTGAATAGTGATCAAAAAGCTGTTTAATGGTGAAGGAAGCACTTAGAAATCCTACATTAAGCTGATTTTTTAAGGGAATGCTTTTTTCGGTGGAAAAATGAACCAGTCATTCTCTAAAAAGGTGTAGCTGATGAGATAAAAGGCGAGAAGACAATTTTCCATAATTTTCAATAGTTTAAGAAATTATGGATTATTTAGAATTCATAATCCCTTTGAGTGGACTGCCATATATACATGTCAGCAAGAAACTCATACAATTCCCAGTCATCACATTGACATATGATAGCTTTTTCTCTTTCCTCCTGTCACATATTAGTACCATCATTTTGAAAAGTTTAAAAATGTAAACTTTTTTTGACAATAGATGGCATTGGGTGTCCATAGGACTTGAGATAGATGTAGACTTGACTTTCTACTAAAAATAACAGAAATATTACTCACAAGCACATAGGTTTTGATGATATAGACATTAAGAAAAAGGAATGTTTCCAAACTGCATCCTTTAAATGAAAACATAAGCTCTTTAAATGAGCACATGATACTTGTAGTTTTATTTTTGATTGTGTTGAATTTACAGACTACTTTTTAATGGATAATTAGATCTTTTAGATGAAATTTTTAATCTTAAGATATTGATTCTGAAACAGATTCTGAGAGTAGTGATAATGACACTATAATATATTCCAATTATTCTGTTCATAAAGAACATAACAAACCTATTGATGATATTAAGGACATGTGTATTCCAAGTACATCAAAGAAAATACTTTTCCATGGTCATCCACAATAAAAAATTTAGTTTTCATTAATTCAGATTCTCGCAATGGCAATTCCAAATTGGCAAGTGAGTTATTATAAATGCAAGGAATGTAATGTAGGACTGTGAATAGATATCTGTAATTTTAAATTTTTCATTCTAAAAAAGAATTTTAAATAACATACTTAATTTTCAAATGATTAATGTTAAAAGTCATTAAATGGTAAATACGATACCAAAAATAAAATGAATAAATAATGGTATTTAAACAGAAAGCAACCTAAAGAAAATAAATTACGTAAATACAAATAAAAAAAGCAAATGCAGCTTATACACTGTACAGAGTACAATTGTGCGACATGTTCAAATTTCGGTATTTTCGTGGATTTAGACTTAACTACAAAAAACTCTCCAGCCTGTGAGTGACATTCGCTAAAAAAACCCTCAGCTTTAGAAGTTTGTGCCTTTCACCCTGAAAGGGAGAAAGATTACTGTTATAATTTAAGTAAAATTTAAAAAATAAAGACTTTTAAAATTTTTTTAAAAAATTGACTATATTTTCTTTTTTACATGAATAACATATTCAATGCCAGGAAGAATAGATAAAAATAATTAATTTTCTTGTTTTTTTTGCTTTAGAAATTTTTCATTTTGATAACTAATATTAAAATTTTAAACACTAATATCATTATAGAAGCAATAATCTACTTTTCTTTTTCATTCAACAAAAACTTTTAAAAGATATGTAACTATGAACCTAATATAATTTTAAGAAATTATAAAACAAAATTTAACTCTCTATTTTTTTTAAAATTTGATTTTTTTTTATACAACCATTAAATTATTATACATTTGAAAATATGAATCAAGAGACTTAAAAACAATAAGTAAAAAGTTAAAATTCTACAAACCCCAGTAAGTAAAAGACTAACTAACTGAAAGTAACTTTGTTCTTTAGATCTAAAATTTGTAAACGTTTCTAGGTGTTACACCAACATATTAAATAAATAATTTAAACAATCTAAATCTGATAAATTACAAGAAAAGTTTAACTTTTTATGGCTTCCAGGAAATGTAATCAATTTTTCAAAATCATTGATTAATATAATGTTAATAAAGGATTTATACAAATTAATGGTAGAATATGTGCTAAAATAAAGAAAATTTACATTTTAAAAATAAAAATTTGAAACCAACTCTTAAATTTGAATTCGGGTATTTCAATTTAGTTTCAGAGCAAGGAGAATCATGCATATCTTCATCCTATAATAAAAAAGTAATCGCAATTTAGTTATTATATACAACATGCTAGAATAATAAGCATTTAGTATTTTATGTGAACAAATTTTACAATAGAATTTCAGAAAAGTTACAAATATTTATTTAGAAAAGTAAAATAATCATATTTTTGGTACCTTTGTCTGTAAACATGAAATTAAAATATAGGCTATCAATAGTCATAATAAAATTTCCCAATTTTTCTTTGTTCCAAACAACTATTTTTTAAAAATTTTATGCTAAAATACAAATTTTTGTGTAAGAACAATTACATAATTTCCTTTTTCCAAACTTTTTTTATATTGAGAATAAAACCTAATTTAAGGCACCCAATAAAGGTTTTTCCTCATTAATTCATGGTAGTTACATTAAGTAAAATTAAATCCAATAAAATTTTATAAATTGAATCCCTATTAATTTTTAATATATAGCAAATCATTTTTGATTAAAAACATAGTCAAAAACAAAATACACAAATATTAACATAAATAAAAAAACAAATTTCTCTTTCATATTAAAACACTAGAACAAAAATTATTTAAAAAAATGATATCCAAATAATTTTTTAAAATTTCCATTACTTATTAGTTTAAAACTTTAATAATGTTATACAGTCAAAATAATTACAAATACTTTAAGTTAACCAGCTTTTGATTCTCATAAATTTGAAATGTTAACACGAGTTTTACATTTATATCAGGTTGTTCCACAATTACTTACTGAAAATGAAACATGAAGAAAAACATGAGTCATAAAGAAAGAAATGGATTTTAATCAGCAAACCAGCTACTATCAGCATAAATACACCTTTCCTAACGAGTTTGAAGTGAAATAATGTCATAGTGGCAGAAGTTGGCACTATATTGGTCAAAGACATCACGAACCCCCTAAATCAAAGCATCCTGGTTTAGGTATTGTTTGCCCCTCACAAACCTGCCCAACAAGCAAAGCATGTAAAAATTAGTCAGGGCCAGTTTTGGAGAATAAAATGGGGGTGGCAGAAACTCATACCCCAACTCCTGGATCTTTAGCCGACTACCAATTAAGAAATGGGTCGAACTCCATCATGCAAGAGAATAGGACCTGACTTTCTGACCAGTACTGATTATTTAATGTCAAGTTTCCTGTGACATTCATTAAATTGAAGATGGTACACATCCATGTTAATTGTCTGTCTACTTGTGATTCTTTCATAATGGAACACAGTCTGGGCGTTCCACCATAAAAAGACCAGAATTTTTTGTGGATGGAGATTTGCTCTGAGGATCTGTTTCGCACGTTCACTTCTATGCAACCACTGTGCTCTATGCTTGTGATTGTCATACGACACCTATTTTTTAACCACAGTCACACACAGCTCTCTAATCTTGTACTCCTTTGGAGATTTACTGGTCTCCAGGTTCTGTAAACGCGACTCCTTCTCTAGGGCATGGGATACCCATGTTTTGAGCTTTTTTGCCATGCTTATTGCCACAATTTGTTGAAAGATTGACTGTGGAGCTATAGAGAGTTTGGATTCTAGCTGTTGTACCATTGACATTGACTTTCTGCCATAAATGGTTTGCATTACACTCCACTGGACAACTAGCTCCATGTTTATGGTCAATCTCCATATCCCAGCTATGAAATTTGGCAGATAATCTATGGATTATCTGCTCACTTGTCTTGCTCCCACACCATACTTTGTTAAAGTTAGCAATTGCTGTAGCCATCAAAAGTCTAAGCCAGAAATCATGCTGAATCACAATTCGCATATTGGGTTGCACCATCATGTCCTTTTAAATGTTTACAGTGCCCCAACTGGCATTTATAAAGTGTGTGGACATTTCAACTTCACATTGTAGGGGTGGTTGGAAATGCATCACTATTGTACTGGTCGGAATGATAAGTAGAAGTTGCCTATATCGATTGTAGCCAATAATTATGGAACAACCCAATATTTTAAGTCATATCAAACATTGTAAAAATTTTACTGAGCTTATTTTCCAAATTAAGGTATAAGAAACAATTTTTGATTCCTTGTACTTCAAAATTAAATTTACAGTTTCATTACTCTTGCCTTATGGGTACTAAAAAAAGTTCTCATAAGAACTTTCAAAGAGTTACATACCAATTACCTATCTTTAATAATACAAGGACTCAAATAATTTTACTTTGAAAAAAGTAGCACTTTAAACAAATATAAATTAAACAATAAGAAAAAGAAATAAACATACTAATTTTCTCTTCTTAGATGTTTGGGGAGAACTTTTAAGTACATTCTCATCTACATTTTTGGGTTTCAGATGTTTCTCACTAAGATCATGGAGTCTCTTCAGCATTAAAGGTACCTAAGATATCAAAATAATATAATACTAGATCTAAGCTGTATGAAAATTTACTAAAGCTATATGCTTATATCAACCTTATTAAATGCAGTATTAATAATGATAAAACATGTCTTATATTAATTATTATCCATATTACAACTTAAAGAGCACATTAATTTTAATCTCTATTTCTTTATATTAAGATCAATACTAGTTTATTAAAAAAAATCCATTTTAAAATGTATTATAATAGGACATACTCGTAAATGTAAGAAAGCCATTGTTGACATTAATTAGTCTTTTTGACATTTTCCAAAGACTACAAGTTAATTAAAAATATTGCTTCTTTGACTAAAACAACTTTTTGCAGAAATCAGCATGAACTTATTTGGGATACATTAGTTTTCAAAGGGACATATTAAGTAGTAGAGCCTCTAAGGTTTTCCGATAGCACTGGTTCACATTTAACATACAATTAACATCATATAGATAACAAATTAAATATATTGGGCATACATATTTACTACTCTTGAAGCAAAGTTTTGGAAAATTTAAGTTGTACTACAAAAATCGTTTTATCAAATGATAAAATTGAAATGTTATTTAACACATGCTTAACTGCTTTCAATCACTTAAAAACAAAATCAATTTTAAAACTATCATTCCAAATTAAGATAGTATTAATTGTTTTAATTTCAATAATATGGAAACCAGTTTAAACATCATTTCAAACTTTTAAAGCATTATCACATTAAAAAAAATTAATATAAAGTCTCTGAATATTTTATTAGCCAATTATGTTTATGATGCAAGTAATCAAGAGAGAAAATTACAAAACAACATTTCTATTTTTATCCAAATGTTATTTTTTTTATATAGTTAATTCACTGAATACTTTAATAACACACATTGCAAACAAAATTTGTATTTTTGAATCAAGCACAATTTGAGATGAAGGATATTTAATAAAACATATATCCATTATTTTTCTAATTTAGCTTGGATCTAAATGCATCATTAGTAACACATATTCAATTATTTCTTTATCATTCTATTTCCTCTTAAAAAGAAAAACCAAATTATAAAATCCCTTTCTTATTCATTTAATGGTTATATTAAAACCTAAACTTTCACCACAATTTTGTAATATGAAGCTCATGCTTTATGCCATGAAAATGCAGGTCATTTTAAAAATGTTAATCAATTAATGATGAAAATTCATTATTTTAATTTTGATGATACCCAAATAAAAACCCAATAGATTAATAGTTTGGTTATTTTACTGGTATTCCAATTATTAATATCATATTATTGAAGATATTAAAAAGAATACAGTTATGTGCAGGTAATTGATTTATTTTAAAGATTATTTTCTTTTTTTGAATAATACAAAAGTTAGGCTATCTACAACAGAAAAGCGACAACCAGCTTCTTTTTATCTTGTATATTTTATTAAGTCAAGGGTGTCAAACTCAAAGGCTAACTTGGGTCAAACAAACAAGGCTTAACTTTAGGTGGGCCGCTAAAAAATTAATATTCATACAGACATACGTTTATTTTGAATAATACATTATGTAAGCATAAATAAAAGAAAAGCACTGACATCCTGACACTTGACATCTCTTCTCTGCTACAATCTTTCCTACTTTGGGAAAAAATGTGATATTTTACAATATATTATTGTGTGACAATATCTGAAAAACATGATCAGATGTGACTTACAAGAAAATTTCTCTTTCAAATGAAGTATTGCTGTACATTCATTTAAACTTTAAAAAAAATAAAAACCATAGTAATCTTTCTGTTAAAAATTTATTTTTTGCATGATCTTTAGTCATTTGTACTCAATTTGAATATTAATTTAATTTATAAAAACAAAGGGGCTTTTTTCTTTTGCTTTTGCATTTTAATTGTCATCGTATCTTGAATGATAGAAAGCTAAAATGTTCCACAAATTACTGCTGTTTATTGTCACTTATAAAATTTATAATCTAAAAAGACTTCATAGTACAGGGGCAGAGGAGTAGTACATAATAATATTTATAAAAAGTTTAACTTCGTGTTTTCAAATAAATTTAATGTATTTTAAAAAATGAACATGTATTGTAAACACCAGAGCTGCCTTTTTTCTGCATGCATTCTAGATTATCAATATCAATGAAGATGAAAAAGTACCTTTCTCAACTCTACATGATATTCAACTAAATCCTACAAACTCTGCCAGAAAAAATATCTAAGCTGTGCTTAACATCTTCTTACCTATTAACAATGCTTGATGTTAAGCATTTAATTTAAAAGAGTAAGTGAATTGCAAGTCAATCAATTTTTTATTAATGTCACACTTCAAAATAACATAAGCACTACTGAACCAAAGCAAATAATGAGGACAAGACATAAGCTGGTAATCTATTCTGTAAACTTTCACACTACAACTACAAATAAGACAGCAGAAAGAATGCAACCCGCAAAGGAACAGTCAAAAGAACTTCAGGATAAAGTCTTTCAGAACCTGTACAAAATGAGGACTTACTCAAAGAAAACCTACACTTACAGTTAGAACTTTAACAGACATATTTATTTGTGGGGTCCTTATCAGTTTCCTTATCTTCACTGTTTTGTTTAAAGAACATTCTATTTTTCACACATTCCTTCCTTCACTAGATGCAATTTCAGTTCTTCTATGAGTTATAACCAACATAATGTTTCTGTGTTTTCTAGATCCTGCTTTGTATAAAAGAAGTCCACATAATAGATATCTTTGTGGAATTTTAAACTTATTTTTATTTTTACTTTTTAATAATTACTGATAACAAATTCAAGCATAATGGATATGGTTGCAAATATTGCTACAGTTTGTTTACCAGGCAATAACTGAGCAAAAATCTTACCAATTATTTTAAAGAGATGTGTGCGAACTTAATTATCTAATACGACTTACTCACAAAGTATTTATACTGTAAACAATATAAAAATGCTGTTGCATGATTGTGATGTCTCTTTCAAAGGAGCTGTAAGTAGTGTTTTTAAAATAGGAATACCTTTAACAGACATGTAAATTAAACCATAATTACATTTTTAAGCAAAACTTCTAAAAATGTATATGTTTTGTGAAAAAATTTTTATTTATTCCAATGGCTTGTGATTTTAGGAAATTATTGCTTTTGAGTCTATATACATAGAAATAAAGTTCCTCTAAGCTCCAGAATATTTAAGCATTTCTTTTTCAATTTAGTCAGTTTTTTTAAGTTGAATTTGATGAACAGTTGACATCTAAAACAGAGCTAATCTTGAAATAATACAGTATCATGTTCAGATTGATACACACACTAATTCACACATTTCACATTTAATTCAAACAGTTTTAGAATCATTAAAAATTTAAAACACTTGGGTATATGCCATAGACTTCTTTAAATCAGGGAATGATTAGCTTTAACACTGACACCTATTTCACAAAGCATTTTATTTCAAAAGCCGAATTAATGGTATAGTAAATCAGTATGTCTTGAAATAAAAATTTACTTCAACATTGCACATTTCTAAGAACCTTCATCTTTAATCTATATTTGATATTTCTTTCATGTTAAAAATAAATTTTTAATATCATATTCAGTATTTTCATATCTTTCTCGCATTTTTTTTAAAAAAAATTATCATGTGCCCGTTCTTGCCTTTTTTTTTTACATAAATTATAATGTTAGCTGCAATTTTAATGAGACAGGGAATATTTTCATCTTTTAGTATTTCACTTTCTATTATTAAACAAAATAGAACTCATAATCAATGTTACTGCTTTGGGTTACAAATAGAGTTTGGAATGGTATCATAAATTACTTATGACTCAAAGTAAGACTAGATTTATTATGCAGTTTTACATGATAATACACATTCCTTAAATATAATGTACTAAACAGTTTAGAGTTCCTTTCATGCAGATAATGCTTTAATTAAAAATAAAACCTATGGAATTTAACTATTGTCAAATTGAATCATCTAACTTCTCAACAATCTGAATATTGCTGACCCATGTACTTTACAAAATTTATTTGTTTCTGAACTTTGCCAAAACAGTTCTTAGCTCCATAATTAGAACAAACTTTTCTACATACAAGGCAATGTTACTTTTTTACATTTATGCAACATATTCCCCAAAATTAACAGTACTGTGGGTTTTTAAATCTTTTTTTTTATATTTCTAATAGGGCTGCAGATTGGTGTTTCACCACATTGCAGACCTAGTACATACCCCGGGAGCTGGTATCTCTTTGCAGTGTGGCACCAGATAGGTGGTATACCAATTGCTGCAAATAATTTTGGTATCCAGCTTCCTTCCCAGAGGGAGGCACCAGAGCTCTGACAATGTTAAAAACCAAAATTAGAAATTTAATTTTGCCAAGAGCACCCATGAGATCTTTTACATGCCACATAATCATGCGAGAAGGACACTGTCAATTTTCTGCCGACTTAATAATAAAAAACGAAAGGGGGCGGGGAAATCCAGAAATTATCACACATTTTTAATGTAAGGAAATAATTTTTCCCTCCTTCAAATAAATATTATAGCATGAAATAACATATTTGTACTTACAAAATAAGCATTTTTCTCATTGTACATTCCAGATGTATTTTGTGAATGCATTGCAGGTGCTAAGATACCAGTGGCATAGGATCGTAGTGGATTGGGGGCATGTTCTGCCCATTGAAAAAATCGACATATAATTGCTACCTGAAATGCAAGAACATTTTTGGAGTCAAATATTTATTTCAAGTAAAAGGCCTGAGTGATTTATGCTAATCAAATTTTATATCTAAATAATCACAATTCAAGAAAATTTTATTTGTAATTTCTTTTTTTATAATGAGCTTTTTATCAGTGAACATACACATATTTTAAAAACTATAAACTTTAGCCCTATTGCACAACAAAAAGTTATTCATTATTACAGATCATATAATAAGTTGTGCAATATACGCCCTTAAATAAATAAATATATGTAAACAAACTATAAAGTTTTCCTTTAAAAAATTGTCCAAGATAGCAGAAAAATATGGTTCACTATTGTCAAGTACCCAAAATAATTGTATATTTGCCATAAATTATATCTAAAAATCAAAAATGAAATTATTTTGTTTTGTTGTTGTTGCTAATCCCAGAATGTGTCCACCAATGCTAGACAATCTGCATGAATCCAAGAATTTCCAGAAAATCCAAAAACAGAAGAGGGTTTTGAAGGACATTGCCCTTTTTAAAATTCAAACAAGTCAAGATGTGGACAGGGAAGACCAGCTTGGAATAACACACAAGGAATATATTCTGACCCTGACAAAAAGTGAGACCATTTATATGGCCGCTCACAAAGTGTCAGAAGGAAGCCTGATATTTTCTAGGCATAAACCTGAATGAACCATTGGGATTTCTTCCGAAGTACCAAGGATGACTAGAAGGAGTTCTTCCAAGTTGATTGAGATCAATCTTTTGAAGGGAGAATAACTTGCAAAATGTAAGAGACCCAGTAGAGTTTAACCTCTCCTCAGCTGTATTCCTGGCCAAAAAATCAGCTTCCTCATTATCATCAACCCCATATGGAATGGGACCTGCTGAAAATGTGCATTATGATTAGAAGAAATCCAATCAAGAAGATTTAGGACATCAAAGCTAGTCTAGTCTCCTATAGATGTCTATTTGGAAAGATGCTGAACTGAAGCAAGGTTGTCAGTCAGAATTTAATCATCTTGAAATTGATCCTCAGCTTCATATGCGAACTGCAAGCCCCTTCTGATAGCAATAAGCTCTGTACTAAAAACTGAACGAAAATTCGGATTTTTAATTTTAATGTCCATGACCCTGGTAGGAGTAAGAATGTGTACTCAACTACCAGAAATTCCCCCGTCACTCTGCTGCCATCAGTATAAATCTTTTAAAGTGTCTAGGGAATACAGTGGATTGTTTCCAAAATGAACTTAAACTGGCACTGTGCATATGTTTAGTAAAAATCAATTAAACAAAAACATTCACAAGAACTTAAAGAAATTTAATACAAAATTTTCAATTTTTTTGAAAAACAAAACATATATTGAGTTTTTGGAAAAAAAACTTATATTTTTCTTTGCAATGTTTTTTCATCAAAATATCAACAAATTGTTTGATATCGTCTATTTTGTTATTAATTTCACCATTGGAATGTGCGTCTAAATAAGTGTGCATACTTTTCATGACATTCCTCATTTCATTTTCATCATCAGAATCTGTGTCCATATTTTTTGAGCTTGGAACAAACTCCAAAATGTCTTTGTATACCATAATTGAGGCTGTGCACACATTATCATCTACTGCAGTGGATTCTTCCAATAATACGATAGGACAGTCCAATCTGATTAGTATTTTGTTCATTCCCAGAAGGGAAATCTTTTTGTGGTAAGCAATTTTCGTTTTGTGTAAGAAAAAAGAAATGCATGAAAATACATAGTAGTTTGTTGGGACCATTGTATAGTTTTGTGTAACCAATATTTTGTCTTAAGCACATTTTCAGATTACATGTATTATACTGTATTTTAAATTTCACAATGTACAAAAATTTCACACTATACAAGACAGTCCACCATGCTGTAATTGCTAGAAAATTTGACAATTCACTTACTAAAACACTGCTCCTTTAAAAAATTATAATTGCTTAAAGCTTAAATTTTGTTTGCCAAGTAAAACAAATGAAAAATAATCCATGGCAACAATTATAAATTTATATTTATACATAGCGTATCTATGCAGAGAACAAGTGTTATTTAAATTAAACAAGGACATTTGGGTGGGGTTTCAAAATGGATAACAATAACTACAAAAATGATATTTTAGAAAATAAGTGTTTGTCATAAACAAATGATTTCCACAACTTACTTCACCATATACCAACATATCCATCTCAGGTAACATATCCAAAAGTAAACGACATGAAGCAATATTAAGTTCTAGATTGTCCTCTTGACAGTAAACTTTCACTATCTAGACACAAATAAACAAACAAAACATTTTTTTGGGAAAAAAGGCAAAATTAAAAAAATCTTCATAAAATACACTGCTGATCCCCATAAATGCAACACCAAGAAAGACGAGAGATAGCACAACAAAATTTATTTTGTAGATAACATGTTGACCAAGTATCAAATAATTAAATTTATAGACTTCTGTGAAGTGTGGTTCCTGCCAGAATCAGTAGCCATAGTAGCCGCCATTGTTAGAGATCACCACTGCCACAAGTCTCGGCATTGATTCAAAGAGACTTTGGATGTGTACTTGGGATACAGCAGACCAAGCAGCTTCCACATGTTGCCAAAGTTAATCTGGTGTGACAGCTGGGGGTGTAATCTGGGTCAATTGTTGAGCAACCATGGACCACATGTTTTCTATCAGCGAAAGATCCAGAGAGCAAGCCAGCTAGGGAAGCAATTCAATCTGGTGATTGACGAAGAACCTTTGGACAATGTGTGGCACATGTGGTTGCGCATTATCCTGTTAAAATATGGCTGTGGCCAAGCCCTGAAGGTAAGGAAGGACAACTGGCTCCAACACCTCGGAGATGTAGCACTGGCTGTTTAAAGTACCGGCAATGTATACTAGAGTGATATCCAATACCGCCCCATACCATAATACCAGTGCAGGACCAGTGTGGTGGTGCATAACGCAGCTGTTCAGCATCCTCTCTCCACAGTGTCTCCAGACTCGAATCTGACTATCGTGGTGTTGCAGACAGATGCGTAACTCATCAATAAAGACAAATTCATTCCATTCTGCCGCCCGCATCTTTCTTTCATCCCACCATTTGCGGCGGAGACGTCTGGGGTTCTGCCTCAAGGGTAGACCAAGCAATGGACGTCTTGCGGACAGACCACTCTGCTGTAAACAGCGTCGAATGGTACGTGCAGACACTGAATGATGCATTACAGACTCAATGCGCTGTGCTATGAATCGTGATGTGACTGAGCGATCCGTCACTGCCATGCGCAGAATTTGCCTGTCCTCACGTGAAGTGGTGCACTGAGGTGGATGCCATCGACCACGTTGGTCAGTCGTATCCTCCTGCATCCCACAGTCACATATCCGCATTACAGTTGTTTGGTTTCGTCCAACACGACTACCGATTTCCCTGAAAGATAATCCACAATCTCGGTAGTCCATTATAATTCCTCTGTCGAACTCGGATACTTGATGAAAAGCTGATCACTGTTTTCTACGAAACATAACTGATCGTTTTTTGAAAAAACCACAATTGCCGAACTTGAAATCGTCGAAATCTCCAAGCCTTAAATAGCGCTTTGAGGTGGTGCCACAGGCGTGCGTGATGTGTGCCTGTGCTGAAATTCTAATCATTTGCATATCTCACCTCCGCTAATGCATGTTGTAAATTTCCTGCTATTTGCATGCTTCCTTCAGGGTATTGCTTCTACGGTGGCCAGCAGTGTAGAGTGTAAAACTATTTGAAAGATTTGTTATACACAAGAAATTTCACATTTTTCAATGATATATAGCAGTAGTCTTCAAACGCTTTCAAAGCATGAAACCCCTAGAGCTAGAAGGTGTTTCTGTGGAACCCCTAGTACTAGAAAGTGTTTTCGTGGAACCCTATTCCACACACTCACTTAGAAGAATACGTTTAAAAATAATTTTTAAAGTAGATCAACATGATATAGGTACTTTATATAAAAGCAATTATAAAAAGTATTGCATTTATATTTAAACATCTTTAATCTACTTTTTTATATAATTAACTCATTAATAATATTAATCTGTGAAACCAAGAGTCACCTACCCAAGCATTAAGTTCAATAACTGGGATATGTGCTTGCATTTCTTCACACAAACTGTCGAATTCTAGGTCTATAGAGATTAATTGCAATCACATTACATATACTGATTTTAATTTGTTTCTATTCTTTGTTTTTGTAGTCATTCATGTTAAGGAATATTTTTCAATTATATACATTGTTCTGAATGGTATTAAAATATTTATAGCTTTGTTAGAGAATTACTGTGTTTTTTAATGAGTTTGCAACCTAAAATTTAGGATCTGTTCTTGCTTAAATTTAGATTTTTAACCTTGAATCAATTGATATGCCGATGTTATTCCTTCTCTTTTATTGTAGGTTTTTTCCACAAATGCAAAAAAGGTGCATTTTTCATTAGAAAGCTATTTAATTTTGCAAGACATTGTACTAATGAGTATAAAATTATCTCATGGAACCCGGGACAGTAAACAATAAAATATTTACAACCTAGTAGGTAGAACATATAAAGATATAAAATGTTTTAACATTCTTTTATAAAATTATAGTAAAAATTTAAAATGTATTGCAAAATAAAATTATTATGCTTTTATAAAACTTTCAGTTTCTTAATGATAGAGACGAGCTTTAAATTATTGTGTGTATACAAACTTCATACAGAATGTGAATTCATTTTGCATACACATCTATAAGTTTCTTTTTGATTTTTTTTATTTTGATTCGTGGAACCCTTGGGTATGTGTCATGGAACCCTTGGGTATGCATCATGGAACCCAAGGGTTCTGTGGAACATAGCTTGAAGACCCCTGATATGTAGAATAAGGAAACATTCTGCATTAAAATATGAAAATAAGACCTCATATTTTCCTGAAGAAAAAAATTTTTTTTTTTTAATCAGTTAAAATTATTTATTATGTAACCAAATAAGTAATTTTAAATTTAACACATACTTGACAAATCAATTAAATAAATCAAAAAAAATTTTCAAAATATTTCAATCATAAATAAAAAGTGAAGGAAAATAAGTTAGTAATATTTTTCAGATCACATTTTAACTAATACATCTCAAACATTAACAATTTTTAAGAAACAGAATTGCAATGTTACATTTTTTAAAATTTAATATGTTTAACATTTTTTCAGAGATTTAGCTAGTACAAGTTCCAGGAGAGTGATTAATCATAAATTACGAATTTTCAGTTGCAACTGCTTTATCATAGGTAATTAAGAATTTTACTATAAATCTAAAAGAAATATAAACATTCCATAAATTACTGCAGAAAGTTTAAAGGAAGAAAAAAAAATTTTATATGCAGTTATAGTACACAATTTTATTTAGAAGGAAAACATGTTTGTGGTGTACATTTGTTACTCAGCATCATTTTTAAAACACAATATACATACTTCCTTCAAAAAAAAATTCAAAAAGGAATTTTTTAAAAAAATTTAAAATAAAATATTATATATTAAAACTTAAATGCAAAATTTCCAAAATAAGAAATGTAAACAATAATGCAATACCTTTTCAAGAAGTAGATGATTTTTTGTCAGTATATTTAGAAGGCGGCTAATTATACAACTTTCGGAGAAACGACCTAAAACATAGTATTTTGTTAATACTAAGCAATGAAATAAAAAAATGCAAAGTCCTTAACTCTTTAACATGTGGTGGTATCTCTCTGAAAGTACCATTTTCTAAAAAATACCTCTAAAAGCGCAGTGGTATTTTAATGAAACCAATGGTTCTTAAGATATCTTTTAACTCTCTTAAAAAGACACTAGATGTCAGCACGTGAGAAAAGAAAACTCCTTTTTCTGTGAGAAAAATGCATCATTTTAAAAGCATTTTTTAAACACTCCAAAAAAGATTTTTTTTAGCAAATAAAAATAGACAAAAATTCGAAGTAAGTTATGTACATTTTTGCTACATATGCTGTTCATAGCATAACTAAATTTTAGTATGATAAATTATGAAAAGAAGTGCCTTATATAAAGATTTTTTTGGGTGGTTTCAGACTGATACCACCGTGCGCCTAGAACATGAAAATTGTCCGTTTCTTCTCTGGCTTATAGCACACACGCGTAAGAGATATAGCCCTTTTTTTTCTTTTCTTTGACTCAGGCAGTGAAATAACTAATAATTTATGGGGGGGTTGCCATTGATTTGGGGGAGGGGTTTATTATTTTAGTATAACTGCATGTTTTAATAATTATAAAGAAACAATGAAAAAAAAAACTTTACTGGCTATTTAAGTTGATTTTAATCACTTAGTTATATTTTGTATTATTTAATATTTAAAAAGTAATTCTAATACTTAATATTGCATATTTTAGTAAATTTATTACAAAATATATAAAGAATATTCTTACAAATCTGATGCAAATCACATATCGTTCATCCGAGAATTATGTAGTAAGTGCGTGGTGGCACTTCTGTGAAACCACCTCCCCCCTGGGGGGGGGGAATGTACTGTAGTTTTTTTTTAAGGTATTTTCTCTGTTCTTAGGTTCTATACATTGCATTTATAATTTTATTTTGAAAAATTCTGCGAATTTATTTTTCCGCACTTCAAAGGGTTAATTCACTGCACTTCCCAGAAAATTAGAGGCAGTCCTACAAAAATTTATGGTGAAAAAAATGAAGAAAGGCTTATTTTCAGGAAGTGTCTTTTCATACATATAATAATATCTATCTGTTTGAATGCATAAAGCTCCCCATAATTAATGTTGCTATAGGAGGACATCTATCCAGTACTGTAATGGTTTGAATTTAGACTAACTTAACTGTAATACTACTGGAAGTGCGAAAGTTTGATATAAGCACTATACAAAACCACTATTTACTTTTTGTTAGAATTCCATTCAAATATGATGTCTTCCAACTTAGGAAATATTGGTTGCCGAAATCTAATCAATAGTTACAATTCTTTGCATTTATCTCCTATACTTATTGACATAAGTTGTCGTATTCTGATCACCATTTGTTAGCTATCTGAAATTCCAAGTTCTCTTTGCAGAAAGCAACAAGGTTATTACCTAGGGAATCCTTCATTATTTTTTTCCTTTAGTTAACAAAACCCACAAAATTTTTCAAAATTCTTTAATTACTTTCAGCATTAAAATTTTCTTTTTGCACTAATCTTATTCGATGAGTAATATTTTATTCTATTTAAAGTTATTGTTCAATAAGGTGTAACACAACACTCTGAACATCAAAGATTCTATCTAGAGGCAGCTAAGTTTGTTACCAAATGTAACCTTGTAATACAAATGACTCTTGATAATTTGAAGTTGGACCAATGAAAACTTTGAATTATCAAGAGGCAAGAAAACACTCCCAAAATACATGAAGTGAAATTTTTTTCTAACACATTTAAATTTTAAACTATGTAATAAAACAACAACTGTACATATGTATGAAATTACTTTAAAGTATTTTTAAAAAGTGCATACTATAAATATTGCATACATATACAGAAGTTAAAAATCCTGTATTAAAACAATACACTTATGTAGTGATTCTCGAACAGGACACTTTCACACCCCATCAAATCTCTTCCATTCCTCAATGGAAATAAAATTATTTCACACCTAGTTCCCTAGGATACTATCTCCAACACCATTGGTTCAAGGCCGGATCCAGTCTGGACCATATCCTATTTGGTGTCACATGCTATGTCCAACAAATAAGCCATAAATCATCATTGCAGTCCGACGCAAAAGACACAATCTTATGTATCTCTTCTTCACAATAGAGGATCATTCTTTCTGAACACATGTGTTGCAAGGCCACGCTTCAAACGAAAGATACAGATGGTTGACAACAGGTGCAGCCAGAACTGTCCACTTGAAGAAAGAAAGCTATAAAAGTGTCTTTTCACCTGAGGAACTGGGAAACACAAAGTACGATGACCAATGGTCATCAAAGGGGCAACATTACTGGGGAGACACACAGAGACAATACAACACAAAACATGTAAGCTCCAACCTGTTTGCTATGGGACTCTAGATAGTCAAATTGTCGAGAATTTTATAAGATAAACTATGAATTATTGCATGTTGTAGTGCAGCCAGACACAGATTTTACTTCGAAATACTGAGTGTACCATAATGTATTGTTTTAATAAGAAATATCATGAGTATTTCTAGGGGCTGAGCATATACTTTGAATTATTGAAATAGCGAGAGTCGACTGTATGTGAATTTAGGACTGGTCATTGGCAATGTCTAACACACATTGAGCTCACAATCTTAGCTAACTTATTTTCGAGATAGTGTTTGTACCATAAGCATCCTCAAAAACCATACTACAAATTAGATCTTATTTTGTGGGAAATAATATTTTTAACTAAATAAGTAAAAGACATATTTTACATGTTGTATATGAATGTTACTTCATTAATTAGTTATTAAACATTATTAATTATTCACATATGTAACATTTATTATGCATTTATATAACTTTAACCCTTTGAAGCGCGGAAAAATAAATTCGCTGAATTTTTCAAAATAAAATTATAAATGCAATGTATAGAACCTAAGAACACAGAAAATACCTTTAAAAAAAATTACATTACATCCCCCCCCCCAGGGGGGAGGTGGTTTCATAGAAGTACCACCGCGCACCTATGACATAATTCTCGGATGACCAATATATGATTTGCGTCAGATTTGTAAGAATATTTTTTATATATTTTGTAATAAATTTACTAAAATATGCAATATTAAGTATTAGAATTACTTTTTAAATATTAAATAATACAAAATATAACTATAAGTGATTGAAATCAACTTCAATAGCCAGTAAAGTTTTTTTTTTCATTGTTTCTTTATTATTAAATAATTAAAACAAGCAGTAATAAAGAAAAAATAAACCCCTCCCCCAAATCAATGGCAAAACCCCCATAAATTATTAGTTATTTCACTGCCTGAGTCAACGAAAAGAAAAAAAAGGACTAAATCTCTCACGTGTGCGTGCTGTAAGCCGGAGAAGAAACAGACAATTTTCATGTTCTAGGTGCATGGTGGTACATATCTGAAACCCCCACAAAGTAAATTGGGTAGAGTTTGTTCTTTTCATCATTTATCATACTAAAAATTAGTTATGCTATGAACAGCATATGCAGCAAAAATGTACATACCTTACTTTTAATTTTTGTCTATTTTTATTTACTAAAAAAAATCTTGTTGAAAGTGGTTAAAAAAGGCTTTTAAAATGATGCATTTTTCTCACAGAAATAAAAGTTTTCTGTCTCGTGCTGACATCTAGTGTCTTTTATAAGAGTTAAAAGATATGTTTGGGACCTGTGGTTCCATTGAAATACCATTGCGCGTTTAGAGATATTTTTTAGAAAATGGTGGTTTCAGAGAGATACCACCGTGCGTTAAAGGGTTAAAAGGTAACTGAAATTTCATGAAAAACTATTTTTTAATAACTACAGAAAAAGTCTGTTTTCTTTTTTTTTAATTTTTAAACAACTTTTTTTCTAACCATACAATGCAAAATAATTACTAGTTCTTACATGAGGAACGATAATCAAAAGGATCTGGATTTTTCTCTACGAACACTTCAGTTTCTTTTTCAATTATTTCAGCTAATCTAAAAAAGATATTTCATTCATATTAAGAATAACTATGGAAGAAATTGTATCATAAAAATTACAGAATAAAAGGCCACAAAAAGTTTTCACAGAATACCAAATGATTTCCTTAATAAACTATTAATCGGTAAGTACAGGAATAAAGAATTTAAGGAATAAAAAATATGTATTGCATATAAATATTGGAATTATGAAAGAATAAGTTAAATATCGCATTGTTGCTTTTCTTGTAATGTCCAGCCATAAAAAAAAATCTGAAACATTAAAAGCAAATTTTTATCTCATTAATCTTACATTTCAGTAGAATTTCTCTTTTTATAGATCAAGAGATGTAATTTAATCTCCTGATCAATAAAAAAAGTAAATTTATTATTTATACTCTGAAGCACTGGGTGCTCTCAGTGAAATTAAATTTTAAAAACAATTTCGCATCTTCAGAGCTTTGGTGCCTCCTTATGGAGAGGAAACTCTACGTGTCAAAATTACATTATGGCAATTGGTATCCACCAACATTGTGCCACACTAAAAAGTGATGCCAGCAAAGGAGAATGGACTAGGTCTGCAATGGTAATTATCAATCCTCTACCCCATTTGAAAAAAAAGAACTCTGAAGCACCACAAGTGTCATTGAAGACAGTCAAGTAGTAATGACAAAATCCTACAGGCACTCCCTCCACTCTTCAAACTTTCAGCTTTTTTAAACATGAGGATTTTAAGCCTCAACACACATAAAATGTATCAGTTCCTCTATACAGAAGATCTTTAGTCACACCAGAATTAAAAGAAAATATTAAAGAATGCTTGATTTTTATTGCCGAATTAATAATTGAATAGTTAGCGATATTTAAAAGCCAAGTAAAATTTACTATTAGAAATGAGTATTATATAAACAAACTGCTTTTAAAGAATATTTTGAAACATATTTCACAGCTTATTATTATGTTTACATTCTATAAAATGTCACATCCTGCAACACTGTGTGATCTGTTTATATTTTTTATGTAGTGATTATCAATTTATATAATACTGTATTTTATGTAAACCTTATATCCCACATATTACTATAACTATTGCAAAAAAGTTTAAATATATAAGTACATAACTATTTTATCTTTGTGAATTAGTATATAATTTGGTGGTTTTTAATCTTAATTATAAATATTGTTATGAATTTTGAGTAATTAATGCTAAAAATAGTGTCAATAATTTATATTTGAATAATTAATGCTTAATATTACCTTCTGTTCAATTTATTTTATGAAAAAAGTTGTAATATTCACAAGTGCCGTTCCTTACATTATAATGGCATTTCAATGGAAATTTGGTGAAATATTGGTGATACAATCCAGTTGGCACAATTTTTGGCGATCAAATGGATGTTTCTAGAAATTACTGGAGAAATTTATTAACATCCTCATCTATGACATAGGTGGATCTTTCGAGAAAGATCTGTCAGCCTATAAACAGGAGTCACTCGCTGAAACTGAATCAGTATTGTTTTGTTGTTGAAGAATTGCTATGATTGAGAGATTGCTAGTGAATACATTATGCGCTTGTATTTTTAGTCACTGATAGTTGTGTCTGAGCATTGTAGGTGTGAGTCTTCTGGGATTTATTCTACAAATTTTACTGCTGTATCCTGCATTTTACGCAGTAGTGTAACAGAGAACATTAGGGCCCCCTGCAAAGTCAGGTTTGGGGCCCCAAGCCAGATCTTACAAAGCATTGTAAAACCATATATACTTGATCTCAGTAAGGCTTTGGGACCCCTGCGATGCGGGGATGTATGTTACGCCACTGACTGCACATGGATTGTTTATCCACAGTAAATTTCATTGCTCTCAAGGAAATGTTTTGCTCTTTGAGTCTGATAGCATAAAATCCACAAGCCACGATCAATGTAACAATATACAGGGTGATTCTAAAATCATGGGACAAACTTTGAGGGGTGGTAGAGCTCACTAAAACAGACAAGGCTTACTTAGGAGTATATGGGTGGAAGTGTCTCATTGAGGCACAAACAGAAAAAATAACACATTAACGGAAACATAAAATATTCATTAGCAGTACACTTAACAAGTTACTCAGTACAGAAAATGTTAAAAACAGTTTTAGAAATTGTATCCACCATCAGTCCAACAGTGAAACTTCCCAAACAATTGGTTTATTGACATGTAGACGACATGCTACAGCCTTTGTACTTGTGCCGGGTGTTTCGTCCACATGGTCCAAGATTACTTCTTCCAGGTGTATTTACCAAACAGTCCTTCATCTACCCCTTCTATCAATACTGGTGATAAATTAACCATTTTCCCACAGCTGTTGCTGAAACATTTTGTGGTTCGGGATATATCGACTTGGAAAGCATTCCTGATACAGCAGTAGCCCTGCTCTGTCGTTATCATTAACAGCACCGTACATTAGATATATGTCTGCCCTCTCACTATTAGTAAAATCCCTCATAAGGACCAAATTCTCAAGCACCGATTTTGGTAGATCACTGTCACAACACTTTTCTGTTATCAACTATCGCCAATATTGTCAACCAATCAGGCCTAGGAATTGTCAGATAGCCTAGTGGTTAGAGCATCGGACTCCAGACTGGAGGGCTTGGGTTCGATGCCCGATGCCACCAAATACCACCGAGTATGTGCTCATAAAAGCAGTGGGTCCGAAAGTCTTGTGGACGGTCGCAGCAGAAACCACGTGTGCAGGGGGCTGGAGAATATTTCCCTTCTCCCCAGTTCCATGCCTAAATTGTGGAGATGGAGATAGGTGGTGTTGCTATATATCCTTAAGAAGTCCAACCTGTCTCACAGGCTCTGGCAACTTTCATTCCTTCTCTCAGGGAAGGACACAACAACATCAGGCCATCAAGGTCGACAGGCATGCAAGACAGTTGGTGGATGTAATTTCTAAAACTGTTTTAACATTTTCTTCATGGAATCACTTGTTAAGTATGCTGCTAATAAACATTTTATGTTTCTGTAAATGTGTTATTTTTTTCTGTTTGTGCCTCACACAACACAGCACTTCTGCCCATGTATTCCAATACAAAGATTGTTTGTTTTAGTAAGCTTTACCACCTCTCAAAGTTTTTTTGTTGTTATTATTGAAAACAATTATAAAATTCCTATGTACCCCAAAGTATCACATGGGGCTCACAGAAGTAAGCCCTATGTGATACTTCCCTCAAAGTTTGTCGCATGATTTTAGAACCACCCTGTATATAAAGGGTTATTTATGAATAGTAGAGAAAGTAGATTTAAAATCAAACTGGTATCAAAACACAAATCTAAAAACACAAAAAAGTGAAATAGCAACCAAAGCAAAAGGGAAGGAAACTCAATACAGAACAAAAGGGAAAGAAACAAAAGGAACCCAAGAAACTTAAGCTTAAAAAGAAAAAAATAGTAACTTAAGTTTTTAAATAGAAATCTAAGTTTGAGGGGAGGGGGAAGAAATTGTAAAACAAAAGGAGGTCAAGCAAACATTCAAATTATCTCAGCAGCCTGAATAAAATCTTCAATTATTCTGGAGTAAGAATAATGCAGGCTGGCTGAATATAGAAATGTTAAGTACCTCTTTACATAATTAACTCGATAGGACTCTTAATGGCTTGGATTTATACAACATTTTGTGTATTGGTAATGATTATAGTTTGGATAATTCTGGTTGCAGCATCTTGCCTAACAAAGTTTGGACATTTACATATTAAAATGTATTCATTAACTGTTATTTTAATAACTAATATAGTGCTAATTTAGTTTAAAGTTCAGCTTAATTTTGAATTTCCCTTTTCAAAAATCGTAATGTACATTTAAGACTCATTTTTAAGAGAAGATTTGGGACTTTGTGAGGGGAACTGGAGTTTTTTAGTCAAAAGTTCCATTCTTTATGACATGCCTAGACCTGTTGGTATCACTAACTTAAGAATTAAAATTGGACATTACTTCAAAAGATTGCCCAACTTGCCCTTAATGTAATGCTAAAAACATATGCAGAGACAATTTGGCCTCTTTTTCTGGACTTGACAATATAACAGCAGCTAATGCTGTTAAAAATTATTGTAGCTCTTACTGTGTTTCTGAACTGTATCAGGCTGTCCATCATAGTACGATGACAATTATGCTTAAGTCTAGCTTAAGGTTAAAAAAAAAATTCCAATCAAACTTACTACCATTTTGCAAAGATATTACTATCTAATTTTAAAATTATAAATTTAATCTAAATTTTGTTAAACAACACAATGTCATGTTTTCAAAGACTATATAGTTAATTTTCTCATTCTTTATTCTAGTAATATATTTATTAATAAATACTATTAATTGCAACATAAAAACTGAACATGGAAGTATTAATACATGCTAATAATTCAAAACAATAAAAAATACAGACAATGTTTTAAAATATTCTTAATTCTAAAGAGAATTAAAAGTACTTTATAATAGTTGAAGTAACATCTTGACCAGATTGGTTTTGCTCCTTCCATAAACGTAACAGCCTATCAAATTCCTCCATACTTGACATTTTATGCTGAAAAAATATAGCTTTTTAAATAACTGCTTAAAAAATGAAATTAAAACATGTCTAGAGATTAAACCAGCAAATAGGAAAAAATTATACAAATGGCAATCTTTATACTTATTTTTCAGATGTTTTTATTGAAATTTTATCTACACTAATAGAAAACATTTTTAAAAACAACATACAAATAAGAGTGAATGACATATTTTAGTTAATGGGATATCATTTTGCACAGAAAGTAAACAGAGTGACATATGCGTCTTCTCCCTCTGAAATGCTGCAGAAATATTGTTGGTGCACAAGTAATGATTGCTTAAAGACAGATAAACTTCATATCACATAAAATGAATGAGATTTTTTTTTCTCTTTTTGGCTCTGAGACTAGAATATCTAGGATATTATATTATCAGGACTTGAAAAATGTATTCCATGAAATAGATTTATTTCGTTTATTCTTCTAAACCATGATGCCAGCAAAACTGTATCTTTCAGTGATATTATGAGCTTGAGATATGAGTTTCTAGGATTCTTCAGAAATGCATCCATAGAGAATTGTTTATACAGAATCAGGACATCTGTGAACAATATTTTAGCCCACTACTGTGGTATCAAATGGATTTGATCTAGAGCCCATTATAACCAAATTCTTCTGTGAAACATCAATGGCACCCAAACTGATGGTCATTTGGAATAACATTGATTTTCATGTAGCTGTTTACAAAACAATTCATAGGGGTATCATTATTCCTGATTTAAAGCTCAATGAAAGTTGATGGATTGAACACAGATAATAGTCCTTGTGGTGATTGAAGCCCTAGAATGCCAAGTCTTTGTGACACTTTATGTTCATTTTGATAGTGACTCTATAAGCAGCTGCTGATTGAATGGTTGACATTTGAAGCTTGTGCACTCTCCAATCATCCTTTCCCGAAATAGATCCATCTAATTTTATACCACGTGTTTTTACTTAAATGCTGTTAACGACTAATTTTCAGAGATTTGTTTCAAAGAAATGAAAAAATGAGCACCAAATAAAAATAACACTCAATGCAACAAAAGAAACAGCAACTGCAAAAATGAATTTTTTTTTATATCTATCCAATTACACAACCCTATGTGTGGCTATGCAAATACTTTACTGCTGAACTGCTTTCAAATTTTGTGGTAAAGTACAAATGCAAATTTTGCTGTAATTTTTCTTCTCCTTGAGCTATGCTAATTTTACTGCTTGTTCCTTATTTTTTTTAAGACTGAGTGCAGTTCTCTAGAATTTTTATTTTTAACATGCTAAGTACAGTGAATTAGGTTACAGTGCTTTCAAACTTACCCTGAAAATAATTTAAAACATGACAAAAATTAGTTTTATAAGCTTGCATTACTACTTAAAATTAAAACTTTAAGGAACTGAAAGGGTTGAAAGAACTTCTGACAGGTGTTTTTTGCATCCAAGTCAAAACAGTCAAAAAAAGGAACTCTACTCAAATTCATCAAGGAGAATATAATGGAGGGTTTGGGAATACTGGATTGCTATATAAAAAAATGATTGTCTGGAATCTTCGGAAGGAATCTTGATCTTTAAATCAATCAGAGTATTTAGTTTTAAATTCCAGAAAAGGTAGTTTACTCAAACTTCATTAAGGGTGCATGGAGTATAAAAAAATCACTGTGTTGAATGCCCAGCTGTGAGAATGAAGTTGCATTTTTAATATTGCATTACTACAGAATTATATGCTATAAATGAAATTTAATGTTCAAAAGGGGCACTTTGCATAACATGTAACCACAATGGGATCTAATTTGTAGATTTTATCATTACCTCCCATCAGATACTGCAAAAAGAACCTTGTGTTTGATACATTTAATCATGCATTTTTCGGAACAAGAAACTAGTTCACTAATCACAGCAAATGTTTTAGTTCTTGCCCATCTATACTGCTTGGCTATGCCTCACACTTTGGAAACATATTCTAAAAAAGTGGACATTAGCTGCTGTCAAAAGCACATATGTTCCACAAGAAAAGATGTAAACAGTACTTCAGACCAGATTACATTTGACTGGACATCATCCAAATTCAAGCAACTGTTACTTGATTTCTCATTTGTGACAAGCTTTGGAGTATTCACAAAATGGTCAATATATCGACCATTATGAGAAATACCTATGTTAAAACGACATACATTGTAACATATATATTCTTGCCTTTTGGGCATGCATTGATACAACTGAATTCCTTTTATAAATATTTTTTTATTCCTTTCTCTTACTATTTGCAACAACTGAACAGACTCTTTGAATATTTTCACTGTTATAATTCAAAATATATTAACTTTTGTAAGAAGAGAAAAAAAAGAAATTCTCTCCATTTTTATAACAAGTAAGTAAACTATACATTATTTTAGTCCAATAATGTTTAGTATCATTTACTAATAAGAAAGATTTCATAACAACTAACTCGTATAACACATGAATATTCCTTAAAATAAAAATCTGAACAAAGATACCACATACAACATTAAATATAAATGTTACATTAAAATTGATCATTTACAAACACACACAAAAAATCATAAAAATGTAGCATCATTAACCTAAATGCTGGTATGTATGTAGTTCATAAGTATAAATATTCTTCATAAGTATATATTTTTTTTTTCAAACGAAAGTATAATCATGCTACCCGGCTCATAAGAAAATATATATGACCAATGTCAAAACTTCTTTTAAAATACTTTTAACAGTACACAACACACAGCATTACAGTTACAGTTATTATTATTTTTTGTGGGATGTGGAGCAACAAAGGCTATTATCCCATACACAACAAAAAATGTTATCCAGTGTATCTCTTTGAAGGTGATATTGCAACTAAAAAAAAGAATCCACTTTGAGAAAGGATTTTAGATGGTTTCGAGGATAGGTGTATTTACTGCAGTTTAACAAGATGTGGTCTAAGTCATTTAAACAATTACAAACGCTGCAAATTGCATTCTCTGATAATTTGAATTTATGTAGAAGTCCTGGAGTGATGATCATTTTACTAAAGATTTGAGTGCTTAGAATTTCTGGTTAAAGTATGGTATAGGGAGGGGGCCTTTCGATTTGGCGATTTTTCTTTGGATTTGGCGATTTTTATATAGATATTATGGTGAGATACGAATTAATTCTGGCTTCAGGTCACCTATCGCTTAGAGAAGTAGATTCGCGATCGATTGTGGTCGCCAAAAACATTGACATCGCTAATACTACACTTTAACCGAATTTCTTCTCTTCTATTTTTTGTCCACTTAGAAATGATGCCAATGTTTGGAATGTTGTCCAAATTTTCAAAATATTTTCTTGAATAAAAATTAGCGTTTGCTTTTTTAAATCTTTCTTGAAAAATTTTCTGGATGATATCTTCTGAGGCAATCCAGTCGATGTAAACATTAGATTGTGGGAGGTAACACGCTTGTTCATTCCATAGTATATTAGAGTGTCCCGGAGTTCAACGTAGAATCAACTGATTGTTATAATATGATTGTATGAAAATTTTACTAGCTAATCTGTGAATAACTACTGTGTGATTCGATCGAATAATTTTGAAGGGCACATAGAACAGAGAGGCTATCGGATAACAATAATAGATTTTTGTACGAAACAGTCAGATCATCTAAGGCTTGGCAAATAGTGAAAGCTTCAGCAGTAAAAATAGAGCTATTATGATTAATTCTGTAAGAAAACAAAAGGTTTTCTGTAATACTGCAATAGATGTAGTTTGTTCATTTTTTTTGAAGCATTTATTGCTATTATGTAGAAGTTTTGAAAATCATGCTAAATTATTTCATCAAATAATCCCCTTATAATTTGAATTGGTAGATTTTCCCCCTGAAATTTGAAGTCATTGACATATATTTTACATGGGAGAACTGAAAAAGATGCTATTCTGGGGATTGAAATAATTTGATCACTATCAAATATATAGCACTATTTAAAGTATATAGTATATTAACAATATTATTTTTATCTTCTTCTATAATTTTTAGATTCAGAGATTCACGGTTATTGCTGTATAAAGGAGAAAAGGTTTGGTCAGAAATTTGAGAAACGAAAAATTTATTTGCCAGTCTTTTGATTTTATCAGAGAGAATTTCTTGTCCAGCCAATTTTATGAGCACGATATTTGGAGTCCATTGTGGAAGACCTAGGGCAATTCGGAGTGCTTTGGTTTAAATGGGATTAAAAGGTTTTAATTTATTGTCAGACCATTTATTTATGATATGACATGTGTAGAAAAGGTGCTACAAATGCTATTATTGATTATTGGATAAAATTTTCAGCTCTCGGACAGTAATGCTTGTAAGCCATACCTTTAAGAGCATTGATCTTTTTCAGTGCTTTACTTTTCATTTGATGCATAATTGTGGTATTTTGACTCCGTTTTGAGAAATATACTCCTAAGTCAGCGTTTCTCAAACTGTGGGGCGCGCCCCCTTAGGGGGGGAGTGAGCACATGTGGGAAGTAAAAGGTTAAAAACTGGAATGAAATAAAACAAAATATTTTTTAACATCACCAAAAAATACACATTTGCACTGATATAATTTATATATATCATCTGGCGATATTACCTTCCACTTCAAAATACTCATTAGATATATCTTTGATAATATAACCAAATTTAAAAAACTTTGTTTCATTTGCTGTAATTCCACGATGAAAGATTTTTTTATTACGTTTTTGTTTTAAACCTAAAATATACTACTCTTCCAGAGATAAAACCCAGACCCAGAGAAAATTCTTGGAAGGTAAAAAATTCATTAATGTTATAAAATTGGAATACTATATATGAGCTGTAGAAAGAAAAGGAAGACTTAATTCCCTTTTCCCCAACGAGGTAGAATACATTTGCTGATCATCTGTTTGACCTTCGCATTTAATTTCTCTTAGGGAAGTTGTAAATAATGTATTTCTGTTGCGTTTTTTACCATGTGAAAGAGTCTTATGATTTTTGGAAAAACACAGAGAAAGTTTTGAAAGATTATATATCTGGACAAGATTTATTTTTGAGTATTCTGAAACATATAAATCGTAATAAGAACGTTTTACACTATTCTTTTTTAGAACTAACAGCCATATTTTTATATTGAATAAATACACTTTTAACCCGGGAGTGGACGCGTGAGGTGCAGAGTCACCCAATGCTAATGAAATCCTTAATTCTGGGAAAACTATTTATTTGTTACCAATAGCCTCTTGACAGTATCCTCCAATATGACGGTTTTAATGGGAACCAAAATGCATTTGGCACATTTCTCCCTCTTATTTCGGGAGTAGTAAACGTTTTTTTACAATATTAAGGTACTTGTTTCATCCGAGTTCCCCGCACGACCACTTTTTTTCCAAAATATTTTCTATGAACATGCTACATTTTACCCCTATGAACAACTTAATGGTTTTGATTGCTGTATTGTACGACTTATTATCTATACAAATAAATAAAATTGAAGTGTCTGTTTGTGATTTCAAATTAGCAGCTTTTTACTAAATGCATCTAAAGATATATATGGTGCTTATATCAAAAAATCAATTTTTAAAATTTTTGTCTGTCTGTCTGTTTGTTCCGGCTAATCTCAGGAATTTCTGATTCGATTTTGAAAATTCTTTCACCAATGGAAAGCTACATTATCAGCGAGTAACATAAGATATATTTTATCTCCATATTCCTACGGGAACTTGAACTATGCGGGTAAAACCGTGGGACGTTGCTTACTCCACGCCAAGTTGGCGCAAAATTATGCATTTGGTCAATAATGGAAATTTAAAAAAAAAATTTCTCACATTTGTAACAAATAACTGAAACATAGTGTAATTTAGCATCTTTACAAAAAGCAATTTTTAAATGGTTTTTTATTAAATGTCTAACGTTTATTAAATGTAAAACTCAAACTTTGAGAAATATCGCCAAGTTGGCTAAGAAGTTCTCTATTCCGACAATCCCAGATATATTAATGCAAATTTTCTCCCACTTTTTAAAGAGGGAAACGAAATAAAGTCTTAGCGAATTGCGCGCGCGTGATATTGAAAATTTTATGGTAATATTAATTGACAGTTTCATAAAAGTTTTGATTCATCAAATATTTATTACTTTGAATTTTTTTAACCTAATTAAACAATATCCATATTTTGCACAAAATTTTTCACTTATACTGAACTTAGATATTTTACATGGAGGTATTACTTTAAAGATATATACTGTGGAGGCATCCGTACAATGTCAATCGCCGAATAAAATTAGGGAACTTTACGCAATACTTATTTCATCTGCGGTCTTTCTAATCGTCAAATCTTTTGGAATAAGTACAAAGACTACATGGCGGAAGATATTTTGTGTAGATTCGGAACATTATCTAGAGACGCAATTGAAAATCGGTTATGGATGCTTGGACGCAAATGCTGGAGGTTATATTTTACTTTCAGAGAATTTTGTAATGTAGAAGAAAATGATGTAAATCTTATTGCTCAAATTTACCCGGGCTTGCAACAAAATTTAAATTGGGATCAGTGGTTGCGCGCAAGATCAGTATTGGCGCCTAACAATGACATTGTCCATAAAATCAACATTGAAAATTTAAACGACGTGCAGGGGAGGGGGGAAATGAAGAAATATTTATCAATGAAATACAATCATGGATAAAGAACAAAGTACTTCATATCCCACGGAGTACAAAGTACTTCATATCACTTGAACTTTCGGGTGTACCCTCACATAAACTTCAATTAAAACTAAATGTACCAGTTATGCAAAATCTCGATGCTCCTCGACTATGTAAAGGAACGAGACTTTGGGTCACAAAACTGATGCAGAATATACTTGGTGCCAATATTTGAACGCATGTCATGAAAAGGGATAGTGTTATCAAACTTCGAATTCCAAGTATCCTCACTGACGTACCGTTTCAATTCAAACAAGTTAAATTTCCAGTTTTAGAAGTTTTAAATTTTATTGGTTCCAGTCAAGCAATAAAAAATATTACCATTTTATATTATTTATTTTCTAATGATAATGTGATTACGACTTTGACAGTTATTTAAAGACATCAACGCGAGCGGAGCCGCGGGTAAAAGCTAGTTGTTTATAAATGTAAATGAGCAGAATATAAAAAAAAAAGAAGAAATGGGCATCTGTGATCTCTATTGAAGGAAGTAGAAACTGATCAAGCAAGGGAAAAAGCTGCTGAAATAATGCATATTAGTCATGATATTGAAAATAAATTTGAAAAAAGCGATAAACATGAAACGAAAGGAAAATTTTCAATTACTACTTAAAGAACCCCATCAAGAAAAATATGTAGCCACAAATGTACCGCAAGACAAACTTCGCCTTTTCAAAAACACACAAGCAAGGAAAGGTTCTACAGGATATTTGTCGATCAGCAAAGGATAGCAGAATTGCAATAACGTGAATAAAATATGACAGTTTTGCTTGCAAATAACACGTTGGATGGAACTTGCTTGCACTAGCTAGCTATAACACACTTGCTTTAACGTTAGTATGGAGTGCGCGCTTGCAACCGGGCTAAAACATTTTTAAGGTAACTGGGGTGTCTGTGACAAGGAAAAATGAACTTTTTTTTGTGCCACATTTAAATGGTTCTCACTCACTTAAATTAAAAGCAACGAAAGTAAAATTTTTTCGTTAAACAATTTGTACATTTATGTATCTGCTAATGTAAAAAAAAACCATTTTAAACTGCAAATCAATTTGTATGAGCAATAATTAATCAATAACTATTTTTTTTCCAAGGCATATTCTTACTTTTAGGTACACTTCGCATAAAATCCACTGCATATACAGCTGTGAAATTTTACAGAGTTTTTGCAAACATTACAATCCATAAAATGAATGAAATGAAATTTAAAAAAATATAAATTTATAAAAATTTACGTGTTTGCTTACATATGTTCGCTTATGACTTAAAAATTTATCTATGATTTTGTTTTAATCTACTACTGAAAATACTCTTACCGTGAATTACAACTTATGCGTAAACCATAAAAGATAGATTCGGTAGAAAGAGAAATATCGACTAGACCAAGACTGATTGGAATTGTACAAGGTACAGCTTTTTTACATATAATGCGAAGAAGTGCGAGATGTTGTCCAGACTCACATAGACGTTCGCGAGAATGTCAAATGCGATGGATATGATAGAGAGCAACATAGAACAGACTATTTTTCAAATGATATTTGTATTTTTAGAAATAGATGATGGAGGAAATCTCTCTCTCTCTCTCTCTCTTTAAATAAATATCATTTCGCGCGCAATCTGTTCTAATTTAAAAATTAGAAAAAGGAAAAATAACATGAATTACCATTTGCTCGGTACCTTTGTGCCACTGAAAGTAAAAATCATTACTCACCGCAAGTTTCTCGGCACTTTCCCTGATATTTACCTCCATAAGTTAAATTAATCAATTTTGTACGTTGTTGATTCAATAAATTCCAGATTACTAGCCGAAAGTCTTCCAATGCACCCCCAAACATTATGCCTCCTTCTCCATGTTTGATAGTCGAAAAAGGATTCTCTTTCTTAAGATCTGTCCACGAATTTTTTCAGGCATATTTTTGTTCTTTTTGATGCCAAATTACAAAAAATACTTTTAATTGAATATATTACATTTTTCCAATGATAATGTGTCTATTTAGATGTTTTTTGGAAAAGTGTCATTCTCTTAGCTCTTTTCACTCGAGAGATGAAGGGTTTCTTGAGTGCAACTTGGCCATGATAGTCATCCTTTTTCAGTACCCTTCGAATTGTGGTTAAAGTCGCACGTTTTTGCAAGATCTCAGTCACACTTTTAGCTATTTGTGAAGTTTATAGTCTTGGATTTATTTTTATAGAGCGTATTACAAAGCAAGATTCTCTAAGATGACCCTAGTTGATTTGTAATTTATAAACACTTTTTAGATAAATGAATGTCTCCTATTAACAGTTTCAGAAATTTCTTCAAACATTTCCTCCTTTTCTGAAGATTTCTGATTATTTTTCTTTCAATAATAATATATCGATCTCTATTTTGTTACTTGCCATAGAACCACAAAAGCTTTCAAATCTCAAATCCTAAGTAAATCGTAAAAGAAGCTTATAATTAGTCAAAAACATGATTTAGTACAATTATATTACAATGAAAGGTCTTTAAAAGCACTATTTTGTAAGAGTACGCAGCCTTTTGGTGTGGATGGTTGGTGATTATTTGGTAGTCATTCTTGCTTTTTCTTGTTAAGGTGAAATTTGTTGCTGCTGTTTGAATAAGGAAATTTTGAAAAATCCCGGACAGCTCTGTTGATTTTCTAATGCGAGATTTTAATAGTAATTATAGCATAAACACGCAAGATGATTGCCTGTACGCAGACTTTCGGAGGCAAGTGTAGGTCTATAACAGGAGATTTTTGTCTTGCCTTTGCATGGTTTTGGAATTGGAAAAATTATAGCGTGCTTCCACGTCTTTGGGACTATTGAATTATCAAGTATCTGTTGAAAGAAGTTTAAGATTATGATGTGTTCACTCTGGTTCAATAGTTTCATCAATGTAGCCGGGATCGGATCTACACCTTGAGATGTGTTTTTAGCAGATATTATGGCTCTATTTAATTCAGATAAATGAAAGGGTTTGTTGATTAAGCTATTATCTTGGACAAGAAATCCAAAGGAAGTAGCTCATGATTAGTATTAGTGGATGCAAAATTTTCTGCAAAGAGTGTTGCTTGAATCTGTGGATGATAGATGATTCTATTATGGATTTGAAGAAAGTTCAGTGTTGATTCAGGATTATTTTTTTTGACAATTTTTTCAGAATATCATAAAAGGTTCTCGGGTTAGAAACATTGTTACAGATTGTATACCAGTATATTTTTTTTGCTTTTTTAATATGAAATCGAAGTCGGCTTGAATATTGATTGCATCGGATCCATAATTTTGGAGAGATTTCTCGAATGGCTTTTCCCCGGAAACATTTTTTGAGTTTGTAAAGGTTGTGACATGCACTATTCCACCAAGGGAGGGGGAGGTTCTATTAGAGATTTTTATCTTTCGAGTATTGTTTGATATTATATTAGCAATATATATTGTCAGAGAAATTGTGATTATTATCGTCTATCTTAAAGACTGTTGATTTAACTTGTGTTTTTTAAACTATAATTTATTTTTTAGTTTGATCTACAATAAAAGAGCATGATTTTTAGTTTTTTGAACTATCATTTATTCATTGATGCATAAATCTTAAATGCGTCATTTTTTTAGAATCTTGAAAACCCATTGGCATCCAATCAGTGCGTCAAAACGGCCTGGAGCTAAATGTAGGATCAGTCAACTAATGGAAATCTGGAACAGCTAAATTTGAAATATTTCATGTGGAAGGTGATATTTTTCACTAAAAAGAGCTCAATATTCTTTCTGGAACTTGTATCAGTATATTTTTTTTAACATTTATAAACCCCATATACCACAGTGGCATCCAACACAGACAGAAGAAAGGATTACAACACAAATATCTATGCCTTCTCCGGGACTCGACCCAGTCCCTACGGCACCGCAGTCAGCTTCACTGACCACTATACCGGGTGGGCGGCTTGCATCAGTATTAGACACGAAAGTACACTTTTTGAATCGAAGAGTTAGTGAGAAATTATTTAATCCGGTGACCCTGAATCAATTTTCATCTGTTTTGGTAAAATGAAGTAATGAATGATGTTTCATTCCACAGATCTGACAAGAGAATTTAGAAAAACAGACATTATTTTTGAGTTTAATGGTTAGAACAGTGCTTCTCAAACTTTCAATATTGGCGATCCAATCTTCATCGCTCCCCCCCCCCCTCTTACAACAACAATGTATGGAATGCAGTAATAATGTACTTCGACGCTAAAGCTACAATGCGACTTTAATACTACAGACTGCACATATTATATGAAGTAGGTAGAGGAGAGGTAGAGTATGAGGAGATAAGCGTTAAGAACAGTTGACTCCATTCGCCGTCCAGAGATGACGCCATGAACTGAACTTTTCTTTATTCTGGAAGTATGTGTGATTTGGCGGGAAAATGACATTCTATTCTTATTCTTTTGTGATGGACGCGTCGTTGTTTTGTAATTATGTGTTGAGCAATGTTTTTTTCTACATGTAACGGTGTGCGTGTGTGTTTGAAGAAAATATAGACTTGAAAAATCGAATCATGAATTGATTTGTGGTGCTAAATGAGTCATCTTTTTATATTTATTTCCTCAAGCTTCTATAGGAAATGTACTTCCACACTGCTTAGGTGCCCAGCATGGAAGGTAGCGGTAAGTCGAAATACTTTCGTTATCCAATTCACATGATTGCATTCTAAATCAGATTCAGTTTTAAAGACGTGATTCTTTAATATTCAGTTTTGAAAGTCGAAACACATTATTCATTCTAAGTCTAATCATGGATTCTAATTTTAAATCTATTCTTATTCTCATTCATAACAATAAGCGAAGGATTAGAAATTCAGAAGAATAGATTGTTTTATTAAGAAGATATGACTCTGGTGACCTGGTAGGTCACGGAAATGAATAACTTCCTTGAAGACCAGAGCCGTACCGTGACCTTTGGGGGCCCTGGGCTAATGATACCTGGGGGCCCCCTAAATAATTAAAAAAATTGCCATTTTCCCCCAAAAAAATTTTGTGGGGAAAAATTTTAAATATACGAAACTCTCTCTTAAGGGTTTTTTTTATTTCAAAAAATTTAAATACGTTATAAACAATAACATAATTTACAAAAAAACTTCTCTAACTTTTGTGTTGCAAATTCTTTCATTTGCTCATCACATTTTAAGTCTTTAGGGAGATCCGTATTAATAGAAAGAAGTGATAAATAAGTAAGTCTAGTATTTGCCATTGTTGTTCTATATTTCTGTATAGGACATTTTATAGAATGCACGCTTCGCTTCACTAGTAATAAGGAGAGTTATAAAAATTTTTAAAATGATAAGATTTGGAAAAACGTCAACAAGTTTCTTTACAAAAATTAAATTCAACACATTAATACAAGTATAGGACAGCTCAGTTTGTTTTAGATAAGTTTTGAGTTACTAAATTTCATTTACTAAATCTACGTCATCTGAATAGGGAGTACACTCTCCAGGTCAACTTTCTCCTTACTTTGATCTTGCAAATCCATTAAAAAATTTAAATATCTTACTATAGTCTGCATATACATGACTTCTATTTAAATCAAGGGTTAGCTTATCTAATGAAACAATAAGCGTGTCCCTTTTAAATTTTTTGTCGCACACAGAGCTTTTCCTGTCGATTTATCTGCAAATTTTGAAGTATCCCGTCTCTTGTTCACATCACTATATTCTGTTTCTATACTAGGACTCAATTTTTTGGCAGCGTCTTGATACTCCTTTAGTTTTTGATCTGATTCATGTACATTGCTTATAAACGTTTTTAATTACATAATTAACTTATTTCCTTCCCAGATGTCCAAACCAGGAGTTTGTAATTTTTTAACTGAATTGAATCTTTCAAAAATTTCTTCCTAAAATATAATTAAAATAGCAGCTTCGAGTTTTGTTAATTTATTTTAAAAAATACTGCGTTTTTTCAAAAGTCAATTTTTTTTATTTTCATTGTCATTAAATATTTTAAGAATATTCATTTTTTACCATAATTATCTCTTAAGGCTTCAACAGAATCATAGTGACAAGACTATCTGATCTGACTTAAACTTTTTAAGTTCAATTTCAGTTCAATTTCCCGATTTAGAAGTTCCCACCTCCGGGTCGAAGCAGAAAAGAAAATATATATTTGTTGCACTAAACCAAAAAAGTTCACTATTTCAGTTTCAACCTTAACTGAATCTGCGCCAACCAGACTAAGAGAATGTGCAGCACACGGCACATAATTAGAGATTTTTTTTCTTTTAGAAGAGCTTGCACACCATTATATCAGTCGGACATATTGGCTGCGTTGTCAATAGACTGTCCCCTACAATTATCCAATAGGCAATCCATTTGTTGGTAAAAATTCTTGTAGATAATTAAATAAGTATAATCCAGTGGACTACAAATCTTTATTAATGAGACACATCTTTCATACACTTTTCCCCGAAAACAATATTGTAGTACAATAGCAAATTGGTCATTGTGGGACAAATTTGGAATTGAATCCATCATAATTGAACAGTACTTTGTGTAAACGTTATTTGAGTTGTAATTGTTTTAATGATTTACTTGCCCATGATCTCCATTATTTGCTAATATATCGTTTTTGATAAGTACGATATTAACGATTTTGTTCGTAGCTCTCGCTCTTCAACATGTTCACGAACGAATGGGTCGAACTCTGCTAGCAGTTGCAGGGCACCCATAAAATAACCATTAGGTGGAAGATCAAAAACTTCCTCGGTACTTCTAAATGCTAAACATCTTATAGCCAAACACTGTACTGCCGTAATAACACGTTTGAGGACATTGTGGTAATATTATACTGTGCACCTTTTCTTAGCTGCTCCTGTAACTGTTTATCTAACGAGGGCACGACTAAGGAAATTCATTTGGGGATGGGATTTTGTGTAATAGTAGTACTCCTTTAGTGTGTTGAACCGTCACTATAATAGAGCCGAACAGACAAACAGTTACGAAAAAATAGCCTTCGAAATTCGTACTTAGCTTTTATACAATTAAGTTTTTTTCAACTCCAGCGATGCAGTGGTATAGGTGGTAGTGTACCTGCATTCCGCGCGGTCTGTCAGGGTTCGAGTCGCGCGATTGACTTAATTTGTTTCTTTTTCAATTCATTTAATTATTTTTACAATTAAATAAATTTATTTAAAAAAGACTTATTAAATATTTTTTGTAATTATTTTATATTTTAAAAACTAAAACAATTACTATAATTATATAAATATTTATATTATATTTTATAAATACATTGTAATATGAATTATTATAATATTATTCATAAATAATATTTATTATAATAATATATTATATTAAATGATATTTTATATAAGTATTTTGTATTTTAAAAAGTAAAATAATTACAAATAATTTTATAATTAGATAAAAAATAGTTTTATATGTAAAATTGTTTATATTTTATTATTACAATTATTTTATAATTATATAGAATATTTGATAAGAAAAATTATTTCATTGTAAAAATAATTAAATGAATTGGGGGGAAAAAAGCAAGTCTACCACGCGACCATGACCGATCGCAAAAAATACAGGTGCGCCATCACCTATATGCCACTGCATCGATACAGCTGATTAAAACTTAATTGTATAAAATGAATTATATAGTATGAATTTCGATTGCTAATTTCTCCCAATTGACCAATCGGCGCTATTACATTGAGGGTTAAACTTCCTAAAGCAGTGGTCTTCAAACTGTGTCCCACGGAGCCCTGGGGTTCCACAAGGCATACTCTGGGGTTCCACGAGTCATAATAAGAAATCTAGAAGAAATAAACATGTATGCAAAATGGATTCACGTTCTCTATGAAGTTTATAAGTAACAGGTATCTAAAGCTCATCACCCCACCCCCCATCATATATATACAGGGTGTGCAGCCTTAATGTGACCCAATAGCTAATTCCTGAACCGTTCGGTTTAGATATGCACTTCCAATTTAAAAAATGTTTTAAAAAATCTAGGGAATGTTTTTACGTGCATTTCGAGGGAATGTTTTTACGTGCATTTCGAACCAAAACACCTATTTACAAAAAAATTACAAAAATTAAATTTTTATACTGTACCCCGGTCCTATCACTTGTATTTAGAAAAAGATGCAGTACACAAAAACAAAGTAAACACAAAAAGATTCCGCGTGAAAAAAAGGAAATACAAATCCCAGTTTCTAAATATAATGCATGGATAGGTGACACTTGAATCATATATTAGTATTATTAATGAGTAAATTATATTAACAAAATTAAATTAGAATTTTTTTAATAATAAATACAAATACTTTTTATAAGTACTTTTACATAAAGTGTCTGTAACTTGTTGACCTACTTTAAATATTACTTTGAGACATATTCTTCGACGTATGTATTTTTAATTCGGTTCCACGAAAACACTTTCTGGTTCAAGTTGTTCCACGAAAGCACTTTCAAGTTCCAGGGGCTACACGAAAGCACCTTCAAGTTCTAGGTGTTCCGTGAGTTGAAAAAGTTTGAAGACCACTGTTCTAAAGGAGAATTACTAATACACAAAGTCTCGTCCTCAAATGAATGTCCTTAGTCATGCCAGACTTATTTTCTTTTCGTGTCAACCAAACTAACACTAAATTTTTATGTTCAATAGAATTTTCCTGATTTTCTAAGCAACTTGTGAAGTGTTTCCTATCAGAGAAGTCGGTTGTGTATTGAGATTTTGTTTTAGAAAAAAGTTTGCAGGTCAAACAAAAAACACTACCAATACTAGTTGAATAACATAGCCAAGATCTTTCAAGCGCTTGGCCATTTTAAAGCTTTTTAATGAAATGATAATTCGAAAATGATTTCTTTTGTCCTTTGTATTCTCTTACCGAAACAGAATATATGTTGTTTGGATTTTTATTTTGAAAATAACTCATTTCATGTGAAAGAATACAATCAATAAAATTATTGCTCAGCGATTTAGGCCACGAACCCACGTCAACGTATTTCTCAAGCCCAACATTGCCTAAGCACTTTCGGTTGGGGCATTACTGACATTCTCTGGCTGAACAATATTTTTTTCAAAAGGCTGCTAGCCATCAATATACTGCATATTTTTCTCATTAATATTTGCTTGTTGTGTTTCTTCGTTTTCTTTGACTAAGTTCCTTTCCCTTTCACTTCAATGGCATAACGTAAGCCCCTGCAACCCCGCATTGCGGGGGGCCCCAAGGTTCTAAGGGGCTCAAAGCCTATGTTATACCATGGTTTTTCAATCCCTTATAAGATCCGTTTTGGGGCCCAAACCCTGATTGCCTCTATTGCACAAAAATAAATGGCTACAGAAAATGTGCCACTGCGTTTGTATAAGTGCTCGATGCTCATCGGCACCGTCCTATGATAGAGCCTCTGTCTGTTCATTATTAATTTCCGCGTATTCGGTGGTAAGGCGGAAGAACTAAAGTAAATTGTGCTCTTGTTCTCGAAAATAAAAATAAATTTGGTATGGTATTTTGGGTATTTTTTTAAATGTATTTTTTTACTGGTTTATTATTTTATTACTATTTTGATTGGAAGCATCTTTTTCTGTTTGTTCTCTTCAACGGGGATCGGGGGCCCCTGGGCTGCAGCCCATTAAGCCCATACGTAGATCCGGCCCTGTTGAAGACATAGTTGGAAAAGTCACGCAGTATGTGGACAAGCGTTGTCTTGTTAATAAATAGCACTTGGGTGACTTAATCGCATAGGCAGTTCTTCTGACGTTAAAACCTCGTCCATGCAACTGTGCGCCATCAAAGTACGTTGAAGGACGACTAGAGGGGATTGTGTCCAAACAAATTGCTCCCCACCCTGTGTAATAACTGTATGTCTCTCGACAGCAAATGCCGGATCGAACCGAAGACCTGGCCGCTTCCACACGCACATGTGCTGGTCATCAGCGCTAAGACTGAATCGGGATTTATCGTTAAAGATCACACGCCTTCAGTAGGTCCCACTCTAACTTGCTCGTCAGAAAAAAATCCAATTGACATTGCCTATGATGTTTGGTCAGTGGTAACTTAATGGTCGTCCCCGAAAAGCTTCCCTTGATACTACTAGATGTCTTGCAGGTGGTAAATCGCATCGAACCGATTCTGGCGACACCATTGTTGAAAACATGACTAAGCAATCATCGCGCGCATTTGTGTTCCTGATCCTCCGGACGGTCGACTATTCCTCCGTAATCCATTGTTGCCAACACAGAGCAATTACTATATCACTCCAACCTAATTGGCGGTCGAAACGTTTGTTCTACCTTCCAACTTCTCATAGACGTCCACCCCTTCCTAAAATCCGATAATTGCTCGTACTGTCGACGGTTATGTCTCGGAGGAATGTCAAGTCACAATACCGTCTATCCAAGTCGAAAGATTTGTTTGAATAACCCTTTGACATCAGCAAATATGCTTTTAAACTCTCCCAGGTGCGCATACCCTTGTCTCAAGTGGCGGCGAAATTTTAATCTTTTACTAGACCATTTTTGTCAAGTTTCGCGATAGTAGTTCGATTTCTTCTGGGTGCATATATGTTTTTTGAGGCAGAGTGCATTTGAAAAGTGGTAGAAAATATGTGTATATCAATTAAAAGTAGAGTCGCAAGTATACTGAAAGATACAGAAATTCTTGGACCTATTCTTAAATTCCGGAATCAAATGGCAGCAGCCCATTTTTCATTATTTATACCATTATCTATCAATAAAAAATGTTTATCTTTCATTTCGAATGTTATAGTTGGAAACATTCCCTAATCCTTTTAGTTTCAACCTAAAAATGCAATTAAGTGAACTATCAAATCTAGAAGAACCATATCTGTGTCAGAAAACTTTCACTGTTCAATTCTTTTTTAAATGCATAAAAATGACTAGATTTGAATTCGCAAAGTCTAAAATTTTTCAAAAGAAATTTAAACTTTTGCGCATAAATTTTCTTGGTGCTCAATGCTGTGATATTATATTTCAGAAAGTTAATTGCATCGCTTTTTATTGATTTTTATTTGTCAACGTCTTTTACAATATCGCTGTTACCTCCATACAAGTATTTTGCTCTTTTGCTGTTTTTTTTTTAAAATAAGAATATATTTTTTCAGTGACATAATATTAGCTATCAATATCTATTAAAAATACCAGTTGAATTTTATGTTTATAACAAAATTAAGAAAGCTCTCCAAAATATTTTTATTTTTCCGTTTCCACAGTTCGACTGGATATAGTTAGATAAAACAAACGCATTTTTGAAAAATATATCGTTTTTATTTATGTAAATTTCGTCTGCGATGATTTCCAGTCATCGTGCTTGTAAAACTCATCATCAGGTTCAGGGACGTCTTTAAGGCATGGGCCAACTGGGCCCGGGCCTCGTCTCAACCTTAAAAATATCACGATTCGAATAATTTCAACGGTCAAACGTTATTTTTGGTTATATTATCTGAAAAACTGGGAATTTCGGACGATATGTCGACGTGGTTCATGTATAGGTCTAGGCTACCACTATACACCATCATTACTCATTCTGTCAAAAAGCGGTAGTCGGTCTGTGAGATTGTAAGTCATACACATTTATTTGTTTCGGGTTATTGTTTGTACGAGTATTTGACAACGCATATGTACTCTCTACTTTCATGGATCATAGGTGGGGCCTACATTTGTGTAGGGGCCCAGGGCCTCAAGAAGTCTTAAAGACGTCCCTGTGTGTGGATGGTGTATGGTATTAGATCTAGATCAAACATGGACGACAGTCATCACAAAATAATACAGTCTTGCCACTGTTGCTAGTTGATAGAGTCTGAAATTCCCAGTTTTTCGGAGAATATAACCGGAAATAATATTTGACCATCAGGGAGCATGGGCCAACTGGGCCTCAGCCGCAATGGGGGCTTCGTCTCGTTCTGGACTCAGCCTTAATAAGATCATAATTCGAATAATTTCAACGGTCAAGCGTTATTTCCGGTTATATTCTTCTAAGAACCGGGAATTTCAAACGTTATCATGTGATGACCATCGTCCATGTACAGGCCTACGCCTACCACCATGCACCATCATTACTCATTCAGTCAAAAGGCGGCAGTCTGTCGAGCCCGTTTGTACGTCAGAAAATTTATTTGTTTCATGTTATTGTCTGTACGAGCATGCTATGTACTGCATACTTTTAAGGGTCAAATGTGGGCCTACTTTTGCATAGAGGTCCAGGGCCTCAAGAAGTCAGAAGACGTCCCTGATCAGGTTGCAAATTCTGATATGATTGCAACTGTATAGTGAGTTTCTACAATTTGTGTGTGTGTGTGTAGAGTATAACTGTTTGAGTTATATTTTTATACAAAAATTTTATTGAGGCAATAGATTTCTACGCTGACGTGTCCGAGGACAAAAAAAAGAGGGATATCTGTTACTTGTGGTAAAAGGAGAAAGCAAGAGCATTAACACATCATTTACTCAGTGCCGGTTTATGTATTGGGCACCCAGGGGCCCGGATAAGCTGGACTTAACCAGATTTTCTGGCTATAAATTTCGATGCGCTAGTGCCAAGAGGACCTGTAGATCTGCGCCCAGGGCCCGAAATGAGCCTAAACAGGCACTGCATTACTTCATAGAGAAATAACTATTCGTACGTGCAGTAATTTTTAATAAAAACATGCAAGCAATGTGTACACAGGGAGAGAAATAATCACAAGTATTTGAGATTGTTATGAATCTTACAACACAAAAAACATGTTAAATTAAAAAGTTTATTGTTTACATGAAAAACCCAGCATGTTACAGTTGTTAAATGTTATTAATACTTTTAATTGTCATCTTATGAAGTTTTTAACCTTTTGTTGGCCACTAGTTACAAAAGCTTTGTCCCTACAAATTCCAGTTTGCAAAAAAAATCTATCATTTGAGAAGTGAATATATCATTGTGTAATGCTATTTCATTAGGTACGATTATTTTTACTTGAATATTGTAATCCAGTGCTTTTCACACTTTCAACCTAATTTTCAATCATTATTTTCATGACACCTTCCCCTACATATATTAGTACTTTATTGAATGCAAAAATAATGTTCTTTGACGATAAAGCTGCAATACAACCTTAATTGTAAGCCGTACAAATTATCAAGATAAGTATTAAATTTTGTATATGCTATTTTTAAGTAACAGATATTGTAAGTAAATTACTTTTTAAGCCTTACATAACTTTTCCTGACTTTATTTGTAAGTGTATTATATCAGTATAAACGCGTATTTTAATTTTTATAATGTATTTTGGTTTGCTTCCTTTCAGTAAATTAATAATTTTTAAAAATATCCTTTGTTTTCGACTTTTCAATAAGTGTGCGCCTCCCACATAGGGTTATGACGTCCCCTAGGAGAAGCCTGCCCTACAACTTAAGAATCGCTGCTGTAATCCAAATATATGAAAATATTTTTATAGACAAAGTAAGTGAAAAACATTTACAGGTAATGTAATTCCAATGGAATACAAATTAAACATTCCAGAATGTTAATCATTCAGAATGTGATGCAGAAAATAGAAGTGCACCTTACTTTTTCAGTGATATTGTTCACTGAATATGTATACTTCTTCACATGTGAAATGATGCTTGTTGTTAGTGGCATACACAAGGGGAAGGTTTGGGGGTTCACCCTCCTCCCCTTGAGACCAACAAATTTTTAATTTTCACCAGAGATTATCCTTTCGATCTTAAATATGTGTTTTATTAGAATATAGCACACTCCTCGCCATAAGAGAGGCCTGTGTACATTGCTGTTTAATGTAAACCCTGCAACTGAGTTTAGGGAGGAAGCTTTATTAAAACAAAAATCAATTTAAGGTTTTAATAACTACTGCCCTTTTAAATGAAACCTAGTACATAAAAATGTTTTGCCTCATAATAATTACAAAGGTATTTAAATTGTTATTATTAATTTAATATTTCATTCCTTGAAAAAAACTTAAGTTGAATTCTAAGAAAGGAAAAGGCATCATTCTATAGAAAAATGTGATATTAATTATATACATACACTCCTAGCAAGAAAACAAGCAAACAAAAAAAAATAAAATTTTCAGGAAAATTTAAATGTGAATAAGCAAAAATTCAAATAGTTTTACATGACTTCCAAACAAGATTTATAATCTGTGAAGGTTTTGTCAAATTTACAAATTTCAATTCATATTTTATACACTAGTACAAAAGGAATTATTATGTATTAAAAAACTTAAAGGAATTTTTTCAACCATGACAAAATGTTTTATATTTAAAAAAAAGTAAATAAAATAACATATGTGCCAATTTTCTTAACACTAATATAAGTGTAAATTTTCTTAAGTAAAGTGAATCATTTGATTTAAAAAAGGAAATTTTTCAGAACAACTTTTCTTTTTTTTATATTTATTTCAAAAAAAGATGCAAAAACTTGTTTCAAAATAATTTTATAAAATTACATTTCTGGTATTCATAATGCATACATAATTTCAATATAATAAAAAGAATGCAGAATACACATCAAAAATTTGATGGTCTGTATCACAATCCCCTTTTTATGGTTATACTAAAAAGTTAAATAATTTATAATTCTTTAGAAAAATGTTTTTTATTGCTTCAATGAACCATTGAGAATTTGAAGCATTTCGAGTTGAATTACTTAAAAATTCTGTTTGGATGTTTTTTTTGATATTGTAGCCAATTGTGATCTGATTTATGGGGAGGTAGGATATATATATATATATATATTAGATGGAAAAATTTTCTTCAATTAATATACTTTTAATATAATTTTATGTATTTTTCTAGATTGATCTTTCTTTTTATTAAGAAAGATTTATCTTATATTTTGTTCTAAAATACAAAAATATTGAGCTATTCTCATATTTTTCAAAAAAAAAAAAAAAAAAAAAAAAAATTGAAGATTTTTTTTCTCTTTTAGGTAATTTACAGCAGACAAGGTAGACATGCAGTTTTTATTTTAAAAAATCTGTTTTGAACATACTTCTAAAGTAGCATTAGATTGTATTTTTTAAGTCATAATGGTAAGCATATAGCCATGAACATTTTCAATTAATTTAAACATCTAATAGTCGAATTGAAATATTATTATAAGGAAGAATCTTCCTATTCCATACAGGATTATCTATACAAACTGCTTGTAATTTTTCCAAATTTTTTAAAGGGCATGTTCCATTTTAAATAGACTCCATAATCTTATACATCTGTTCATAACACACACAATGAGCCTCAAAATTTTGAGCCAATGTTACATGATGAAATGACTCATCAAACCAATGTGAGAACTTTGAGCTTTGACAGAATTAATGCACAACAACACCTCTTTAATGGTATCAGAAATATGCAACTTAAAATTAAAATATATGCACAATGTATAAATGTAACAACTCAATTCAAAAACCAACAAAACAATTTTTACACATCATAATTACTACAATAAAATATTACATGCTAATAACATAAATAACAATTTCTCAAATAAATATTAGTACAGACAAATGTTGTAAATTAATAAGAAAGGATGCTAAATTTATATATATTTATGTTATTTTACTTAAAAAACATGCACACAGGTTGTGCGGTAAATCTAAAAATATTTTATGAATAGTATTTGTTTATCATTGGTGTAATAGCGAATGATTAATTTTGTACCTTTTGTAAACTGGCAATGTGTAATATTATCTTTGGTAATCTGACAATGTTTTGCAATATTTAGTCGAGTAAAAAAAATAAAGATGCCGATTGACTATGAAAATGCTTGGAGTATTAATTTTATGTAAAACACGTTAGATACTTTGCAAGCTGTATTTTGAAGCTTAAGAAATCAGGTAGATTTCTAGAAAGCACACAACACAGGTATATAATTTACGTATACACTATGCACAACTCCCACCAGTCATTTGGAAACACCAAGTAACTGAATTCATAATTTTAAATTTCTCAAAGCAATTTTCTTTCAATATTTTTGGACATAAATTGCTGATGCTTGCTATCTATCTTATTTCAATTATTTAATTTTATTAAAACAAAATATTACTCAAAAACTGTAAATTTTTTCATGAATTTCAGGTAATTTCAATTATATTCCTTAATATATTATTTTAAGCAAAAAATTTGATAACTTTTTCATACATTGAGATACAGTATGTATCTGAAAATTCTAGAAAGCAAAATATATGCACATATGTTCTTTGCATGATATGTTTTTGTGAGCTTCATCAAATGATACAATAAATAAAAATGAAAATATTTTTTTAATGAAATTAAAAAATCTATACAATAAAAAATCACAAATAAAATTTACAGCTTTAAAAGGAATGAAAATATTTACAATACTGACGATAATTCATAACTATATTGATCACAGAAAGTTGCTCATCTTTTCTTGGCTTTTTACATACCTCTTAAATAACATATAAGTTTTATAATCAAGTTTTAATTCGGTCATAACTGATGAATGATTCAACTTCACAATATGGGAACTAAAACAAATCATACTTCTAAGGCTTTATAGCTAGCTATTATTTGTTCAACGTTCATGACAGCCAATTTAAACTCTTCTTTGCTCAAACCACATTGCTCATAATGATGGAAATAGGCTTTATATGAAAATAATTGCCAAGCTTTGGCAACTACATTATTTACACAAGACACTGAAAGTTGACCATTATTAGCAAGAACTGCAGTTCTGTCATAAGGTAAAAAGGGACTTGAATGCCTCCACATTTTCAGCCTTAGAGCATTAGGTACCCAAGAGGCATAAGGTAAGGAAGGTTTATGAAGAAGTTCTGGATCAGCTACCTCTGAATCGCGGCCTCGTAACACAAGCAAGTTGGCTAACGAAATTGGAGGAGTGTTGGTAATATTTGTGGATGAACTGCATTGCCCATATACTAGAAATAGAAAGGGAAAAATTATATTACAGCTGAGTAACAATTTATTTTAATGAGCTTTTTTCAAGTACATTACTTGAAAGAAGAGATAATACTCATCTACATATATCTACTACTAAATTAAATTCAGTGGCCCAACAACCTATGAGGCCTACTGTGTCCATCTCAGTTTTTATGACCTTGGGTGCTGAGGTGCATGAGCAGATGCTTAAGGCAAGATAGGTAAAGATGCTTAGGTAAAATTTCCCCTATTTTCCCAAACCAACAAAACAATCTGCCATAAAGGAAACTAAATGATCAAAGGTAGTCCATGTTTTTTTAAAATTCAATTGTAATGAATTTATAGATATTTTTTTCTAGTAGAATACCCAATCAAATTTGAAATTACAGACATTTTGCTGGATCAAAGTGACTGCAATTGGATATAATTTGTAGCTTGCATCATTATTGCTATACATTTAATCATATATTCTTTCTCAGAGAAGATAGTTTACTAATCCCAGCAAATATATAATCCTTGTACATCAATGTTGCTTGGCAGTGATAGACTTTGGAAACTATCTTCCAAAAAAAGAACTGGATGCAGTTAAGACAAACAATATATTCTACAAGAAAAGATGTAAACAGCACTTAGGACAAAATGACTGGATACCATTCTTGAAAAAACAATGATATTTTGAGCAATTGGTACTTGATTTATCATTTGTGATGTGCTTTAAAATTTTCATATGACAGGCAATATTGTATTAGTCAGTTAGACAAATGTATATGTCAGTACAACAGACATCCCCAAATGCCCATTTTTCCTATCTTTGGCATATGTTAATATAATAGGCTTTTTATACAATTCTTTATACATCTGAAAGTATATTTTTGCCTACGTTAGGTATTGTGTGGAAAACAAAACAATCAATAAAAACAAATTATTTGGCAATATAAAGCAAAAGGAATACAAACATGTGTAAGGCTCAAAATGAGTTGGGTTCTTAAGTTTCTGCAAGGGAAAAAAATAAAATAAAAATGCTTTGTGTGTTTTATGAAATCACATTTACAAATCAAGGGAAACCAATAGCTAACAAAATATAACACACAAGAGAAAAGAGAAACTTCATGAATCCCCCCCCCCCCACTTAATAAATAAGATTCCACCATTTTTGCCTACTTATTTTCTGGTTCTTGTAGGTAAAAAACAATATATATGATGTATGGGAGAATATAGTCAGCAGATGACAGAAATTTAGCAAAAATATGTAATGAAAGATTGAAAAGTATAAAAGTTGGCAGATACTTATTTAACCCTTTGGGACAAAGGACATAAATGCATACACATCTCTAAAGCCAGAGGGTTTATTGTAGTCAAGCCTAAATCCATAAAAATAATGAGATACACTAATGAAATAAATTTAGAGAATTTGCATATTTTACTGAATTGCATGAAAAGAACTGAACTGAACTGAATGGAAAATCACTGCTATTAGATAAAAATGCCAATCTTAAACAGCAAATACATAAGTGTATACGTGTGTGGAGACGGAGCCAGCAGAAAAACAGGCTTCATAAGCGTGTGTAAGTTAAGAGGTATTTCGTTTGACAGCACATCTTGGTGAATTTCTTGGTGTTATTTTGAAGCAATCGGTTCAATTCAAATTGTAACAGTAAAAATGAGTAACCCCCAACGTTTAGATGATGGAATGAGGTGGCAGGTTATGGGGAGGCTAGAAGAAGGTTAATGTCAAGTCCAAATTAGTAGAGAGTTCAATTTAACGCCCAGTGTTGTGTGTAACTAATGGAAACAGTTTCAGGATACTAGATCCATCAAGAGAAAGCCTGGGCAAGGTCGTTCAAGAGCCACGACGGTCAGAGAAGATCACCATTTGTCGATTATAGCAATGCGTAACAGAGGGGCTACAGCTTCTTAGCTCTATCGTTACTTGTATGCAGCCACAGGAACCCATGTATTAAGGGTGACTGCTTCCAGAAGACTTCAGGAGAGAGGATTATTTGCCAGAAGATCTCCGTTTATGCACAGGAGAGTCTGTTTAGAAGGTGCAGACAGCATAGAGATTGGAGTTTGGATTAATGGGCAAACGTTCTGTTCACCAATGAGTCCTGTTTCAGCCTAAATACCGATTCTCACTGTACGTTCACACCTACCCTCCAATGTTCGCGAAATCAACAATTATGGTGGAGGTTTCATGGTCCGGACAGGAATCATGATTGATGGCTGTTGGATGTCTTTGAAAGAGGCCGTGTGACTGGTGTGAGGTATAGGGAGGAGTTCTTGGAGCCCTATGTTTGCCTTTTCAGGGGTGCATGTGGCCCCAAGTTCATTTGAATTGACCATCATTCTAGGCCACATAGAGCACTTTTGATCGACGAATTTCTACAGAGTGAGGATATTCGCTGTATGGATTGGCCAGTCAAGTCTCCAGACCTCAACCTTATAGTGTATGTCTGGGACACTCTGGGGAGGGCAACTGCAACCCCTTCCGAGAACCATCCAGGAAATTTCATCCCAGAAAGAACAGTATTGCTGAACAAGTGGGACTAATTGCAACAAGAACTGACAAACTGCCTTATTTCAAATATGACATCATGCTGCGAGGCCTACATAGCAGTAAGAGGGGGCCATACCCCCTATTAACCCATTTATTTTATTTATTCTGCAACAACTCTTTCATACCTTCCAACTCCAATGAGTGTTACACATGATCATGCGTGTGTATTGCAATTGTTAAATGGTTATTTGTTTTGAATTGTATCAATATATGTACAAATGATATTTCATTAAAGTCAGTCCAGTAGTTCAAGAGATAATTGATCAAGTCTGCAAATTCTCTTAATTTCTTACACCAGTGTATAAATGTGTTGTTCAATATTGTTCTGTGTATATTATACGAACGACATATGCTTTACATATTTCGTATTAATTTTGTAATTTTTCATAATCATCCCTTTCTGTTCAAGTACAATTTTTTAAACATTTTACTGTCAGTATTTGTAAAAGGAAAAAAAAAAAATTTTGTCCATCAGATCTAAATATCTATTAAAAACTAGACTGCAAAACCAAACTAAATGCTCTAGCAAAAATAAAACTCTCATCTTCACTACAAACAAAAATTACTTGTTCATTTCAAGAGCAGTCATAAAGATTTCAATTTGGAAACATTCTACTCCCCTAATGTTTATAAATCGAAATCCACATACATGTGAGTAATATTTTTCTCATTTCAAGTAGGTCAGATCTACAAGTATTTCAAAGAAGGAGAAATGCACTGGAACACATGTGTGATGTTCGGGAGCTGTGAGTGTTTCATGATGGCACATATACGTATGTGATGCTCATCTTGAAGGGGTTAATGTATACTAACAAAGTGAAAAGCAATAGAATAAAATGGATATTTTCTACTATATCTTTTTCTATATCATTGTAAATTTAGAACAATTAGAAAAATCATTGTACTTCACACTGTATTTAAAAGGAAAATTTTTTTAATCTTTAAAATTTTTCTTTATTTAAAAAATAAATCTTCAGACAAAACACAAAAAGGAAAAATTAATTTCATGCAAATCACAAATTACTAAAGAAAATTAATATCTTTAACACTGCCATAAGAACATAATATATTTACTTCCTTAATAGTTAGCTTTTTTACTATTATGAGAATTTTGTTGAAAGAGAGTAAATAATATAACTGACCTTCATCTATAACAGTGTTATAGAGAACCATTCTTCTCAGGCTACGTAATAAGCCTGGCCAAGTATAAGCACTGAATGGAAGAGATGTTAAAGGCTCTTGAGGAACAGACCGGAGACCTACTAATTTAAATTGTGGATGAGGGACTAAATGTTCCAATAAATCATCTGAAAAAAAATTATTTATCATTATAATTATTTTAATGAAAATTTCAAAAACAATTTCAGTTGTAAAACATTTACATAGCTTAAAGATGAATAAACAATAATTAATTTAAAAAAATCAAAAATTTAATCTAGAGACAGTGTAAATTCAATTAAAAAAACTATTTTCAGTACAGTTTGTGAGCATATGCACAAATAAATTTATCGATATTCCCAAAAATATTATTTCCCAATGTTATAATATAACTTGCTTTTATATCATAAAAATTTGACGATGAATACTCTGATAGATATATTGTCAATTAGAGTTACACTCTGAAAAAAAATTAAGGGCAACTGGTGATGTGTGTACCTCATAAATTTGGACTATGGTCATAAGGATGATACCTAAGCTGGTATTGCACTCTCAATACAGGGTTATTCCTAATTCCCTCCAAGGTTAAGCACTGACCCACTGGTTTAGCAAGATGAATATGACAAAAAGGAACATTCAAAAGAACACAGAAATGATTTAAGTTTTATTTACAAATTTTACAGGTGTTCAATATGTGAAACCTTGGTTACATGGCATACATCAATGCAATAGTCTATCAACACTATTGACAGCCAATGTTATCCTTTCATGCAATTCTGCTACAACTATGTGGCAAAGAGGGTATAAAAACTTGATCCTATGTAAAAGATCAAATTTTAGGATGACAAACATGCTGTCAATAACATTAATAGTACCATATGGCAAGAACTGGACTATTGTATTGATATATGCTGCGTATAACCATGGTTTCAAACATAGAACACCAGTAAAATATGTAAATAAAACTTGAATTATTTCTGTATTCTTCCACAAATGTACTTTTCTGCTGTATTAGTTTTTTTACTATAGCGTTTCTAGAACTTGGAGGGAATTATGAATAATTGTATTTCTACACCATGCCAATATGAGAAATTTGAGCCTTGATAAATTAGGCCAGAGGTTCCCAAACTTTTTGTCTAATAGACCCCTAACCATGGGTTTTGGGTAGATGACCTTTGCTGACCTAATATTGAATTTTTGCAAGTTTATCAAATTAAATGTTTTTTTGAGAGTTGGTATAGAGCAATTTACTGAAAAAAATATAAATTTCTAACTGCAGTGAAGAATATTGTTGAAAACTTAAACACATTTTAATTAATGCAAGAAATAACTTATCATCAAACAAATGTTTATAATGGGAAGGAAGAATCTGGTACTTCCATAACAAATTTTCAATATTTGGCATCAATCTCATCAGCTTTAACCCTAAATCTCCTCGGTTAGTAGTGCCCATTCTTTTATTAATTTTGGAGATAGGCAGCCCCGCTGAAACTCATTCTAACTAGGAAAAGCAATTAAAACCTTTCTCATAATGCTGTAAATAACTTGGGATTGAAGTACAGGTATGTCATTTTAAAGCCAAAATTGCTGACATCTGTTTCTAAACTTTACTTCAAGATCTCTGGTACTGCCTATTTCAATCGATTCCTATTACCTCTTTTAATTAATATGACATCTTTTTTTCAATGTGACCATATGAACTCATTATCTACTGTGGTTATTACCATAGTCAAAGCATTCTCAAACCCAAGTTCATAATAAAGGCATAAATGCATTGAAATGTTGAGCATAGTTTAAAACAACATATTCCTGGCAGATTGTCTGAGGTCAATTGAGAAACTGGGACAATTCGCAAAGTCCAATATTGTACTCATTTAGATTAATTCTGGCAAGAAATGCTGAAATGATGGTCCTTGTTTAAATAAAATTTATGCTGTCATCTTGTAAATGCAAATTAATCTTCTTAAATTAAGTAAGTAAATCTGTTAAATAGATAAAATCTGGTTTCCATTTGATTAAATTTTCTTTCAAAATTAGTCATGATCTAGTTTAATGAGAGCCACTATCATAAACCCCCATTTACACCTCATAGACCCCCAAATTATTTTTTTGCTAACATGGACCTCTTTCAGGTCATCACAGACCCCTAAGGGTCAATACAGACCACTTTGGGAATCACTGGGTTAAGCCATAGAAGGTTTTGTGGCGGGTTTTCAATGATTTTATGCATATTCTCCAAGAAAACACACACCCTTTAATTATATTTATCTTTTTTAATTATTGATGTACTACACAATTACCTTACACTGGTTTAGCTATTTATTTTGACATATTGCTTGATTCTCTAGCAGCAAAATTGGACAAATGAAAAACAATTTCATGAATATATAATTTATTTGAAAATATTTTCTTATCACAAAACCCATAATTAGACAGAAACAAATCTTACTAAAAACTGGTGCAATTCCACCAGAATTTTCAACTGGAAAGAGAAGGTTTGCTAACTGCTGACTAGCAACAGTGTTCAAATCATTCAAAGATGATTTCTTCAGTCCCATCTTATGATGGCATAGTTTCATTAACCAATCATTTTCAAACACAAATACAGCATCTGCTGATTTTTGCAAGGATGCAAGACTCAGAGTAGCATTATAAGCTTGTACAGATACCTCTCCACGTTGAAAAGGCCAAACAGTCTGGAAAATGAAAAAAGGTGTGTTTAAGAAAAATTTATTTATCTTACATCACTGTAAAACAATCTCTAGATAAGAATAAGCAACATAAAAATCATCCATTTCATTAAAGACAATAAAAATAAAGTTTTCAAATGAAAAGTAGAACATAATTTTTTTTGAAAGGTGAAAGTTGTAAGAGGTTTAGCAAAATTTTAATTGAAAGTTTATTAACATAGATTAAGCTGTGTATATCAGAAACAATTTATTCATATCAAATTTAGTGATAATAATCATATTTTAACAAATGCTTTTTTTTGTTAAAATTTAAGAAATTTTCATTTTTTCCCCATTAATACTTAAAACACTACCACTTTACTACATTTACATGTTTCATTTCAGTTTTTTAAGTAAATGAAAAATAAATGTTTGAAATATATTACTCCTGACATTCTCAAGATTTAAAATGGGATACCTTCTTCTGTAGGAAAGAAACACTATGCTATTTATAATTCAATAAGGTTAACAATTTAATAACTACTTATATATTTTAAGAATATATACATTATTCAACATTAGTCTCTTTACAAAAAGTTGGAGACATTTTGTTTTGAATATCTTTATAAAGATCCAAACATAAAAAATAAACATTATTAACTAGTCATTTCTAGATAAAATTTTATTTGTTCAAAAAGCACTGGCATTAACATTGTTTGTCTTCATTTTTCATTTCCATACTTTTTAATCATGGAATCATCCTTATTTTGAAGATATAATTTTAACGAAATACATGAAATAATATAATCATGAGAAATATAAATAACATGAGAAAATATACAATGTTTTATTCTTATTTAATATTAATTTACTTTTTATACATAAATTACCAAACTCAACTTTTGGCCTCCAATAAGAAAAGGCTCAAAGCTATATAAATAATATAGAAATAAGAAATAAACAGCCATAATAAGAAAAGCTTTAATGGTACCATTTATGGAGTCGTGAAGAGTTCTATTGGATCAAAGGAAATTTACCAAGAAAAATGCACTATTTTCTAACTGCAAAGCACTAAAGTGTTTAAGTAAATCCTTTATAAACAGTATCACAAAATGGATTCTCTTACAATTTACAAAAAATTTAATTATAATGAATTAGAATAGCATTAATTTTCCTGGCATAAAAATAAATGGAATTTTAATGAAAATGCAAATAATATTTTATCCTGAATTTGGCTATAGATTACCAACATCTGTTCAAGATAATAAACTGAATTATTCATAACTTTTACAGCCCCTTTATTAATAACAATTGCTTTCCTGAAGTAAGATTATTTAATTAATTGAAACAGTATGTTCAGTGAAGAACACAACTTATTACAATACAAGATTATAAACATGTACAAAGGAGAACAGTAATATTATGTGAGAAATAACTCTAATAATATAGATAAAGGACAACCTCCCATAATCAGGAACATAAAAAATTAACAGCATATATAATTTTTACAAAAGGATATGAATTATTCATTTAAAGTTAATTTCCCTAAAAAGTAAATAAACATCAGATATAAGAAGGTATAATTTTAAAATTAACCACACTAAAAACTTAAAAAAAGTACATTCAAAATTTCATAGATGAAGATTTGGTAAGAAAGTTCACAATAAAATGTAATAAAAAACTTACAATACTTGATGATGAATTAGATGGGAAATTATCTTGAACAACTTCAGATATATATGATCCAAAGCCACTGCCAGTTCCTCCAGCAACTGATGAAAATAAAAGGAAGCCCAAAACATTATCACATCTTTCAGTTTCTTTATGGATGGCATTCAAAACATTTTCTTGCAATTCTGGTCCATGACAATGGTATCCCATTGCCCAATTATTACCAGAGCCCAACTGTTGGACATTGATGACACAGTCATCTCGATAGGACCATTCAACATCTTTCTGAGAAGTGGCTATTTCCTTAATTACCTAATAAAATTTAAAAAATTCTTCTTTGGAAAGAATATACAAGTATTAGGGAAAGAACAATTAAATTAATTCTAGTTGATAAATTTTAGACAGCCCCCACCCCCCAGGAATTGTTGTAATTTGATGTTAAGTCCCATTCAAAAACTATGTGCAGTTGGAATAATTGAGAAGCATACTTACTTTAGATTCAGTATCAATTAAAATGGCATGGGCATAATTCTTTTCATTTTCCTTTTCATAATCAGAAAAGAATCTAAAAAGTAAAAAAAAAAAAGGGTAGAAGGGAAAATGTATAATGATAAAACTTTCACAATGCTTTTCCAATGCACTTTTTCATTACAAAGGAAGCAAGCTCTCAGCATAAAATGCTCCTTCTCTCGAACTGTGAAATAAAATTAATCTACAATAAAATCAAATTAGCAGCCAATCAATTAGTCATATCTAAAACAGAAACTGTGTTGCATGGTACACATTTACCATCACAATATAACTAATAAAGTGAAAATCCTTACTAGAGTTAAATGACATATTACTTTCTTTGATAAATATATGTTGGATATCCCTTTTTGCAAAAGCAGAGCATCCAGAACCAGCAGACTAGAACAAAATAAATTTCCGTATTTTCCAATATATTATCCGTGTATTATGTGTTTAAAAAGTTTCAGATTTGCTAGTGCGTATTATACACTGCCGCAGATAAAATGATAAAAAATTCTCCATCAGAAATGCGTACAATAAAGTTTTGAAAGAAATACTCTTTATGTTTTACAAAAAATGAATAACAGTTGGTGGTGAAAGCTTTTTCGACTCAGCCAATATTTTTCAGCTACAACCAGTTTTGTCCAATTACAATCAAGAGCAAATTCGGTTCATAGGAAAGATATTAATTACAGTTGCTAGTCACTGGTGTCATTTCGCATGCCTTCACATGAGCTGTTCCTTCCTGAAAATATTCACGTTCATATATTGTCATGTTGAAGTGGAAGCGTGTAAATTACAGGACTGATTTTGAATTAAAAGTTACAGAAAAGGCTACCAAAGTAGGAAATCGGGAAATTGCAAGATTGTTTAATGTTGATGAATCAAATATTTAATTGTGGTAAGGAAAAAAAACAAGGCTAACTTTAAAAAATCGAGGCCTTTCATCGAATATTTTTTAATTATGGACTCGATGAAGCACATCCCAGTGAGAATGTTAAAAATGTCGCCCATCCGGTATAGTGGTTAGCGACGCTGACTGCTATACCATAGGGCCTGGGTTCGAATCCTGGAGAAGACATGGATGTTTGTAAATGTATAGTGCCTTCGCGACAAGGGGGTACTCTAAATAGCCATCGAGTTGCAAGTCCTCTCGTGAGGTTGGTGGAAGGGGAAGAGAGGTGGGAGGCCCCTGACACTCCCAGGGTGTTCTCCCTCAAAATTGAGGTGGAACCGAGCGAATCGTACTGTCACCTGCATGGTGCTCAAAGCTATGGCTAACGACAGGCTTACAATATAGCCCAATGCCATGATGAATTTCATGGGCCTTGATCTGACTATGTCAGAGAGGTGGCATTAGAAACAACAACAACATGTTAAAAATGCTCTGAAGAGTCCGCATCTGCAACTTATACCTGCAGGATTGACAAAGCAATTACAGCCTTCAAACATTGGAATTAGCAGATATTAAAATTGAAAGTTTAGAAATTGTGGTAACAATAAATGTCCGATAAAAAAAAGAATTTTACAAATTTTTTTTTTATACAATTTATTATTTATAATCTTAATCATATTGTGTATTTCTTTTTTATCTGACACTACATTATCGGCAGCATATAATTTGGATTATTTGCTGTGTATTATACAGCGCTGCGGTTTATGCAACGTTTTTTATTTTTCCACTCGAAAAAAAAAACGGCCTTGCAGATGTTACACTGCTGTGGATTATATACAGAAAAATACGGTACCACAATCAATCTCATTTTGCAAGAAAAGTGTCTGTAGTCAATTTTTGAATGTTGTCTGAATTATGTAAAAAAAAAAAAAAACCATATGGTGTTTTAAAACAATATATTTTGAATATTCTTTAAGAGAAATAATTATTTTGTTACTTACAACTAAAAATTACTGAATCCAAAAAAATTCTTCACCAGATAACTATTCAGTAAATTCATTACAAATTGCAGGGCCACTTTTCCGCTTCGGCACACTAGACTGGTGCCTAGTGTGCCGATTGGAAAAAAATTGGAGGGTGAAAAAAGAGAAAAAATTAAAATTACAGTGAACTTACCACTACCAAGAGAGTCATGAGAGAATTATTTTTACCCTTAAAAGAGAAAGGACTGAAATGAGATCTACTATGAAAAAAAATATTAACAGTTTGATGTTGCTATGCGCTCAAAATGATATTACAATGGAAATTGTTTACAGTGATGTCATTAATAATTTTGCAATGATCAAAGCTCAAAGAAAATCTTTGTTGCACAAATACAATGACTCAACAAAGAATAAGGATGTCTAAAAGTAAAAAATAGTAAAGCAATAAGCAATGAAAAAGATAATAATTAACAAATTGAAACAGTTCGTACAATAATGTATACTCTATACTGTAATTGCAAACAATCTCATTAATTTATTGTACTAATTTACAAAAGGGAGGGTGAGTGTCTAAGATGCTGTAAGGTAAGAAATGAATAATAGTGGCCAAACCATGCCACTATCCTTTTCTTACAGCTGCCATTCAAGGACATAGCGGGTCATTAGGTAGGGAATAATGAAAAGACTCTCCAAAGAGCAAAAGCAAAGAAAGGGAAAAGAGTAAGAGCTTAGGGAAACTCCCTCTGGAACCAAAATTGGCAAGATAAGAACTGAAGGAACATGACTGAACATGCTCTGGAAATAATGGAAAGGAGGTGTAACAGTTTGAAATGCTTAGGAAATCGGGGAAGTTAAAAATGGCCCTAACAAATTGTCTTGTTTATACCATTGTTTGATTCTTCAATTCAAGAAAATTTGGTTCTCCAGCTGATTCCTTAGAAGTTATTAAAGTTGATTCCTGATTACCCTTGAGTTTGCAGTATTGATATTTGTATGGAAATACTTATCGGCTGGCAAAGTGATTAATTTAAATTCTTGAATTGGTTGACATGAAATGCACATTAATTTCACAATAATATTTAAGTACATGTATATCTGGATTAAAACTAATGAATATTGACACTTGGTACATTATATATTAATTTATTATAAGCAATATAAATAAATCAAATAAAAACCACTTTTTGGGAACTTTTTCCATAATAACAATTTAAAATGAAACAATTCTTTTTTAATGTAACATTCTGAAGCAGCATGAAGTTATTAGTGATGGTCCTTATAATTTTGAACCTCAATCAAATTACGTGGATGTCAGCTGGCCCGGCATACCATTCTACAAATTTTCAGTTCAGGCCAATATGTGGACTTTGAGCCTTGACAGTTTTAACATAGATTAGTCTCTCTACATGATAGGTTTTTAGTAGTGTCATGATTTCAGCTTAGGACTTTCCAGGAAAAAATCTGGCTATGAGCTCAAAATCATAACCATAGTTTAAATAAAAAGATATTTAGATGAAAGAGATTTAAACATTCTAGTAATGCATTGAAAAAAACTTACAATTACAATATTTTATGAACTCAATTTGCAGCAATGAAATGGTTCTTAGTTTTATTAAATAATTCATTAATATTAATAATATTAAAAAAATGAAAACAGTAATACAAAAAATTAGAATAACTAAAAGAAATGCAGTTTAGAAGATATGCAGATTTAATGGGCATCAGCTCCTCAACACAACAAGTCTTCATGAGTCAAGGACTCAAACCCACAATTCAATAACAAGGATAATGAGTTCCTAACCATGATCACTCAGCTACTGCAGCCACTAAAACATTCTCTAAGATTATTCAAAATATTGGAATACTGAAATTTTTTTGATTGGACAGCATTGATAATAAAATTTACATAAATGGCACCATATAGAGCTAGTATGCTCACAAAAATGTGTTTGAAAGTCAACTTTAGTGAGATGTAAAAAGTTAAAAAATAGGTGAAACACAAAACATACTGAACTTCTCTAAGATTGTGCCTCTATGCAATGAGGAACTTGGCCAACAGAGGATTGTTAAAAAAAGAATTGTTCGAAAAAACGAGTAAATTTTTTAAAAATTAAAAACTAATTAAGCAAATAATAAACATAAATGAACAGTTACACTAAAACAAGACAATGTATTTAATGGGAGAGAAAAACTGTTTCAGAAACCTGAGAATCATAAAGAGAAAAAAGCAAGAACAGAGGCTTCAACATCTATCACATTACAATGATTCTATGAAGTTAATTTGCTCAACACAAAACTGTTGCTTGCAAGTAATTAAATAGAACTAAGAAGTAAAAGATCTAGAGAACAATAACACTAAATATGGATTGCAAAGAAGTATTTGAGGCTGGAAGCGATAATCTGATGTTATGATTTTTTAATAGTCATAAGATATCAGTGTTTGGCATTACAAGCAAGCTTTAACAGCTGGAGTGTAGAATAAGATGCCCTTTGGAATAGGCAATGTTTTTTAAGTTTCATGTTATGATAATGATTTCATTCTAGCAAACTGTTTACTTTGGTAATCCAGATAAAGGAAAAAATGCTGGCTTATTTTGATAAACTTACATGTTTTCTATACTTGATTACTATTCATTATTTAAAATTGGCAGATATTATTAAAAGGGCAAACATTTTTTTTATAGAATAAACACTTTAATGTTCTTGTAGAAAAACTTTATAAGGAAATTATCTTGGATATTCATTACAAATTTGCATCATTCAATTATATTTTTTGGAGTTAGTTCTCAGTTATTATTCCTAAACAGTAAAATTTATAAGTATAATTTACATTCTTTTTTAAGTGATTTTAAGAGCACAAGGGGAATGTACTTGTGATATAACAACGTGTTAAAAGCTTGATATTAATTAATATCACATGTTCAGTTTGTAAAAACAACATGCATATTTGATTGCAAACACAACTAATGAATCTATTTGGAAATACCATAATAGCAGAGGCATAACATACACCCTCGCATCACAAGGGATCCAAAGTCTGATTGATGCCAAGTATGTATCCTTTGTAAGATCTAGCTTGGGGCCTCAAACCTGCGAGAAATGACAGTTGAAAAAAGTAAATTAGACATGAATCAGATTTTAATGAGAACCAATAAATATGTTTGAAAAGCCACACAACTAGGATTTAATTTCTTTTCAGATTGTCTTAAAGAGAAGTATCCCTAAGGGCAAGCCTCTAGAATATAGCTAAAACTCAATCACTTTATTTGAGATTTAACTCTATTTTAAATATCTGAGTTCACATAAAAAAATGCAGAAAATCAGCAATTTAGTAAGAAGCAATTTATTATTTTTTTTGAGGATCTTGAAAAAAGGTTTGTTTTTCTTTCAAAGAGTAAGAGTTTTAACTTAAGTTTTTGTTTTAAGAAATGGTGTAATTCCTAATGTTTAAATCTCTTAACTCCAATAGTTATATATTAAAATTTATATTTTACACTTCTATTTTGTTTGTAATTTCCTATTTTGCTATTAACAAATGAATTTTGGTAGTCTGGTGACACTGTTAGCAGATGCCAAAAAATGAACAACTTCACCAAAGGGTGTTCTGTTGCACACTTTAACCAGCTTTTACTACAGATTGTTTGAAACCCTCACTTAAGTTTAACATTTGAATTTGTATCAGTGCTCAGGAAAGCTATATATTTTGACAAAAAAGGTAAGTTATGAATGATAGATAGAAGTATATGAGCATTTTATTTTCTTCATGGAAGATGTATTTGGGGTTAACTTTATCTTATAATGGGAATTCCCATCTTGTTAAATGTTATTATTGATTAGCTATATGACTGTCATTCAAGATTAGGCTCTAAATAAATAAAAATGAACTCACAGAAAGTATGTGTAATCCATCAGGCCAACTCTAAGTATGGATGGAAATAAAAAATTTGTGCATAATATGCCAGATTGTATACACAATATTATTCAAGCCAAAAAAAAAAAGATAACACTAATTTCTAGCTACTTACATTTTTGAGTAAATGTGCCCTTCAATGAATTGCTTTTGCTAAAGTCACTATAGTTTAAGTTAGACAATAAGTGTAAGAAATTAAATATTTGTCTCATATTATATAATTTTTAAAATGAGCAGCTACTCTTTCCCTGCAGTTTCTACTTCAAAGTACTACAATTATTTCGGTAAACAAGGGTTCGATACCTTTTTTAATTAAATTCACACATACTGGATTTTAAAAATTGGATTAATTTTTTTCATGATTATTTTGAAAACAAACCAATTTCAATTTTTTTATGGTTTAACTTCAAAAAATTATTTACATTTTCTTAGTAATTTGGTTCAAGTGTAGTATAGGGGGGGGGGATGCGTTTGGAATTGGCTATTTTTCTTTGGATTTGGCGATTTTTATACAGATATTATGGTGAGAAAACGAATTCATTCTGGCTTCCTGACATTTTTCGCTAAGTACAGTAGCTTGGCGATCGATTTTGGTCGCTAAAAGAAATTGACATCGCCAAGCTCCCCCCCCCCCCATACTACACTTTAACCAGTAATTTTCATTTTACAAATGCTAGATATTTTCAGCTACTGCAATAGTTATTTTTTTATTTAAATATGAGAGAAATATTCGAAAATTTGTGTTTCTTCATACGAAAATATGAAAAACTAAAACTGTACCAGACGTAGTATATATGAAATGAAAACCAAGCAATTTAAACAGTAAATAATGAAGTTAATTTTTTAAGGCAAGAATTTTTTTAAAGTTAATAGAACATATTTACCTAAATTTTACTTCCTCCAAAAAGTTACAGTTTACAGCATTCGGTTTTTGAGACGAAATTTCGAATATAGTATTGAAAAAACTATACCCAAGTTGATTCCCACATTGTCCAACCTGAAGTGTTATAAGAGACATTACACAGTCCACATTAATTTACCCAAACTAATTTCAAGCCCATAGTTTTATTTCGTTATTTTAAAAGTTGAGGAATGTATATTTCTAATCTTTATAATAATCTGAAATGGGAAAAAGATTAGAATAGAGGAAGTTAAAGAGAAACGCACTGCCCATTTGAAATTTCACAGTTTAAATTTTGAATGTTTACTAACACAAAATCTGAAAAAGTTTAGTTGTAACAGTTTATCTGTAATTATACAATATTTTAAATGATTTACATTTCTTATTCAATTACATTAAGATTTGTCTAAAATCTATTTGTTAATATTTGATTATTGGTCGAAAACAATTTTGTAAATTTAGAACATTCTATCTGCTATTATAATATAATATATCTGATAAAGCACGCAAGTTGATCAGCTTGAAGTTTTTTGTGCCGACCGTAGTTTTTATTTTCCTTCTCTCCACGAAGCTCATTGAGAACTTGGGGAAGAAGTTGAATGAAGTCTGATAGATAAAAGGAACAAACAAGGCCGGACGTGTAATGCGCAATTTCGTTGGCAGCACTTATTCCTACTTTTTACAGCCTTGGAATTCAAATTCCTCTGTTTTGGGGTTCCTATATTTGGCTCTCTATGAATTATTGGCTACTTTCAACATAATTAGAAAAAAAAGTGCAATGTATTGTATTTTTTGGATATGCTGTGTTGAGTGTGTGTTTCAGTATGTGTGTATCTAATAACCTATTATAAATATTGTGCGTTTATTGTTTATAACTTTACTACTGAACAATTTCAATGTTTTTTCAATTTTTGTTTGAATTTTAAGATATAAATATGTTTTCATTGTTTATTTGTTGTATACAAGTTCACACACATTAGAAATATGGTATGTTTATAAAATAAGAATTAAGATTAAAATTTTAAAAATATTAAGTGAAACTGGAAAAACAAATGTAGAACTGTAACTGTATTGTAGACTTAAAATAGAAGAGTAAAATATTTTAGTTTATTGATATATTTTTGATTATTTGCAATTTTTAGTAAATTTTTATTAATCCTTATAACATTTGAATCATTTTTAGCAAATTTTTTCTAAACAGACACTTGAGGATTATTGTTACAAAATCCTTTTAACTTTTGCAGCTGAAATTAAATCATATTTTCATTTAGAGCAATATTCTTATGTATATATATAGTATAATAAAATGAAAAAAAATAATAAGACAAAATTATACTACCAACAAAGCTAAATGATAGAAAACAGATTCTAAGAAACATAACTAGAAAAATATTGATATATAATATAATAATTATATATGTATATTATTCATAAAGAAAGAAAATTGTGTTTTATATTTATCTATATCATATTGACTGTTATAAAATGGTAGGAATTAGATGCATTGCCTTTTAAATACTGTTTAGAATTAAAATTATTTTCAGCTTATGCTAAACAAAAATTGACTTGAATTCCATATAATTTTTCAGTTAAAAAACAGTCCAAAATTATGTTTATATTGTAATTTAGCTAATATATAAAGGGTATAATTTATTTTTCAGTTCTGTTCTTACTTTGCTGAAAATTCATTATAACCATTGTTCACAATAAGATTCACATTTCAGCTATGCTTAAACTTAAACTATGATTAAACTTAAAATTCTGTAGTATAAAACTGAAAAATTTTTTAAAAAATTATTAAAAAGCATAGTATTATAATCATTTCAATCATCAATAGTATTGATGTACTTTTTTTAAAAAAAATTTTAAAGTAAATTTCATGAAAGAGTATTATTATTTATTTATTTTTTAGCTATATTGAGTAGAGATAATTTTAAAATAAGTTTTCAGTACTTCAAAATTAATTATTACTGGCAGGAAAATAATGATAAATTTTCAAAATACCTTAATGTATATTTTGCTTGGAACACATATTCCAGTAAAAGCAAGGTTTTGATATAGGTTTTGAAAGAAAAAAATAAGATTTCTAATAATAAGAATATATTATTATTATTACATGACAGTGGCTGTTTTCTTTCATTGAATTATAGTTTCTTGAAATAAAAATTTGAATTTGATGTATTGAGATATACAAATTAAATATTTGTTTTAAAAAATGAGATTGATTTTTCCTGAAAATTTTACTTTAATGAAAAAAAATGTATAAGTTTTTCTTCCTCCTTTTTTTTTTTTTAATTTGGGGGTTGTTAAAAAGAAGGATTAATACATTTTTTCTTTCTCGTGTTTAATTCCTTTAATAATTTCCTTTGAACTTGATTGTACATTATCAGAAATTTCCCGTTACTGTTCCGAATGTTCAGTGCTTGCTTCAATTTTTCACTACTCGGTTTTAGTCCCAAATTTATGGCATATATTTTTTTAATTATCAATGCTATACTGTCCAGAAATGCCTTCACTTAGTCCAATAGGATGTGCCAATTTCAGAGGTAGATGGAAATATAACTGCATATTTCAATAAGAACCTGAAGTTATAATTGTTCAAATTTTTAAAACTGTCAGAGTTCCCCATTTTTTCTTCCTGGCACTAAGGCTGCAACTTAGCCAGTATTTAGCACCATGAACAATTCAGCAGCTTTTGTAACAAAACTGCCCTGACTTAAATAAGATCATAATAGAAAAAGATGCTCTGAAAAATATTCATACTTTTTATATTATGAAGGTACTTCAAAATAATTTAGAAGGGTTGCAGATTTATTATTTTTTTAAAAAATGAATACTGAATTTTAATTTGTTCTTTATATAAGTATTAAAAACATATCGTTATTAAAAAATAAAACAAAAATTGTTTATTTTGGTATAAATATTTCTTGACCAACATACTACCTCACCACAGTATAACTATAATAAAATAATTTATTTGTAAAAAAAATCTATATATATATTACACACACATTTTGAACTTCAAAATCTTTGTCATCTTAATATATTGAAGCAGCTATTCATTTTGAAATGGCATTTTTGATAGGAAGGAATAATATTTGCTCACTATATATTCCTCTTAACTATTTTTATGTCAATATATATATAATTTAGTGAGGAAGTATTTGATGTTATAATTTACTGTTGTGTGTGTGTTAAGTAATTTTTTTAAAAATTGTTTCATATGTATAAAATTTCTATCAATATATGTATAAAATCTCAATAACTTGACATGCTATCTTTGTATACTTTTTATGTGGAGGATTTAATCAAATAACATTTCATTCTCCTAAATTCCACACCACCACACATTCACAACAGGAAGCTGTGATTTTTAGAATTTCAGTGTTGACTGAAATGTTATACTTCTTTGTGTATATTCAGTTTCTTTTATTTTATTTAAACAAATATGTGAATGCAGTTTTTAAATTTCTTTTTTAAAACACTGCTGTCTTTCCAACTCTAACTCAGGGATTATATTTCTGAAATTTTAAAAGCATTTTAATAAATTGGGTACAATTCAGGATTAATTAGAAATTTAAAACTTATTGCTGAAGTTATTTTAAAGTTCAGATTTTAGATAATTTCCACAGCCATATACTATTTCAAATTTAATGTATTATTGAACATTCTATGCCTGGACAAATTATGCTCACAAAAGGGAAAATCACTTCCTTAGTTTACTAGAAGAAAGTGGCAAAATCATTGCTGTGTGTAACTCAGTAACTTTAAATTAAGGACATGAAAATGGATGATATTGGATTACTCCAATAATTCTCAGTCCTTTCTATTAAAAAAAAATTAATCAAAATAATGGTTGAATGTAAATTTAATTTTTCGTTCTTTTTTTTTCTCTTTCACTATTTACATTTATTTCAAAGTGAACGCTTTTTCATACTCTTGATTTTTCTATCATGTCTCTATTCAAATTAACTTTTCTGATATTTTATTTGGAGGATTGCTATGAAAGAGACGAAAGTGTGGTTCTACAATATGATAATTGGATCCTCCTAGACCAGGAAAAGGGAAGGAATCTAAGGACCACTCCTTTGAAACTTCTCACTCATCTCATGCTTCACATGGGGGGAGGGGGACGACACCGACACTCGAACACAAACGCGCCTTAATTAGCTTGTTAAAAAAACGTGGGAACCATTCTTCTCATTTCTTTTCCCCTGATTTATTCTTTTTGGCTAGATATTTTTAACTCCATATCTTGATTAGAACGAATATTTTAATTATATTACAACGCAAAATATATTCTTAATGTAAACGGATTAATAATTTTTTTTTTTTGAATTTTTGTAAAGTATTAATAACATAAAAATAGACATTTGAATCAATACTGAAAAATAATTGCTATTATGCATCTCTCTATGCTGTACATCAAATATTATCATTATTACACTTTTATTAAGTTTTTCCGCGCAATTTATTTGTGAGAAATTTAATGAAAATATTATTGTATGAAAAATATAAGAAATTATATCGAAGTCATGCTTCTATTAGAAGTCTATTTTTATAACTATTCGACGGTGTGTGAAAAAACTTCATGTAAGATTATAGCGAGATAAAAGGTCAAAAAGCAAAATGACAGAAGTAGTACATATATATATTTTACATTTAAAAAATATGAATTTTTTCGTTTACTTTTTGCTGGTTCTTTTTAAGTTGCTTTCTTAAAAAATGAATGTTTTAAAATCATTAATTAAACTCATTGTTTTTAAAATTTTTACTTCCCCTTCCCCCCAAAAATATAAATTTTTTAAAACTCGTAAGGAGGGAAAGTACTTTTATACATTGTAAAAATCAATTTTTGAAAAATATTTTTAAAAATTATTACAGAAGGCTAGAAATGTTTTAAAGCAAACGTAATCAATATCCAACAGTAATTACGCTCTCTGCAATAAAAAATATAGATGTGAACAGAAACTAATATTATAAAAAAGTTAACAAATAGATTTTTCGTTAATTTCTGATTGAATTTCGTTGGCTGGTCTCTCTTTTGTTTTGTTAATATCGCACTTCGAAACAACGTGAGGGGTATAGAGGTGACGAACTTCGTAATTTAAATCATGATGAATTCAGGAGGATGACACCTGATTTGACATTTTACTCTCCAGACTGTTCAGATTGGAAATACACTATTAATATTTTTTATTTTGTTGGGTTGAAGCGAGCGAACTATTTTTCTGGCGTAAGGATATCTGTGTGATGCGCCCACGCGTTCTTTTTCCCGCTTAATTCAACGCACTTCTTCTACGGGGACCACACGATCTACACGCTGTGTGCTATGAACATTATTTATGCTGTGTGCAGAATTCTTAATCTTTAATTGTCCATAATAAAGTGTGCTGTCCAGAAGAGGTCTGATGAATTATTTTTACAAAAAGAACAACAAATTGGTAGCAGAGCGTGATTGGTGAACTGTGAATAGTCTTAGTGAACTGTGTGAACTTTTTGCCAAAAATGGATAAGATAACTGTCCCCAATTTAAATGGGACGAACTATTTTATATGGGCTCTTAAGATGAAGGCTGCTCTGAGCCTGAAAAGATTGGATATTATGGTTACCAACGAAAAACCCGAAGACCTCAGCCGTAAGGAGGATTCCGATTGGGAACAAAGAAATGCTGACGCCGTCTCGTATATAAAGCTATCCCTTGCCGACGAACAGGCGCTACAGTTTGCGGAAGAGGACAACGCCAAAGTGCTGTGGGAAAAAATTAGAGGGACTTTCATCGGACGCGTGGAGGACCGCAAAATCGACGCGGGCAATGAACTCAAAAACCTGATCATGAACAAAGGAGAAAACGCGGTGGATTACATTGCAAGAGCGAGGGGCATCTCGACTAAGTGTCACTCCCTCGGCTTAGAAGTCTCACAGAGGCAATTGGTGTATTATACAGTTCGAGGACTGACAGAAAAATTCACACGCCTGAGGGAAATTTTGAAGGCCCAGCGAGAGAAATCTTTAGATGAAATCCTCCAAATTCTAAGAGAAGAAGAAGCATCCGTCAACTTACCATCTAAAATCGCATGGAAGGAATAAATGCTGGAGCATTTTATTCTAGAAAGAAAAATGAAAGACAAACGAGGCTTTGCTATATATGCCGAAGGCAAAATCACATTGCAAAGGATTGTTTTTACAAAAATAAAAAACATGCCAAACAGAACGACCCAAAGAAATAATCCATCAAGAAATCCAGGTACTTCTTCAAATTCAGTTTACACAGCTTCAAACGCGAAGAAAACGTCTGTGATAACACTTGGATCCTGGACAGTGGAGCATCCTGTCATATGGCCAAAGACCCTGCATGTTTCAGCAAATAAGTCCAGAAAATATGGATATTTATTTGGCAGATAAAGATTCCAAAATTGTAAGTCAAGGAACAGGTAACGTTTCGGCTAAAACTGTGAGTACAAAGCATTGTAATCCTATTAATTTGACAATTACTAATGTCAGTTATGTTCCTCAATTAAGATGTAATTTACTGTCTGTAACATGTTTAATGGATAAAGGTTGTAAGATTAAATCAGATAATAATTGTGTATTGATATATGATAAAAATAATAAGTTAATAACAAAAGCATTTAAAATAATGGTAGATTAGAAATAAAATTAGAACCTGTGTATAATTCTGAGTGTTATTTTTCTGACCAATCTACTAATAATTATGAAATTTGGCATAACAGGTTATGTCATTTAAATTGTAAATATATGCTTAAAATGAAAGATTATATTGATATTGATAATGTAAAGAATTTCAGATG